>QYSG01017778.1:0-407050 GCA_003988875.1 Lachnum nothofagi
TATAATATATTATTTTTAATTAATATAAAATTTATTATATATATTATATTTTTTATTTTATTATTTTATATAATTGTTTTTTTAAAATAATTATAATATAAATTAATATTAATTTCTAAAATATAATAAAATAAATATTAGATTTTAATTATATAATATAACTATATATTAATAATTTTAATTATATTTTTTATATTTTATTTTAAATTTTATTATTTTTTAATTATAGTTTTTATATTTTTAAAAATTATTTCAAAGTTTTTTCCAATAATAATTTATTATTTTATATATTTAAAATCTTTAATATACTTTTTTTACTACTATTATTAAAATTTTAGACCTATTATTATATTATATAAATATAATATATTTAAAATTTATATTAAATAAATTATTATATTATTTTTTATTATTTAAAAATAAAATTTTCTTAATTAAAAAATTTTTTATTTTTATAATATATTTTTTATTTTTTTTTATATTTGTTATTTTATATTTTTATTATATTATAATAGCTAAAAGTTATATTTAATATATTAGCATTATTTTTTATAACTAAGTAATTTAATGCTTTTATATTAATTATAAAAAAAATTAAAAAATTAAAAAAAAAATTAAAAAATGGTTTTTTTAATATTTTTACAGCTAATTCCAAAATTAGCTAATATTTACTATTATAATATTAATAATAATATTTAAATTCCAATTAAATTTATAAAATTTTTTATAATAGTTTAGGCTTTTTTTATATAATTAAAAAATTTTAATTATATATAAAAATCCAAAAAACTTATTTATATATAAAAATCTATATTTGAAAAAATTTATTTATTTATATTTAAAAAAATTTATTTAATTTATATTATAAATTTAAATGATATTAATTAAAATACTAAAAAGACTATTAAATTTATTTAAATTTATAATTAAAAAAAAAACATTTTATTTAAAGTATTTTTAGCCAGGATTCTAAAAATAATATATTATTAAAAATTTTTATTAAAATATTTACTATAATAAAAAAATATATAATAATTTTTCTTCTAAATAGTAATATTTTTTTATTATTAGACTTTAAATAAAATCAATTATAAATATTTAAAGTAGATTTTTAACCAAATTATTAAATTTAAGCCTTGGCAAAATCGTTTTAAACCTAAAATTATTAAAAAAAAATTTATTTTACAAAGTTTATATTATTATATTTAAACCTTAAGGCAAAATTTTGTTTAATATAAAAAAATGGAATAATAGAATTATAAGGGAATTCTATAAATTCTATAAAATCAAAGAAAAACCTATGCTTTAAATTACATTTATTATCCTTGTTTTGAAGAAAGAGGTTAAGGCTAGTAAAAAAAGTAAAGAAAATAAAGATAAGGTATTGAAAAAGGGAAAAGAAAAAGCAAAAAATAACTAAAACTTAAGGCCAAACCTAAAAAAAAAAATAAAAAAATAATAAAAATAAAGTATAAATTGTTTTTATTAGTAATTAGTACTTTGTCAAAATATTAGCAAAATATTACTTCTAATAGTAGCAAGCTAATTAATATAAAAATAAATAAAAAAATTAAATAAAAAATTAAACAAAAAATTAAATAAAAAATTAAATAGAAAATAAAACGGAAAAATATTAAATAAAAAACCTTAAACTAAAAGGCCTTGGAATAAAAAGCTTTAAACCAAAAGGCTTTAAAATAAAAGGCTTTGGAACAAAAGGCTTTAAAATAAAAAACCTTAGAATAAAAAGTTTTAGATTAGAAAAAAAAAGATTTTTATATTTATTAAACTATTATAAAACCTATAAGCTTTTTTTTTAATTATTAAGTTAAATTTTAATTAAAATGGTGTTTAAAAATGTTTTTGGAATTATTACTTAATATAATAGGTATTAAAAAAATATAATATTAATTTTAATTTAGAAATTAAAAATCTAATATTTTTTATTTTTTTTATTATTTATTTTAAAATTAAGATCAATATAGTCATATACTTATAAATAATATTATTATAATTTTTTTTTTGTTTATATATTTATAAATGATTTTTTAATTATTTAGTAATTATATTTTAATTTATAATAATTTTTAAAAAAACCATATTTTTATCTTAAGTTTTATGTTGTAACATTGAAACTATATATATGTAATAGCGTTAATTTATAAAAAAAGCAACTTCATTATTTTTTAATTTTAACTTTAATAATATTATTATTTTTTTATAATATTTTTACAAAAAGTTCATTTTTTTTTAATACTTTTAATTTTCTTTTTTATTATTAAAAATATCAAAGAATTTTTTAGTAATTTTTAATAATCTTTAAATTGGCTGTAATATTACTACCGTTTACGGACTTTATATATTTTTATATCAACAATAAGGTCTTTAGTTATTTCCTAGTTTTTAATTTTTTAGCTATATTTTTAAATTCTTTTTAATATTTTACATTATTATTATTTTTATTTTTATTAAAAAAAAAATTTATTTCAAAAATTTATTATTATTACTATTAATAAATTAAAACCGGTTTTGGAGATTTTTGTTTATTAAAATAAATTTATTAATATTTTTTTAAGTTTTTTCTTTTTTTTTTCCGCTATTTTTTTTAGATTTCTCTAATATTACCTATGGTTTTAACAATAAGGATTAAAACTTTTTCATAAATAAAAACTTTTTTAATAAGTATTTTTAATATTATTTTTAATAAATTTAAATTAATTTCAAAAAATATTATTTGAATTTTTATAAATTTAATATTATATTTGCTATTTGATTTTTTTTAATATAAATATTATTATTAAATTATTTTTTTAATAAAATTTTTATATAATTCTCGGTTTATCTTCAGTTTTACTATTGCCTAAAGCCTTTTTATTTTTAAATATTTGCATTAATTTTTTGAATTTAATTACAATTATTTTAATAATTTAATAATTTTAGATATATTATAAATTATTATTTAATATTTTTGTATTTTTAATTAAATTTATATTATTAATAATTTTCAATTATTTTTATTTGGAATTTAATAATAACTTTATTATTACAATTAAAATAATAAAAAAACTTAGGTTTATTATTATATGATTTCGGCTTTTTAATAATTTTTTTTTTTTTTTTTTCGAATATTATAATTTAATATATAATATATAAAAACTAAAAAATTAAATATATTATTAATAGTAAATAAATAAATTCATATAAATATAAATAAATAAAATTAGTAGAATATAAAAATATTATTGGCGCTTTAGTTCTATAAAACTACAAATAAAACATTTTAATTTTAATTTTTTTTTTTTTTAATATTATATTTTAAATAATTTAAATTAGGAACTTTTAATATTATTACTAATTCAAAAAAGCAAAATACTTAAAGTACCCTAATACTTTTTAAAATAAATTATTTTTTTTCTTTTGTTTTTTTGGTTTTTTAATATAATCCAAAGAAAATACTTTAAAATTACTAATATTTAAAATATAAATATTTTTATTATATAAATATATAAAACGTATTGTTTCTAGTAAATGCTTCTTTTTATTTAATATCAGAACCCTATTGCTATTAAATATTTACCGTTATAAGCTAATATATATTATAAAATAAATGTTTTTTAGCCATTAAGCTTATTAGCTATTAATAAATCCTTAAAGTTTTTATTAATATTTTCTTAGAATTTTTAATAATTTTATTTTTTGTAATTTAGTTTTAATAATTTTTAATAATTTATTAGCAATAATTATAAAAAAAATTTATTATTGATTTTTATTTAAAGCTAAATTAATTCTTATTTTTTATTGGGTTTTTTTTAGCTAGCCTTTACTTTAATATAATCAAATATTCTTAATAGGATTATCAATAGCTTACTAACATTTACTTATATTTTGGAAACTTTATTATTTTAATACTAATATATTCCATTTATAATAAATTACATTTACCATTATTTTCCATTAAAGCATTATATTTTTCTATAATTATACTTTACAAATAAATTAAATAGATAAATTAATGTAAATACTTCCTTTTTCTATATTATTTCTTTATCCTTTTTTTTGAAATAATTAGACATATATACCTTTTAAAATAATCATAACTTATTTAATATTATATTATTTTCAAATAAATTATTTTATTTAATATTAATAATTAATAATATAATAAAAATATACAATATAATTAAAAACTTTTTTTTGTTATTATTATTTTTATATTATTTTTAAAGATTTTATTACTAATTAATATTATTTTTTTAAATATTAGTAATTATTATAATTTACTTTTTTTTTATATTTATATTTTTATTTTTAATAAGTTTATTTGAAAATCTAGAATTTTAAAAAATATACTTAATTCTTTAATAATTATTAATATTATTATATAATTGCCAAAATTACAATAGAAAATAAAACCTTTAAAATAAATTTTAAATATAATAATATTATTAAAATTTTAAATAAATAATATTTAAATATAGGAAACTTTAACCTAAAATTTTATTTTTTTATTAATTTTATTTTTAAAGTATTATTTAAGCCGGATAATATAAATTAAAAAAATCTAAAAAAAAATAATTATTTTTTTGGCACTATAGTAATCTTACTTTTAAGGTTTTTTTTTAGAAAGTTTTATATATTACTTTAGATTTTTTTTATTTATTACTATAATATAAAATATTAATTTAATATAAAATATTAATTTAATATAAAATATTAATTTAATATAAAATATTAATTTAATATAAAATATTAATTTAATATTAATATAAAATATTAATTTAATATAAAATATTAATTTAATATAAAATATTAATTTAGTTTAATAGCATATTTATTAAAAGCTCGGTTAGTTTTTATAATATAATATAATACCAAAGAACTTTTATTAATTATTATAAAATTAATAACTTTTTTTTTAGGAAAATTAATATTATATAATTATTTCGAAAAAATTCAAATGACTAATAATTACTTTTAATTAAAAATAAAATTATTTATAATAAATATAAAAATATATTATAGATAAAATAGGATTTTATTAAACTATATATTATATTTTCTAAAAAATTCCAAATTAAGCTTTTAAATATTCTTTATAATAAAGGAAAAAGGCTGTTTTAGCTATAGCATTATTATAGTTTTTTTATTACTAAATAAGCAATTTCTATTTATTAAGTATTTATATATTAGAATTATAAAGGAATTTATTTGATATTAGTTATTCCTAAAAAATTCTAAATATTTAATAATAAACTTATGCTTAACTATATCATATATTATAATTTTTTTTGGTTTATTAAAAATCTTAAAATATATTTAAAATTTTTTATAAAATTTTTGATTTTTTTATTATAATTTACAAAAATTAAAATATTATTAAAATAATTTATTTTAATTTTTATAAATATATTAAAGAAATATTCTTTTTATTGAAATTATAAGATTCTTATTTAATAAATAATTAATAGTGTTTTTTTTATAGGCTAAAATAATTTAATTCATTAAAAAAATACTAAACAAAAATTAAAAAAACAAATACTTTTATTATTTGCGAATATTAGTATTATTTGCAGTTATTAAAAAAATTAAAGAAATTAAAAGGCCAAAACCAATATAATTATATAAATAAATACCAATTATTTTTTTTATTTAAAATATTTTTTGTTTTTATATTATTTTATATTTATATTATATTTTTTAATTATATATATTAGAATTTTTTAGTTTTATTTATTTTTATATTTTTTAATTATAAATATTATATTTTAATTTAGATTTTGCATTTTTTATATAACTACGCTAATTCTAACTAAAGCTACTAACTTTTTTTATATTTAAATTTCTTTATTAACTTTTTTTTTTTTTTTTTTTTTTTATATTTAAATTTTATTAAACTTTTATTTATAACTATTAATATTTTTTTCCAAAGAATAATATTTGCTTTTATTATAAGCTAGTAATAGTAAAAAACATAAAATACTATTAATACTTTATTTATTTATTTATTTTAATATTATATATAAAAGAATGCCAACCGATGCTAAATATTAGCCTTTTAAAAATCATTTAAATACTATATTTAAGTTTAATATTTCAAATAAATTATTTAAACTTATAATTCTTTATTTTATTTGAAAACAAAAAAACTCTTTTACTTCTACTAATGTTTTTATTTAGAAATTAATAACATCCAAAAAAACTTTAAAAAAATATTCTACAAATAAATTTAAATAAATTTAAATTTAAACCTTTAATAATTTTGATTTTGGGATTTGTTTAATTTATTATAAGAAAAAACTTAGGGTTTTATTAATTGTTTCTAGAAAACAAACGTTTAAATAAATAAAAGCTTTATTAATATAAAAAAAAAATTATTATTTAAATATATAGATATTATATATTATTATTAATTTAATTAATTTAATTTTATAATAGAAAATTTATTAATTTATAAATTATTATATTTATAAATAAAAAACTAAAAACAAATGTTAAATATTAATAATATAAGTTTTATTAGTAATTATATTAAATTCTATTTTTAGCAAATTAAAAACAATATATTTTTTCGGTTTCCTATAATTAAAATAAGTAAATTTTTTAAGAATTTAATTTAAATTTTATAAATTTAAAAAAATAAATATTATATAAACTAAATTTATTGAAAATACTTTGTTATTAGGTTTTTTAATTGTTTTATTTTATATATAATAAGTTATTGTATTTTGGAGTTTGGCAATACAAGCCTAATGGAATAAGTTAATAGTTTAGTTTGGTTTATACCGCTATTTGCCTTTTTTTAATTATTTTACAAAAACTTCCAATGGTCTCCTGGCCTAG
The DNA here is from genome assembly GCA_003988875.1 of Lachnum nothofagi. Classification (NCBI taxonomy): domain Eukaryota; kingdom Fungi; phylum Ascomycota; class Leotiomycetes; order Helotiales; family Lachnaceae; genus Lachnum; species Lachnum nothofagi. The sequence continues at coordinate 6,841 of QYSG01017778.1, forward strand.
GGCACGGTGCCTTTATTTCTATTTTTATTTTTATTTTTTATTATTGGTTTTTTTTATTTTTTTTTTTACTTTTTTTACTTTTTTTCTTTAATGTGTTTTGCCTACATTTAACGCGGCAAAAAGGGAAATAAGCCAAAGAACAAAAAGCCATAAACTTTACAAATAAAATTAAAATATATTATTTAATAATTATTTTATATATAATATTTAAATTATTTATAGTAAAAATTAGCGAAGGTATTAGGGGCGGCGATTTTACTTAAATATCTTTTTAAATATATTACTTACAAATAAAAAATAGTAATTTATAGTGCAAAATACATCCAAAGCTTTTATCATTATATTAATAATTACAATAAACTCCATTAAACTCATTAACAAACATAATATATTTCTTAAATGGCCTACAAAACTATAATTTGCTATAGCTATAATATAATATAATAAACTCCTTTTTATAAATATATGCCAAAATTACTTTTAAATTTATTTTATTTTATATTAAATAATTAATTTTTTTAATTTTATTTTTAATATTTTTTTAATTATATTTTAGCAAATTTTTTAAGTTTTTTATTTGGCCGAAATTATATTTTTCAAATTTTATTCTTTTTTGCAATTTTTTATATAATTATAATTATATTATTTAGCAAAGTTAAAAACTTCGCCTAGCTTAATAAAAATGGAAAAAAAAAGAAAAAAGATTAGCAAAAGCAAAAAACTATATATAATATTAATTTTATTTTTTTATAAAATCTTATAAAAAAGCTAAGGGTACATCGGATTCTTTATACCAACTATACAATTATATTATTGGAAATAGCCAGTATTTTTTATTATTATTAAAATCATTATAAATGTTTTTTTTTTGAGAAATAGATATTTTAGTATTATATTAGTATATATCGACTATATGCTATAATTATAAAAAAATAAATCGACATTAGAAAAAATTTAAATTAATTATTTAATATATAAGCTTTATATATGTAATTAAATTTTAACTTTTTTATTTTCCTTTGTATTATTATTATTAATATGCCTTTTTTTGGTTGTTTTTGCATTAAATTAAGTTTATTATTATAATAAATAAATAATTATAATATTTATATATTACTATAATAATAAAATATATTGCCAAAATCAAAAAACTTCAATTAATTTTATTAATTTTTTTATATATTATTTATCTAAATTCTAAAAACTTTTATTATATTTTATTACTATTAGCCAACTTATAAATATACATTTATTAAACCTGATTTTTACTTTAAGATTTTTTTTTTAAGTTAAATAAAATTTGTTTTAATTAAATTAAATTATTTATATAATAGTTTAATATTATTAACCCTGATTTAGGTTAGGAAAACTATAAATGCATTATTTAAACTAATATTAATATAATTTTAAATTTTAAATATTTATATATATTTTCAAATATTTTAATTATATTCTAATTTTTGAAATAGTTAATAATTAAGTTATTTGTTTTTATACTTTATAAAGGCAATATAGGAATATCCCCAATTATATAAACTTAAATATTTCTATAACGAATTTTAATATTAGTTTTAATAACAAAAATCAAAATATTTAAATTATTAATTTTTATTATTTATAATAAAAAATTAGCTGTAAAATCAGCTAAGGCATTTTTAATCTAAGCTAAAACATTATTATTACTTTATATTTCGTTTTTTATTAATATAATATCTATTTATAAAATAATAATTAATTTTGTATTAGTAATTTTAAGCATATTTTATAAATTGCCTAAAATCCTCAAAATAATAGCTTAATTTTCGATTATATAAATTTAGGCAGCCCTAAATATATTTTATTTAGCTTAAATATTAACCATTATAAAAAAATAATTAAAAAAAAAGTTATAATAAATAAAAAATATATATTTAATATATTTTAATTAATTTCAATAAAATAAATAATATTTAAAAAAATAAATTATTAAAATATAATATTAATATATAAAAAAACAAAGTTAAACTATACTTTATTTAGATATATATAACAAAAAACCATTAAAATTACTAATTTAATAAATTAATTATATATAACCTTTTCTAAAAACTTTATATAATGGCCCCTATAAAGCCAATAAAACATTTTTTTACTAAAATATACATATTTTATTTATAATTATATAATTATATTAGTTTTATTTCTAATATTATACTTTTTATTTAATTATAATAAAATATAAAGTAAATCGTTTAATAAAATTATTAATTTTTTAATAATTATTTTTTATTTATATAATATTAAATTAAATAATAAAAATAATTTTAAAAAACTAAAATCCAGGTAAGTATTTTTTTATATTATTTATAAATTTCTATTAAAAAATATTAATACTATTCCTAATTGTAATATTTGCCGTTATTAAACTTAAAATCTAAAAATTTTCATTAATTTTCTTAATAATAATTTTTTGTTTATTTTTATTTATTTATTATTAATAATAACAATTTTATAATAGTTGCTTTTTTGAAAATATAATAAAACAATTACCGAAAATGCTTTATATGTTTTTATATTAATTAAAACTTTATTACAAAGAATATTTAAAAATAAATAATAATTAAAGGTTTTATAACTATTATTTAAATTTTTAAATAATATTTCAAAAAATAAAAATTAATAAAATATTAAAAAATCTATAAAAATCTAAAATTTATTAAAATTACTCGGGAATTTTAACTTAAAAACTATATATATAAAAAAGTTTTGAAAATATTTAAAATCAATGGCTTTGCCAATTTTATTCTTTAGAACTATAAATGGTTTTATAAAAATAATAACTTTATTAAAAAATATATAAAAATTTATATAAATACTTTTGCTATTATTAAAAAAGTTATTGCCAAATTTTTAAAAAAATGTTAATTTTAATATTAAAAAGCAAAATTCTAAATAATAAATCTTTAAATTAAATATAGCCATTGGATTTTATATTATAAAATTATAAAAATTATTAAAAGATTTAATTTTTAAATTATTAAAACTAAGCAATTAAACAAAAAGCATTATTATAAAAAATATAAAATAAAAAGGCTTAATTAAATTTAATTAATTAATAAATATAATAAACTAGAATATTATAACTTTATAATTTATAAAATAATTAATTGCCCAGCGCAGCGGGCATTGGGGAGACTTATTGTCAATTGTATTAGTAATCTTAGAGATTCATAAAAAAGTATTCTGCTTTTTTTGTTAAGCGAACCAGTAATCAATTATATACCATTAAGCGAAAGGCTCTAGTTGGCATCCAAAAGCGAATTGGCACTAATAACCTTTACTTTTACTTTACCCCGGCAACTCCAACCACTTAAAAGTAAACTTTATAAAAAATATATGCATTTATAGCCCTATGCTAACGCATTCTAAAACTGCTTTTATTTTTATTATAGCTTTAAAATTAAGTGTATGCAGCCCTTTAAAGTGGTAGGCTAAATTTTGATGGGGTGACCGGGGGGTGGGCACGTGCCTGCAGCCTGTACTGCAGGCTACGCCGTGACCAGCTTTACGCTCTGGCCCGCACTGCGCCACTATAGCCACTATAGCCACTATAGCCACTACAGCCACTACAGCTATTACAGCTATTATAATCCATATAAACTTATAATTTATAATAATAATAATAATAATAATAAAAGGTCCTAGGAGGTTTCCGTAAAGTAAATAAAGTAAATAAAGTAAATAAAGTAAATAAAGTAAATAATAATAAAAACAAATACAAATAACTAAATCTTTTATTAAAATTATAATATTAATAAAACAAAATAAAATATTTTATATAAAATTATTAATAATAATTAATTAGTTAATTTATAATTTTATTTTTATATAAAAACGTTTTTTAATATTAATTTTCTTTACTAATTTAAATCTATAAAAAGATTATTATTAATAAAGTTATATTTTTTGAATAATATATATTTTTATAAAATTTATATAATAAGTTTTAAAAAACTAATAAAAAAATTTATATAATAATAATATTAAAAACAAAGTTTATAATTAAATTTATAATTATTTTTTAAATTATTAATAAAAAAAATTAAAAATTAAAATAAAATGGGGGGTCCCAGGGGGTCTCCCCCTGGTATTTAATAATAAATACAAATATAATAATAAATACAAATATAATAATAAATACAAATATAATAATAAATACAAATATAATAATAAATACAAATATAATAATAAATATAAATATAAATAACTAAACTTTTTATTAAAATTATAATATTAATAAAACAAAGTAAAATATTTAATTAATAAACTAATGAATAATCTTTTCTATGCAATATATAATAAAACACTATTAAAAAACAATATTAAATTAGTTTTTATTTTTATATAAAACCTTTTTTAATATTAATTGTTTTTTTAATAATTTCTATAATATAAAATATTTTTCTTTTATTTTTATAATTTAAAAATCAAATTATTATATTTTTATTATAATATATAAATTTATATAAAAGATATAATAAATAATAAATGATTATATATATTATATTATATTTTTAATAAAAGTTTAAAATATAATTAATTCATTACTTATAAACCTTTTTCCCAATATATAATAATAATAATAAAGTTTTTAATTAATTTTACAGTGAAAATTATAATATAATTTTTAGTAACTTAAAATAATATTTTTTGTTTTTATTAAAGTTTTATTCATTTATTTTATAATATTAATTTAATAATAATTTTATTACTTATTCTTTTTTTAATAAATAAATTTATAATTTTTTTAATATAATATATATTAGAATATTAATAAAAAGTATTATTAAATTATATTATATTTTTATATAAAACTTTTTGATTTATTTAATTATTAATAATATTTAAAGTTTTATATAATAATAATATTAAAATTAAAATTAAAATTAATCATTTTATAAATTATATATATTAACCTTTAAAATATTAATAATTAAACTTTTTATTAAATTTATATTTATATTTATAAAAAAAACTATATTAAATAAATAATTTAATAATTTATAAAAACCCTTTATAAGCTGTTGCGAGGAGCTCTTGTGCCATGTGACCCTATGTCACGTGGTGCCGCTAGCGGCCGCATTAAGGCTCTTAGAGCCGTGCATGCCACCTAGTATCTTCTAATATTAAGTCCATCAAACATTGCAATAGGTTATGGCCCCCGGGCTTCCGCATATTTTCTAGGGCTTTCGTCTATTGTATGAAATATGATATTAGTTTTATAGCTTTTTTGTAGCTTTATTATTAAACTTTGGCGGCGTTATTTGCTGTTTTTAACGGCGCTTTACAACTATAAATTTAATTGTTTTAGGTATTAATTACTTTTTTTTTCAAATGCCTAAAAACTTAAGTATTTACTTTAATATTATTATTAATTTCTTTTATTATAACTATTATTATTTTTACTGAATTTATAAACTTCCTTTTTTTCACTAATATAAACTATTATATATAGCTTGTTAATGCCAAAGCTTTTTTTTAATTCAAAAAGCATTAGAAGATTATTTTTAAGATCTAAGCTATAAATAAAGCTTTTATTAATAATACCAAATTTAAAAATATAAAACTAAAGGACCTTATGGCCAAAAAGGCTATAACTTTTAAAAAAACTGCGGATTTTTTAATACTATGAATTATTTTATTGGTCAAGGCTAAATTAAACATTATTAACTTCGATAATGGCTATTTTATACTTAAGTATCTAAAGGAGTTTTATTTATCTACTGGAGATTTTATTACTATACAGGTTCTTTAAAAGTTTTTGATTTTTTGTTCTAAAGAAAGAAAATAGGATATAAATTAGTTTTTGGCGCACTTTAAACTTTTAAATAAACATATTAAAGCCGCTAAATTTAACTTTACTGCAAATAAACATATACTATTAATATTAATACTATTATATTTCGGAATTCTTCAATTTTAACTTATAATATATATTTAAAACACTACTAAAAACATAATTGAAAATAAAGCCATTACTATACTACACGCTAAAGTAAAAAAACTCTAATCAAAGCATAAAAAGTTATTATAAGTTATTAATAATAGTAATGTTATATATGATAATAAGTCCTTTAACCGCAAATATAATAAATATAGTAAAATGAATTATAATATTAAGAAATATTAAAAAAGTAAAATTTGCTAGAAATATAGCCGCAAAGGCTATACTACCAATATCTACAAAGTTATTATTTAATAAAATAGTAATAGCTATTATAAATATAATAGAAAACCAATATACTATATATTAAAAAATTGTTTTAGCGGTAATAGTAGCCCTAAAAAAAAAGTTTTATTATAAGTTTAACTATGAATTACCCTATACTACTAAATTACTTAAAATGAATTGGCGCAAATACACATATTAGCATATATTAATTAGTTTCTAATGGCCTGGGAACTTAGGCATTATTGGCATTTGGCTTAACGCTTATTTAAAGAGCATATTTGGCATTTAGAATTAGTATAAAATATCTTTATTTTATTGTTTTTAGTCTAAAAAATTAAACTATTAAAGGATTTGCTTTAAAGTTTTAATGCTTATAGAATAAGGGGAAATATTGCTTCTTTATTAACTAACTATAATTTTATTTAATACTGCGGTTTTGTTTTATAGTTCTACTTTATTTTTTTGTTTTTTTTAATATATCTATATGTTTATTATATATTTATTTGTATTTTAGTTTTTTTTTAAGTTTGTTTTTATTTTTGTCTTATGGTATTTTTAGTTTAGGGGCGTGTTACGAGGAGCTCTTATGCTATATAACCCTATGTTACGTGGTGCCGCTAGCGGCCGCATCAAGGCTCTTAGAGCCGTGCATGCCACCTAGCATCTTCTAATATTAAGCCCATCAAACACTGTAACATAAGCCCCACGCAGTGGCCCCCGGAGGGCCAGCGGAGCGTCTTTTATTAATAATAATAATAAAAATTAAATAATAAATAATAATAAAATCCCTGTGCTTTAGATTTTTTTAATATATAATTAATAGCTATATTAATATTAACATTTAAATTTAAATTAGTATTTTAGTATATTTTTTTTATATTATTTAATTATTTGGTTTTTTTAAATTAATTTATATAAATAAAGACTTAAAGTTAAAATTATTAGCATAAGCTTAAATAAATCTTTAAAAAAAAATTAATAATCTTAATTTTAATATAAAAAAGATTATTTATTTTAGTATATCCACAAAAAATATATAAATAAAAATATAATAAAATTAATTTTTTTAATAATAAACAAAAAGCTAAAAGGCCTATTTCAATAATTTATATAATAATGATTTTTTTATAGTATTTATTTAAATATTATAATTATGAAATTCCTTTATATACTTATAATTCGCTGTTATATTATATATTTTATTTATAATAATAATAATAAAAAAATATATAAACAAAAAAATAAAAAAAAATATTTTTTAATCGAAAAATTTAATAAATTATTTTAATATTTTTTTTAATAATTATTAAAATTATATTATTTAATTTTAAAATTTTTTATTTAAATAATTAAAAAATAATATTAAAGGTTTTAATTAAAATATATATTAATATTTTAAAATTAAAATATTTTGCAAATTTTTTTTAAAGCAAATGGCTTCCAATATATAAAAAATTAGGATATAGCGCCAGAATTAAATTAACCTTATATCCAAATATACAAATATTTGCAAAAAGCTTTTTATAATTATATATTTAATAAAGGGAAATTTAAAATATTTTTTTTATTTTATAAAGCCTAATATTAAATTAATACTATAAAAAATATTTAATAACAAAAAAAAATAATATAATAGCAATAAGTAGATTAGCAAAAAAAAAAAAAAAAAAATTTTTTTAAATAAAAATAATTTTAAAAAAATAAAAAATAATAATAATTTTTTTATAAATAAAAAAAATAATTCGAAAAATAAATATTAATAATATATTAAAGTTTTATAATATTGTATTTAAATTTAAATAAATATTTTTAAAATTAAAAAAAAAACTAATTATAATTAAAAACTTTATATAATTATTTTTTGATTAAATTTAGTTAATTATATTATTTTTTTAATATATACATTATGTCCTATTTTAATAAAGCAAATAATTATTACTTAAATATAGAAATAAGTACTTTTACTATAAAAATAAATAATAAACTATTATTTTTTTTTATATTAAATTAAATATATTTTTAAAAATAAGAATTCTTAGAAGAATTAGTAATATAATTCAAATAATTTTAATTATATATATATTATATTTAATATAAATATAATAATTAATTTTTTATAATTTAAATTTTATTTTAAATTTATTATAAAATTATTTTTATTTTTATTAAAATAATTAAAAAGTATTTGCAAAAAGGCATATTATATAAATAACTTATATATATTAATTAAACTTTAATTATAAATTATCCAATTTTAATTTTCTTAAAAAAATCGATTTATTAATTATTATATCTTTTATTTTATTTTAATAAATATTTGGGGATATTAGCTATTAATATAACATTTCAAATATTATTTATAAATATAATATAACTATAGTTAACCTTTTAACTTATTATTATTATATATTAATTATAAATTTAAATTATACTAAAAATAATGCCGAATATAATTCCTTTTTTAAAAAAAATTATATTTATAAATTAATTAAATATAACTAAAACCTTGGTAAGGCTATAAATAAAACCTACGGCTTTAAATTAGCTTTTTTTTCCGTTATTATATTAAATAACATTTAGTTTTATTATAACTAAATTAATAATCTTTAATTTTATTAAATTTTTTTTTAAATAATAAATAAAAAAACTAAAGTTTTTAGAAAAAAAAATTTTATTTGCTTAGTATTCCATAAATATTATTAACCAAAGTAAATTTAATATAAACTTCGCTATTAAATTTTTTTTTTAATTAATTATATAAAATAAAATATATTAATAAATTAAAAATATTTTTAAATAATAAAATATTTATAAATATAATAATTATTAATTTAATCAAAAATTCAAAAATTATTATATAATAAGCTAACTAGCTAATTTAAAAAAAACTATAAATCATTAGTTTTAATATATTAAAAACTATTAATAAAAAAATATATAAAACATTAAAAATTAAAAAAAATATTATTAATATTATTATATTAAATATTATTAATTAAAAAAGTTTTTTATTAAATATTAATAATTCCTATTTTTAAAGATATTAATAATATTAGCAATAGTAAAATTAAAATTAAAATATTTTTAAATTATATATATTAATTATAAAATTTATATAATTTAAATTAAATATATAAAATACTTTTATTATTAAAATCAAAAAATCGATTTTTTAATTTACGATTTTATGTTTTTCGAGCTTTGTCGGAAGCCTGCCAAACGGCGCGCCGTATCTAGGCGGGACAGAGGTCTTAGTAAGTGCACTTGGCACCCATAGTGACAAACTTCTACCCGTGATACTTCAGATGCAGGGGAGCTGCACCAATGCCGGATAGATCTCATGGTTAATGTTGGTTTTCGAACGCGCATAGTTCGGAATGTTTCTGATAGACTAGTTTGAGTGAGCCGCTAGACAACGGCCTCAGAGCTATAAACACCATAAGCTTGCGATGAGACAGCTATATCCAGAGGAATCTCGCTTACTTTAACGGCTCCATTGCTCCCTTCATTGAATCAATAAAGTTCAATTGACATATCTGAGATGACACCAGCACCAAAACAATCTAAATACAAGGCTTCCTTGCTCAATACAAAGCCATACTATGACACAGAGCTCGGCTCCCTCCGCAGAATCACAGCCGATGACTTGCCGAACCTCAAAAATCTCTCCATTAAGCGCTTGATCCTTGCTCCCGGCGCAATTAGAGAACCTCATTGGCACGCAAATTGCAATGAGTTAGCATACTGCTTCAGCGGGAAACTTCTCGTCTCCGTGTTGGGCCACGGTAGCGAGTTCTCAAGCTTTACCATTGAGGCTGGGGAGATGTTCCATATCGTATCCGGCTCTCTTCACCATATCGAGAACATTGGAGACGAAGAGGCGGAGTTTATCATCTGCTTCCGTCACGAGCGTCCGGGGGACTTCTCTTTGCAAGCATCGTTTGGTGCCATGAGCGACGCAGTCCTCGGTAACACCTATGATCTGCCCTCTTCCGACCTGGCGTCTCTCAAACGAGACACTTCTCCCAAATATATTGTGAAGCGGAACGGCAAGCCCAATGTACCCAGTACTGCTCATTTTGGCAACCTTCACAAGTTCGAAGTCGAGGCAATGAAAGCCCCAGTAGACTCCAAGGCCGGATCTGCAAAGACAGCGCGAAGCCAGTTCTGGCCTGCTTTGAAGAATATGTCGATGTATTCGCTGAGGGTGGCGGAAGAAGGGATGAGAGAGCCGCATTGGCACCCTTCCACGGTGGAGATGGGCTATGTGCATAAGGGAAAGGCACGAATGTCAATTATGGACCTAGATGGATCGGTCGATACGTATTACTTGGCGCCAGGCGACACTTATTACGTTCCTGCAGCGTACCCGCACCAGATTGAGGTTGTCGAGGGCGAAGAGATCCATTTCGTTATTTTCTTCGACCAGCCAATGCCACAAGACATTGGGTATCGAGCTTCAACGTCCGCATACTCCCGGGAGACTTTAGCTGCGACTTTCGGGGTTACTGAGAAGGACCTCCCAGTCTTCCCCCTCACTGTCAAAGATCCATTGATTGTCAATCGCCCGAATCCCGTCGACCCCGTTCCGAAGCTATAGAGTAGGCAAATATTTGCAATTTGGTTGTGGAAATGAAAGAGTGTTGGCAGATCTTGGACTCGTGAATCTCGGTGTTCTAGCGAGGTGGTAAGGGTATTTGAAGGGATCGATATGCTCTCAAGTATGGATCTAATAGGAATAGATGATAATTTTAGAGATTTTTGCAAAGTTCTAGTTTGATTCTTTCCTCTTGGTTTCAAAATAGTTTCGTTCGCGTCTAGGACGGGTCTAATCTCATGCAAAATCTTGTCTCCGCGTGTCCTCTCCTATTGACCGGCCACGGAGGCACTATAGACAGTTTCACGGCTGATTTTCGCCTCTTTGATTATCAACAGGTGGCAGTGGTCTTCGCTGCTGTACCAAGAAGAACCCAATCTCAGTGAAAACGGGGGCAAATATCATAACAGCAACGACCTGACCGAAAGTCCACTGGTTGTCGGTGTATGCGTTGCTTGTTGCACTGGCGAGTGCCTTCTGGATGCTTCTCAAGCGGAAGACCCCCCAGAATTGAGGGATAGTGAGGAGGGTGATGAGCACGATCCAGAACAAAATCTGGTACGTTCTTCGTTGGTCTTGCGAGAGTAAGGAAGGGACCCTTTGTCGAATTTTGGCTGACAGTGCTGGCCACTGTCGCTCTCCTATGAACCATAAAAGCCGAACGAGACCGTATGCCGAGACGAGGAGGGAGCCCGCTGCTCCAAAAGCCCTCAAAACTTTCTGTTCCGTCAGAGTCACAGCTCGCACATTAGACAAGCATAAGTCTGTAAGCTTGCTCCATTCATCATTGGTGATAATCGTCGTACCGCCTTCGCCAGCTCCCTCTCCAATCTGGCTGGGAGAAAACTCTCCGATCATTTGTGAGATGAAGGTATAGAAAAAGAGCACCCAGCAGCCGCAGAATAGGAAGAACCGATATCCTCTTTTCTCAGTGCTGATATGGTCGAGTACTAACAATGGATATATCAGAGGTAGCATGCATAGCAACGCAATGGCCCAGGTGATCTGGGCCGTGAGAGCTCCGAGCCCATTAGCGTTGATCCCAAAGTCTCTGCGAATTAAGACAACGACACATGATATTTGCATGCTAACGGCGAAAAAGACTGCGCAGTCGAAGAATGCGTTGCAACCTTTGGACAAAAGATCTTTATAAGCTTTAGAAAATCGCGTTTTGGAAAAACAGCCTTGGAGAGCCAGGCCAACAGCAAAAAGGAGACCTAGAACTGATTCAAATATATAACCAGTCATCATCTGTAGTATCTAGTCAATGTCTATCTCTTTGCAGCAATAAATAAGCTTACCCCAACTCCAGAGATATCCGCATTTCCATCACCCCACAGAGCGTAGCAGATGTCGCCTTGACAAGCACTCAGAAGTGTGGTATTGAACGCAGTAGTGGCGTTGATTGACTGAACATAGTCAACGAAGCTTGCTCGCGAAGACAGCCGCGAACAACCCACAAAAACTCCTTGATTGCTGGAATTCATGTTTCTGTGAGGCTTTCGTCAACAACGAAATTCGATAACGAGCACATTCTTGAAGGCTGGCCTAAAAATAGCAAGAAAAAAAGTGTTATCGCCGAGTCTCAAGGATTATTGATTCTTGGCTGAGGCTGTTGTAGTGTCTGGCCTGAGAGAAACGTGGCTGAGTCTTGCGGCTGGGTTGGCGCTGGTTGGCGTCGTCTTGCCGTGGTTACACAAACCAATTCGAGGGTCGAGACGCTTCCCTCGAAACGCCACGTCGACAATTGTATCCCCTTATGGAATTCCCGGTGGAAGCCAATATTGAACGTCCCAAAAAGCAAGAAGTAAGCTCAAGGACCCTCATTATATAGGTCAGTCTCATAACTCTCTAGTATCATCTACTGAATCCATTATCTTGGTCGTGAGTTCCGAGTCTCTGAACAATTCCTTTAACATGGGAAAAATCGTCAATAAGTCAGTATATCTGATTTCCCTTCTTACGTTGGCTCCAGGTGCTCTCGGGGCCAATGTAATGGAACGGGCATCGGTGGGACAGGAAGATCAATCCACGATCACTGCAGCCCCAATTTTGAAGCCGTTTCCGACGGGGGTTGTGACCTCAAATCTTGGGTGCTCATCGGTCAGTTACGGAATAAGCTACTGCAATGTTGTCAGTCCTGGCTTCTCTACGGCACCTTACCTGGACCAAAGCTCGTGTCTCTGTGAAGTGAGTACAGAGATTGATCAGTCCACCATCGCAGTATTTGATTGGGAAGTCTCGCTCTGCGCCGACTATGTCTTCACGGCTGCGTCATCTATTTACTCAAAATTGACAAGTTTGGAAGACTTTTGCCTTCTTCCAACCGCCGGGAACCCTCCTCCAACTGGAAATCCTCCCACTAGTACAGCTGAGGCATCCCCGACTCTTGGACGTCCTACATCTTCAGCTCCAGCTCCTCATACGGGGGCTGAGAATGGAATTCAAAGTAAGAATACCTGGACCCATCGTTTTCATCGAAAATGACTAAATGATTCAAGACTTCACGCCTGGGCAGATTGCTGGAGTCTCAGTAGGTTGCTCCGCGGCAGCATTTCTGGCAGGTTTTGGGTAAGTTTCCTCATAGTTTCCTCAGGAAGTATAATGCTAACAAGGCCGTCAAGGTTGTACGTTGGGGTCATAAAGAAAAAGAGATCTGTTGACCATCGCTCGGACAAAGATCCCGCTTTGGAGCAAAAGGTTGCCATGCCGCAAGCAGGATGATCAATTGGCGACGGTCCATGCTCGGAAATAACAACCTTGTAGTGGTTGGTATGGAAGAATATTGCTTGATGTCACATACTGGGCGGTCTCCTGGCGTCGATTTCAAAGTTTCGGCTTCTTGGCTAAGATGATGTACGATGTTCAGGGGCTCCCAAATCGGGCCATTCGTAGCCCATCAGCCTAAGCCGAGGACCCCGAGTCGCGTAGTATCCCCGAAGTCCAGAAGGAGCAAGAGGGCCCTCTGTTTGCCAGAAATGCTGCAATGATCACTGATGTTAAAAATTGAGGGGGAAGCATACGAGAACAACTGTGAACTTTCCAAGATCAATTTGTGCAGCACACTACTTCGGAGTACGAGAACTTAGCTTTATAAATATGACCAAAACCGTAAAGGTTGGTCTAATATTGTCTCCTTCCAATCTTGAGCAACTTCCTTATGTTTGGATGAGCAATAATCTCCAAGTCCTCCTCAGTAATCAAACCGCTCTCCTCTAGCTCTTCAAAGAACTTCCACCCCCGCTTGTTCTCCATAAACCGATAGTCAACGCTATACAAGACACGATCTACCCGCGTCGCCCGAAGCAGCATAGCCATAGTATTCAATCCAAACGCGCCACTCGTTGTGACCCAGATATTTTTCGCCCAGACCTGCATGATCCCCTCGATCCAGTATCATAAGAAACATCTCTCCAAACTTGTAGAAAGCGCTATCATGATAAGGTGATTGGAGCACCACGTACTCCTCGAGAGTTATCATTCTGGTGGGGAGAGGCATTTTCAGATTGACTTGGTTCCCTTGAGATGAGAGATAATTAATTGAGAGATGATCGAGCTTCGACATGAGTGATGCGGAATTGCGCTCATTTGTATTCATACTCTGTGCATCATACTGCGATTTGTATAATTATAGCGGTGAATCTATGGGGCTTCCTAAAACTCACAAGCCGCGCAGGATGACCACGCTAAAAGGAAACGTCGAAGAGCCAACTTCGCCCTTGATGACGGTTGAAGAGCAATGAAGACCAAGCCAAGTTCCATAGAAGAGTGATGACGATGGGAGTTCAATTTCTCCAAGCTGCTCCTGGCTTATAAGTGTATGCCAGAACTATTCCTGCACTTCCCCCCCTCGTTTCTCTTCCTTAATAGGACAATCCCACCTCATAACCGCCAACGTCTCCCCCGCCTTCCACTCCCATCGCCCAACCTCTCTGAATCCCGCCCTCCTATACATTCCCTCCCCAACCCTCGTCGAATACAACACCACTGGCATGCCCTCCTCCCTCGCGCGCTCCACTACCGCCTGTGTAATACTTAACCCGACTCCTTTGCCCTGGTACGCCGGGTGTACCGAGACATGGCTCAGGAATATGCATTTCGGTGGCATCTTGTCCACTTCGTTGAAGTAGACTGGCTCTTTTGTGCCGTAAGACCGCCCGTTGCGTAAAGAAGCGGCGGGGTTGAGCAGGTCGTAGAGGTCTTCTCTCAATGCCCAGATCTTGTTGTGTGTCACTATCAAAAACACTCAGCCCTTTTCTTTTAACCTGTGTCGCCTTTTCTTTGCATACTCGCCAGTAGTGTCTCTTTCTTATTAGAATCACTCATCTCACAACCCCCCAACCCAACGACCTCCCCCTGTTCCGTTTCAGCAACAACCTTCCACACACCCTCGCGCAAATCCTGCTTGATGGCGTGGACATGGTGCGCGCGGTATGCTTTCGGGTGGGACGTTTTGTAAGGGAAGAGGAAGTTCTCAGAGGGGTCGTTCGACCATGCCAGGCCGTCGATGGTGGCTGCTGTTTGGATGTCGAGGGGCGTTAGGGGCCGGATCTTCATTTTTGGACGAATGAATTTATATCTGTAATCGTGTTGAGCCTTCAGAATATTCGCATCGTGTTGGAGATTTAAGCAAGGCATATCTATAAGTGAGACATGTGATTGAAGTCTTGAGTGCCAGGATCTCGCAGTAAAATGAGTCAAACTGCTGCGGTATTGCTCATACCGGCTGGCTGTGTAACTAACTATGGCCGCTTGGCGTCACACTAGAATTCGAAAAGGCCGAACCAATTATTCAAAATAAGCTTTTTGACATAAAGAACAAGAAGTGGTTTCCTTGCCGCTTTTCCGAGCTAGAAAACCCGAATCGCTAGTGCCGGAGCTAAAGATGTTACACAATCAGATGCGAGCGTCAAGATATAAATGAGAGCGCATTGACAAAAATTCTGAAAATCTAGATGCCACCTAGATGATTCTAGAGTAACAAAATCGCAAATCTATCTCGAAGTCCAATTGCGTCTACGTAGAGGCCCGATTTCAATTTCAGGCTAAAAATTTCGGTGACAAAGAGAGCAATTTGACCAGAAGAACAAATGTTTCAAATTTGCCAGAGATTGAGCGCCAGGAGAACAAACTCAATGTGAAATCAATAATGAGCTTTTAAAAGCCATCATACAGTATATCAGAGCATGATGTAGGAGCTAGGTGCGACTACACCAAGTGATGAAGTTGAGACGCGACGAGCTTTGGGACCGAAAACTTCAAGCGGGCAGCTAACAAGTAGCCCGAGTAGGTATACTGCCTGAGATGGAATTGTGAGCTTCGCAATTTCCTTTTTGGGGCTTCCGCTAGTTGTGATGCCATGCGATGAAGCAAGATTATCAAGAGAGAAGAGTTGAAAACGAATTTTCAGAGCCAAGCCGCCTGTGCGGTGTCGCGCTTTCCATGTGACAGGGTGTGGCCACAAGGGTGGGCAGGAATTTTAAATAGGCTTGACGCCCCCGACCTTTAAGGGTCGACTGCAACCCTCAATTTCAACCAGCCATCCGATCTCCAAACTTCGAGCGAAGGAACAAGACATCAACTTGATGTCGCCTCCTAAGAGGCAACGAAAGAAAGCTTTTACTGGCTAAAAAACCTGTTTCTTTTTCGGACAGCTCCGGCCTCGAATAGCCGCGATCATGTATTCCCCACCGAAGAGTTTTCGCTGGTGCGGTTCCGATTTTTTCTAGCAGGCTGTCAAGTTGTCATCACCTGACAAGCGCCGGGACTACCCTAGATCCACACAAAACGTAAGATTTTTGCTCTAGAAATTTTCCTTGTAGTTCTTTTATAAAAGTCAGTGTCAGTGTTCCGATCACGTCCATTCATTTGTGTGCTAGTCTTGAGTTTTTGAGTTTTTGAGTTTGGCAGGATGGGCCAATCAGATGATGTGATTAGCAGTGCGCCGAAGATGGAGAAGAATGTCGAGATCAACTCGCAGGATGACGGGAGTAGGAGTTCTGGGTCTGAGGGTGATGTTGAGAAGCAGGTCGTTGCGCAGGGCCCTGACCTCAAGAGGCAGCTCAAGAGCAGGCACTTGCAGATGATTGCCATTGGTATGTATCTTTTCAACAGTCCAGGAGATTTGTCGCTGATGTGAGTCAGGTGGTACTATTGGAACAGGTCTCTTTATCGGCTCCGGAGCTGCTCTTGCCAAGTCTGGTCCTGCTGGGGCGCTGATTGCCTACATCTTTGTTGGAACGATTGTCTACTCGGTCATGCAGTCTCTCGGCGAGATGGCAGCTTACATTCCCATTTCCGGAGCGTTCGCGTCGTATGCCTCACGTTTTGTGGATCCTAGCTTGGGGTTTGCCATGGGCTGGATCTATTGGTTCTCTTGGGCAATGACTTATGCCTTGGAGCTCACGGCAACAGGATTAATCATCCAATACTGGAACGCCGACCTCTCCATTGGGATATTCATTGGCGTGTTTTGGGCTGTAATCACGGCCATCAACTTCTTGCCTGTGAGCTTTTATGGCGAGTTCGAATTCTGGTTCTCAACTATCAAGATCGTTACTGTCATTGGCTTTCTGATCTTCGGTATTTGCATCGATGCCGGCGCAGGCCAACACGGGTACCTTGGATTCCATACTTGGGGGGATCCAGGTGCCTTTGCCCCTTATCTGATCAAAGGCAATGATGCTCTCGCCAAGTTTGTTGGTTTCTGGGCCGTCTTGATCCAAGCCGGGTTCTCTTATCAAGGCACCGAACTCGTGGGGATTGCAGCGGGTGAGACAGAAGATCCTAGGAAAGCCATTCCAGCGGCCGTCAAGAAGACATTTTGGAGAATCTTGTTCTTCTTTGTCCTCACGATCTTCTTCATCGGTCTTTTGGTGCCCTACGACAATCCAGATCTTCTCTCGGGTGCAACGAACGCTACTGCCTCACCCTTCGTCATCGCAGCAAAGCTTGCTGGCGTCAAAGTCCTTCCAGGCCTCATCAACGCCGTGCTGCTCTTCGTGGTTCTATCTGCTGCGAACGCAAATGTCTACTCTGGCAGCCGTATCCTCGTCGGCCTCGCAAACGACAAGCTCGCACCTGACTTCCTCAAGCGCACGACCCAGAAGGGGGTTCCTTGGGCAGCAGTAATCTTCACCGCAATCTTCGGCCTGCTTGCATTCTTGAACTTATCTCACGGCGGTTCAACGGTCTTCGACTGGTTTCTTAATATTACTGGTGTTGCCGGCTTCATCGTCTGGGCTTGTATTAACGGCTGCCACATCGCGTTAATGCGTATCCTAGCAGCGCGAGACATCCCCCGCGATACTCTGCCGTACAAGGCAATGTTTCAGCCATTCTTTGCGTGGTATGGGCTGTTCTTCAACGTGTTGATTATCCTCACGCAAGGATTCACGGCATTCATTCCGTGGAATACGTCGGAGTTCTTCATTGCGTATGTTAGCGTTATTCTATTCGTGGTGTTGTATGTTGGACATAAAGCCGTATATCGGACGAAGTTTGTCAAGAGCTTGGAGGCAGATATCTTTACGGGGTCATCCTCGGGCGACGATTCTTGGAGCATTGACGAGCCGACGACGATGTGGGGAAAGTTCTGGGCATGGCTGGCGTAGGTCCCTCTTAGCGTTGGATTATCAGTTCATTGTATTTTAAAATCTAGAAAGCGCAGCAGTTTGACAAGAATTCTATGTCTAAACATGTATACTACGAACTTCGCGTTCTTGTCGATCGGCGAACTTTAGGAGATGGCGGTAACATCTCCGTTGCAAGATACTGCATTTATAGTAAGCATTGAACATTGGTTTTCCAAGTCCATGATACTTACAAAAGGCACTCCCTCGTTCAGGGACCAATTGTCCCCAGGGATGTTAGTTATCCGATTCGCAGAGACTATTGTGACTTCAGGCATGACGTATTCTTGCTTTGCCTTTTCCTTCTTCTTTTCCGCAGCCTCATCTCCATCTTCGACTAGGTTCTCATCTATTCCCTCGGGATCAGATCGGAGGAAATCTTCTCGGAAGCGCAAGGCGCTACGGTATTTTGCCCAATGATCCCAATCCACATGTCAGATGTGTCACAGGTTCATATGGACCGAAAAGCTCTTCAAATTTGACATGTCCAGGGGTGAGGTAGGGGTAGATTTAACGTGCCATCTTCCATTCCTCCAGTCACGAGGAGTAGCTCCTTCGAGCTTGAGAATCGCTTGAGATATCTTCTGAGGGCCACACCGTGGTAGATACCGTGTGCGAAATCGCCATTATAGCTCGACCACACACGGCATACCATTGCGATGGTTCTTACCTGTTGCAAATCTGCGACCGCTGATGGTGGAAGCTCCTCGTCGGGTTCATTCCCCCGGTCAGTTATCCTGTTCCACGTTTCCCAAGTTTTCCGTGTCCGAAAGCCGTACCGTTCACCAGACCCGCTACCAAAAGTTTGATAGCTGTGACCAAAGTACAAAATATCTTGGCTGAGATCGGCATACACGTTCGAGGTTCCAAAGCACAAACGATATCTCCGCAGGGCAATAGCGCGAGATTCTCGGCATGTGGACAGCGCAGCAGGATTCGGACTATTGTCTTCCTTGAGGAAACGTAGACTCTCGGTGTTGTGCTTATGTCGGTTACCTGCGAACTGGCTCCGGCCATTAATGTTGAGAGTCCGCGGCCCGGGCAGTGAGATCGCTTACCTTCACCGGTGCCCAGTAGTACGACGCTAGATACTGTTGAAGTGGAGCCTTCCACTTGCCCTGTAGCGAAATTTAACCTCTGAAAACGTCAAGGGTATCTACATCGTGCTTGGATAATTGGAAACTGTGTGGGCCATCTCATCATCTCATGTCCAGTCTCCTCATTCTGTTTTACCTGTGGCATTGGTTCACGGCATTACATGCTCGGGAACCAAAAGCGCAAAGCTTTTGACTGCTCTGGAGGAAATATGCTCGGCGCAAGATTTTTTTCCAACACGACTATGCTCACCACATCGAACTCATCGTCACGAACGGGATGGTGACCAGACAGGTGGAGTTGGGTTAGGGGGGCCTTTGATGGATGAGTTATTGTGCGTCTTTGCACAAGAAAGTGCACGTGGAATAAGTATTTAATAAATGCAATGTAGTAGCGATATTAATACAGTATAATTATATAAAAAATAAAAGAGCTTAGGGCTTGGATGTGCTGTAAGAGAGTGAACCTAATCCAATGTAACGACTGTGGATGATACATACCACCGCCTACCCCCCCCCATTTCCTTCTCCTCGCCTCGCCTTCACAAAAATATGTTTTTTCATCCCTCAAGCAGGAAACATCATTCATCTTTCTATAGCTTTTCCCAACTCCATTGTCAGTCAGTACACACCTGGAATCAACTTCCAAGGAACTCTTGCAACGTATTTCTCCCACTGCTGCCCATACTTCGCAGCGCATCTTTGCTCGTCCCTGTAGCATCGATGCAGTAACAAGATGGTCATAAAGACGGCATAAAACCAAGGTATAATATGTTTCACCCCACAGGTCGCACACATACTATACGAAAGGATGAGGTCCCCAAGATAGTTCGCATGGCGCGAGAGCCCCCACCAACCTATCGCTTTTGTCAGTCACTGTTTTCATCTAGATTGATAGGGTAAACGCCTCGAAAAGAGTAGCAAAAAACCTACCGCTACATAACAACAGGCTCCTGTGTTTTCCGCCATCTTGCGTCACATAATCAAAAACCAAGACCTCAGCTTTCTTCCCCCAAATAAGGCATTCTCCATTAGTCCTCCTCACCACATCTTTCTGCCAATTCACGCTTCTGAAAATAATGTAACCTGCCACACCAACACCAAGAATTGCAGCAGCGACAGGCCAAGAGAGGTCCATCGGATACCGAGCCAAGTATTGTGTCTGTAAAGTGTACATGGATGGCAACCAGACCAGAGAGCCCCATGCTAAATAATAACCAAAGTGATCGTGGGCAATGTCTATAGTGCGAAGATACCAATCCTCATTAACGAAGAAATCGATCACATAAATGGCGTGTAGTATTGTGGCAATCATGATCGAGTTGCTGACATACCCATGGATTTCATATTGCCAAGCGATGAAGCTGAGGTCGATGAGCGTCCATGCGACGATTCCAGGGCGGCCGTTGGTGAAGAGTTTGAAGTCCCAAGTACTTCCGAAACGCGGGTTGAATTCGATACCCATGTAAAAGTCGTAAGCCCGAGAGCTACTTAATTTCAGGTCCGATGTGTGGGTTGGGAAGAAGTGGGCTTTGAAATAGGCGAAGAACGAGAGGAGAAAGCCCATGGTGTTGGCGGAAAGGAGGAGACCGGACCAGTGCTTGGCTATGATAGCTGGATCAAGGACATCAAGGACGCAGAGAGAGACAAAGAGCACATTGGTTATGAACCAAGCGGAAAATCCATTTGTGTAACTGAGAACCCTTTTAGAGTCGTCGCCTAACGGCAACAGGGAATTTAAGTAAGAAGGGGGTTAAACTTACTACTGAAGTTGATGTCCAGCTGGTGTCAATTGACCTGTACCTAGAGGGCCTGGAAGGCAGGAATAGAGTCCTACTTGAAAGAGAAACCATGCGACATATGCTACAAAATCCGATAGGTGGAATCCTGGACTGTACAAGGCTACCCACGCAAGTTTGTCGTTGGACAGAAAGTTTAAGCCTGTGTGAAGAAGGGAACC
The DNA here is from genome assembly GCA_003988875.1 of Lachnum nothofagi. Lineage (NCBI taxonomy): Eukaryota > Fungi > Ascomycota > Leotiomycetes > Helotiales > Lachnaceae > Lachnum > Lachnum nothofagi. Next base: position 28,334 of record QYSG01017778.1, read on the forward strand.
TTCGAACGAGTCAAGCGCAATCCAGAAAAAGACTACCAGCCATGGAGCAAGCGACACCACGCCAATGGAGAAAAGCGAAGCAACCCAATTGCTGTGGATGTTTCGTCCCCAAATGACAGGAGGTGTGATGGCACTAGGTTGTCTTAATGTTGGTTGTTGGTTATTTTGAATTGGCTGTGCTCTCTCTGATGAGTGGATGGGAGTCAAATTTCTGATGAAGGCGTCTTTGGTATCAAAGTCATTAGAACTGACAGTCGAAACAATCGTTGTTGAGCCCCTGATGTGCTGCATTTTTAGATCAAAAAATATGGAAAGACTGTATTAGAAATTTCAACTAGGGTTGTTGAAAACAGCCTGAGGAGACACGGAGATGCCGAAGAGAAGAAAGTGTAGCAGAAGATTTGGCGGAGTTTGAAGAAGAGCAAGAGGGTTGAAGATGCAAAGAGCAATTTGGAGAATGAAATCTGCGGTACTTATATGTCGTGATTAACAGCAAAAGATCTCGTTCAAAGAAAAAGGTGAACACGTACCTATGCAAAAAACTATAATAAATGAAGCAAATTCTTAGAACGGTGGGTACAAGCACATTCCCAATGCGTCTTCGAGAACATCACACCAATCTATCCACGTACATGCAATCCGTACAACCATGACTGCTTGGAAGTTTGAGGCCATGTTTTCAGCCCTGGAAGCTTATACTTCTTCCTCGTTTTCGTATTAGCAGACACAAATTCAGGGAAAGCCGCACTTTTGGCTCATCGTTGGAATGGAAAAGGGTCAATGTTCAGTTTGATTAACTACATTGGGCATTTGCACGCTTATGTGTCGTAAGCGAGTAGGAACAGGGGGAGTGCTGACGCACAGCCTACGGGAAAGTTGGTGCCGAAGAGCCGAAGAGAGCAGATGATGACCGCAATTTATTTAGAGAATACGTATGCTTCAAATACTCTAATAGGCACTTGCTCAATGTCGTATCTGTTTCACATCAAATCAGTCCAGTCAACACAGCAATGCTAACAAAGGAAGGTGGTAAGTTCATTTGGGACATTTCAATTAATTATGCCCGCATATCACGCTTTGACTCATTGGCCGCAGCAACAGAAATGGGCGAAGTCTCATGCCAGTGGAATTTTGTCAATATTATTAGCCATCCGAGAGAGCTCAAACATGCAGCAAATATCTCTACCATTCGGCGCACAGCCATGCGAGCTTTCCACCGGGTCAAAAAACAAAATGGAGCTGAACAAACGCTGGCACAAACGAAAGCAGCCGCTGGATCACGCTTGGATCCAGAAAAGGATAATGCGAAGTCACAGCATCATGCCACCTGCCTTTCAAGAAGAACGCAGCCTATAGACTGGAATAATACCAACGCTATTAACCAAGGGGCATCACAGTATAGTCCCAGCCAGAATCAGAACCCGTCTCGCTCCGTGCTTGATGTCCCTACTAGCGTTGATGCGGGATTGTGTTACACTGCACATATGGAATATCCCAACCAAGAATACTTGTTAAATCACTGTAAGTCCGGAGCCTTATTCATTGCTATCCAAATTTGTGTTCTTTTTCATTGCATTCTCTGCAATTGATTATGAAACAAGAGGCTTATCAATTTAAGGGACCTCCGTCATGGCGTCCATTTTGCTTCCCGCTTGTACAAGTCACAATCCCATGAGTAGCGTCTGGGTCTACCACGCTTTCGGAGATCCTTTATTCATGTGTACAATCCTTCTACATGCTGCAGTACATCTCGATACGATCTACAAAAGGCAGCCTAGTAGATTGACCCTTCAGTTTAGAATAGAGGCCGCAAGACTAATGAACTTACGATTGGACTCGAGAGACTTATATCTCAAAGATACGAGTATTGCTGCTGTTGTCATGATGCTGGCAAACCAGGTATGTTTGCTTCTACCATTATCCTTGGTTAGGACACTGGAGTGATGTTTTAGATATTGACTGGCGATGTCGTGGAAATGGTGATGCATTTGAATGCTTTGGAGAGAATGATCGAAATGAAAGGGGGATTAGACATGTTAGGAATGGACGGAGTTCTGCAGATGTCTCTCAAGTGGTCCTTAACCCTTGCTGTGTGTTTAAATAATCTTTCTAACTACATACCTAGGGTCGATGTACCAACTGCCATGTTCCAGAACACTAGACCTCGATCTCTACGGTCAACGTCAACCATGTGTTTAGAAGATTTAATTACCAGTAATCCACCTGCCACCGTTTTCTCCTCCTTCGATCTACAAGAACTTTCACAAACGGATATTACCACGGGGCTATTTCATCTTCGCCAAGAGATCAAAAATCTTACCGAGACGTGGTCCCGCCTCATGGCCCATCCGTCTCATACCTCGACCGCCGAAGGTATGAAATTTACAGCTAGACGAACGAGTATTGAGCAGATGCTTCTTTTAGCGGGTCAAGGGTTTGCTACCATGCATGAACCAGACAAAGACGCACGCCTACGAGAAGCGTGCTGTATTGCGGGCAGTATATATGTTAGCACTGCTGTAGGGGGTTTCCAGGATAGATCCCCTGTCGTGCAGCAACGTCTAACCAGGCGACTGATGACTTGTGTGGAGCGCTTCGAACTAGAAAATCGGGGCAACACTGATCCGGTACCAGCTTCTATTGCTGCGCTTTTCTGGGCCTTAAGTGTTGGTGGGACAGTGAGTTTAGATCTGGAGGAAAGGACGTGGTTCATCTTGCGTCTGAGCAGGGCAATTAAACAACTTGGGCTACGGAGCTGGGAGCAGGGCTTATCAATTCTTAACTGCTTCCTTTGGGAGGAGAAACTGGAGAGTGAGGCTTGGAAAAGCATCTCCGCTAGTCTACAACAATCGATTGTAACGGGCTAAGTCACGAAGGACCAGGGACAAGCATTCAGATTGATGAGTACAAAATGTATGAAGAGCTAGATGTAATATAATCTCCCCTTTACATTGCCTATAGGTCAATTTTGAGGCTTGTGGGAAATGGACTGGCAGAATGTTATTTTGGAGAAGGTAGATCTGATGTTAGAAGAAGATTGAAGATTATGATTGAAGCCCGAGACGAGAGCGGTGGAAGAGAGGTTATATATACGAGCTAGGCTTTAGCAAGGTTCAAGGGAGTTAGGGACACGGCTCAGCCTTTCTCTTTGCCTCACTTTAATTCCCTTCTGCTGCAAACACTTCTTCAAAGCTCTCCAATCTTTAATCATCACTGGGCCCAGAACGATTGAGAAGCGATGGCAATAACTCGAGGTCTTCCTCTAATGCGCGCAAGTCACAAACATCAAATACCGAGTACTTGAATATCGCTCAAGAAATAGCTTCAGCCTTGCTAGTATCCTGGCAAACAGTGTTTTGGGCCTTCATTCCTCTCGCCACAAACATCATGATCCAATCCTCCGGTCGAATCGTCTCTATATCTAGCATCTATAGCATCTATCTGCGCCGCTCCTCGCTGAGCTGCTTCCTCGACGCCCTTACCTTCCTCCTCCTGGCCCTCCTCCCAGTCATGGTCCACCAATCGCTACAAAACACAATACGAGAACGATGTAAGAAACAATGAAAAGCTAACTAACGGATCCTGTTTGCAGAGAAGTAGCTTTAAATTTTGTTCTGCCGACCTGAGAGTACTCGGGGCTGCCGTATATTAAGCTGCAATATCTCAGACGAGACTACTCTGAGGTGCAGTCTTGCAAACTAACGTACTCACATTTGTAGTACTACTCGGGCCCGGAGTATAAACGTATGGAATACGTCATCCTGCAGGAAATTTAAATGTAATACTCTAGACGAGACCGCTCTGAGGCGCAGTACACACCATAACGTTGAATAATGAGGCTAAATTGCTAGTCACGTTCAACTGAGATCCGGAATTAGCTCAGGCAAAGGCCCTTGTAAAGAGACGTGGCTGTGTTCTAGACTGGCAAGCATCAGCAGGATCTATATCTAGATAGCATAGAAACAGTAACCGATTCTCCAGGTAGCCAGAAGAGGTCCTCCTGAGCATAATCTATCAGACTCATCAGCCTACTCAGGGGGCTCTGGGCTCCGCTCAGGTTAGAGCAGCGACAGCTCCGGTCCAAAGATGAAAGTAGAGTTTGGAGAGGTCCAGATTCGGCGTAGATTATATAGGTATATTACAGAGGTAAACTGAATGTACTCTCTGATACTTGCTTTCAATTCAATAAGATGAAATTTTACTTGCCTTCAACGGATCAAAAGAGGGCCGAAATTATCGATAACACGTCGCAACAATTTGAGAGCCATTCGATTGCCTTACATCTCTCGCGGTCAACATTCACGAGCCAGACTCAACCCCTAGCTCAGCAACTCCTACACCTCCATAATCTGGTGATAGGACCGCTAATATCCCCGCACTCAAGCGCTTGGTCCAGACTCGAACCCCATTTCCAAATGAACACTCTACAAGATCCACCAGATCATTCATCGAAAACGGCCTCGCGTCTTTTCGCCCATCCAATCCTCGTCTATAGCGCGCTCGGGTGCCAATTCAAAGAGAGTGCCTTGTGTATACTGCAAAACTGGCCGGTAATCCCACGAAGAGGCGCTGTCGTTGGCCTAGTACTCTACTACCTTACTTCACTTTCGTCGCGGCTCATGTCTTCCATGCAACAGCTTGACGCTCGCTTCTCCTTGCAGACGAATACCGCGTGCTTTGACCGAGCTCGATTCGAGCCGCTGGATGGAGCACAGCGAAGGGCTTGACGGCAGGTGCTTTGATGTTTCTGTCAAGTGAGAGCTTATGTGTCAGTCTGGAGAGATTTGGGGTGATCTGAAGCATACTAAAGGCTGTAGATTCTTTACCGATGGCTACGTTGTGTCTGTACGGCTATGTGGGAGGGAGGCTGGGTAGGAAATCAGCGGTGGTTGCGTCCCTCATAGCTAGTAAGGTCAAGTGATGGTTTTTTTGCGCGCTCGGGTATCTTGAGGGGATCGCGAGCGTGAGGCTGAAGGGGCGCCAGATCAGGATGGCAACAAGCCATGAATTGTATATCTAGAATAGGAGAAAATGCATATGTCTAACAATTGACTGGCGTTTCTATTCGTGAGTCACGAAATCTTTCCTCCCTCCCTTGCTCCTATCCCGTATCAGTTGATACTTGTTCATTGATGCATACCAAGATGAGGATAGCCAGCCAGATCTCAATGTCTAAGCTGGACAGCAAACTGAGAGGTCTTCCTTACCAGGCGTCTCTATTAACAGAAATATATCAATAGAAGTAGTAGATCCGGCGAGCATCCCTGCTCTCAGGAATTGGTGCCCCAGATTACTTTCCTCGGATCTTTTACGATGAACATAAACGAACGTGAAGGGTTCTAGACCTACTAAAACAAGCATCGGATGAAAGTATGAGATAAGGGCTTAAAATAATCGGCCTCGAATGGGAAAGTCAACACACCAAATATCACAAATACGTCATTGAAGCTATTCACGGAGAGACTACACACAGAGCGCAGCTAAGACACAGAGACAGAGGAGAACTCCGCACCATAAATGTGCGATTTTGTGGACCCCAATATTCTTGTAGAAAGCAAGAGAGAGGAATGACACTGACCCTTATATACCCCGCTGATGTTACACAACCCCCTCAATCGCATGATTGCGATAAATCCGCAGACGGCTTGTTGCGGCTTAGTATTAGAAGAATTGATAAACAGGGCGCGAGCACAAAATGAGGCTGTTCACGTCTCACTCTTAAGCCTTATCAATCCGAGTATCAATGGCCTCTGACCAAGGCACGTGGTGTAAGAAGGGTATTCACTTTTTACTCCTATCAGGAGTGCCTTCAGCCATTGGATTAAACATCATATATCCATATCTACTCACTATCAAAAACAGCTCAAACTGGATCATCAGTATACGCCTCCTCCCCCACCGCGTCCCTCCCCTCATCCCCCTCTCCCACCAGACCCTTCTCCCCTTCCAACCTCACCACCCAAAGCGCACTCCCACAGGCACTCGTCAACAAGAAAAACATACTCAACACCGGCACAAGCTGCAGCACCAACGCCACGCTGCCAAACCACGTATACTTCCACCTCCTCTTCCTAATCTCCTCCCTCTTCTCCTTCCTGCCTATCCCTCTCAGCTTGAAATACCGGTAATGGTGTAAAGGCCCGGCCCGGGCGCCGGTGATGAGGAGGAAGGCGGGGGTGCCGATGATGGGGATTAGGTTGAGGGGGAGGAAGAGGATGAATTCGGCGATCTGCTTGAAGGAAAATGGGGAGTAGATAGCGGTGGTTGTGGGGGTGCCGAGGGATGCGACGGCGCTGGGCGCAAGGGGGTCGAGGATCCGGGAGGGGGCGACGAGGTGGGATAGGCCGCCGTGGATGAGTGTTGCCTGTTGCACATATTGTATCAGCAATCGTATGAAAAACGAAAACAGAAAAAGGCAGAAACTGGGGAACGTACATCAAACACATCCACCAAAGTTTCATCAACCATCAGCGCCTCGAACAACAGCGCAATCAACACTTGCCCCTCTCCTAGCACTAAGAAAACCGCGTTGAACCATCCGGTAGGGCCATGAAAAATAACCAGGAAGAGGGCCTGTGGAAGGTACGTGAACGTGAACAGCAGGGCGAGGATGACGAGGGAGGTAATGGTAAGGGGGATCAGACGGCGGCCAAACAGCGGGTAGTATTCGCGATGCGCGAGGAAATAGTAGATTCCTTTGAATGGGTAGAGCCATGACGCTCTAGGAAGATCGCGGATTGGTTGTAGCGCCACGTCCACGTTTGGAGGCATTTCGGCGACGCGTTGGAAGGAGGTTTGAAATTTGGATGTTGATGTGGAACGGAGCTTTGATTGCGTCACTGGCGCGGAATATCTTGATCTTCAGGGGCTGTTAGACGGCTGTCTTAGCGGCTCTGCCCCGGTGGGTGGCGCCACTTTACAGGGGCTAGGGCTGAGCTTCTCTTGACGACACGCTTCACTTTGTCCCAGCCTGTTGTGAAATGAACAATACATTCCGACAAAGTGACTCCAGCTCTAGGGGTTTCAGATGTCTCGATGGGCTTATCATCTATACCACCACCTCTGCACGAATGAGTAAGGTGAACCGTTGTCTCTCAAAGCATTGCTCTCCTCGAACATTCTTCAGATTCAAGCCAATGGCACGGCATTTCACCTCTGAAATCATCCCAGCCGTTTCCTCAATCCAGCGAATAACCATGCCGTGTTTTGTGGACAATTAAATCGGCTCGGTGAACCGAATAAGAGGGCTTGTAACATAGCGCAGGACTAAATAGGTACTGGCCCAACCGTTCAAGAACTACTTCGACAACGAAGAATTCAGAAGGGCTAACGCCTCTATGTTGAAGACGTTGACCTCTCCACAACACACCGCTGAATGAAAGGACTCGTAGGTCTGTTTGAAGCTGCCTTCGCCGTGACTCATTTGACGTCTAAATCTTACAGGCACCGCTAGTAGCTGCAGTACGACACGAGAAACTTAATCAGAGTTGAAACGTCGCCGAACACCAAGTTGAACGTACGAGTAGGACGGAAGCGTGCAGCATCATCTTGTTCAGACCTCTTGCTCACACTTGGTATTCAGAGAGAGAGCCATCTGATCTCCTGCTTGGTAGTCCACACGGCATTTAGCTTCGTGGCACTCCAGCTCTCTTGTTCAACGGCATTGAGCTGTCAACTTTGACGGACGGCTACTTGAATTAGAACGGGTGGCTTGTATATTTCTCCTGCAAACATCCGGGAAATCACCCAACTGCGTGCGACTTGCATGCCATGAGAATACTCATCCTGTTTGCAGTCTTCGATCGCATTCTTCTTCGGGTCGTGCAGAGCGATTTGAGAGTACCAAGGCACCGTTGTAGTAAGATATGAAAGATGTGAATGAGCTCCTTTAATTTCCCTTCTCCCCCGTCGTGTTGCCTTTCGTCGTTCCTTCCCTGTTGATCTGCAAGTAATACATGACGTTTCAACACAGTGTACGATGGCGAAAGGCAAGAGCAACAGAGTCCGCGACCACCTGAAGAACTTAAAAAAACGAAGCCTCATCTTCATCTATTGTTCGCTGTGCTTTATCCTCACCGTGTGGTAACGAAAACCTCCGAAGGCGCTGGTGGGTGAATGTGAATCAGTCCGCCCGTTCTTGGCCTCGCGTCGATAAGCAGAAACAAACGCAAGTCGCCCACTACCTTTCACAAACGAAAACGAAAACCTCGACGTCGACCCCATTTTTTTCTTTCCTCTCCTCTTTTTCTTACCTTCTCGCCACTCCCGTCCTTCTTTTTCATCTACTTCCCCACACTCATTTGACCTCCAGTCGCTCGTTCAACGCAATCTTCGACTCTACATCCCTTTCACGCTCGTTCTATCAATTCATTTGGTCTCCAAACGTCAATCTGAGATCGGGATCAACTGCATCATCAAAATGCGCATCCAGTCTCCCAATACCCTCGCGGGCACGTTGGGCATCATGGGCATCGCTGCCATCGCTGCGGCTGAGTCTCTCACGTAGTAAGTTGTCTTCCCGCACCTCGACAAGATCAATGCTAACATCTACCAGTGGTGGTGCTGCCGATACATGTGCTCCGAGTGTCACCACTGTTCTCGTTACCGCTCCAGCCTCGACCGTCACTATTCACGATGTGGCCACTACTTCGACCGTCTTCATAGTCCCCGATGTCAGCAAAGCCCCAGAGCCAAGTACCACTTTGACGACCGTTAGCACTCACCACTCCACATTCACTGAGTCTGTGGGTGGCGCGTCTTCGCCTTCCCTCCTGACGATCATTAAGTCCACCGTTGTCACCGTTCCATGTGCTGAGACATCGTGCTCTGCTCCTACTCCTGGCGTTATCAGCTACTACGTTACAAGCGGATCAACTGTCTACTTGGGAGGGCAGAGCCCAGACGCAACAGACTCATATGTTTATGCACCGACGCCTGTAACTATCACTGTCGAGCCAGAAGAGACTAGCACTGTCATCGCTCATACGACCGTCACAATGAGCCAGCAGATTACTTTGACCAGGACTATTTCTTCAGAATCGGCTACTGGAGCTCCAAGCTTTACTGGAATTGGTTCTCTGGGATGGAACAAGACTTCAACTTCATGTGACGGTGCCACCGGAACGGTGGGCATGGTCGGCACTACGTCTCTTGCAGCACAGTCAGGATTCGGAGGTGACACGACTCTCACTCTTGCCACTGATACCACCATCGACATATACTCTCACCACACTGTCACATCATTGACCACTCTAAACGCGCAATCTGGCTTTGGTGTCTCCTCGGCTTCTTTCGATGCAACTGCTCCCTTTGCGTCGTCGACAACCTCTAATGCTGAAGGAGCTGGTTCATCGTCCATCGGGCCATATCCTCCACACCTGACATCTCAGCCGTTAGCTGCCCAAACAACCAACGCTCACTGTACCCACTGCACACACACCAGTGGCTCGGCTCTCCCACCCTATAGTAATGCGTCTACCTCGGGTCCCAGTTCCACTGCTGACGGCTCTGTTGCGGGAGTTCCCAGCTCCGGTCCCACGGGGTCATTCTCGACTGTCTACACCTCACTCTCCTTGGGATTGAACTCGACTACCAGCGGATCAAGTTTCCCGACAAACACGACAAGTGCACCAGCCTTCGCGACGAGCTCAGTCAATTCGTCAATCTCGTCTAGCCCAATTTCAAGCCCAGCTGCTTCTAACACTTCAAATGAAACTGTCACGTCTGCTTCCTCTACAAGTCCGACTGCCACTACTTCGTCAAACAGTACTTCCATGAGTGTTTCGTCCACCCGTCCAGCCACCACCAGTTCGTCAAACAGTACTTCCACGACTGCTTCGTCTTCAGCTGTCGCTTCGCCAAGTTCAACAGCCTGTGGATTGATTGGTGACTTCACTATGAACGTGAGTATCTTTGCCCGTCTTTGTGTAGATTCATGCTGATCACGATAGTTTGATGACATCCCACCATTGGCGACTGGCAATCTGATTAACCCAGACGATGCTGATCCTGCGCCCGTTTTCAATCCTTACCATCAGTTTGACTTCTCCGACGGATTTGTTGTTGTACCCCCGCCGACCGATCCTTACCTTCCAGAGTCTAAGCCGCTCCTGTTGGAATTCATTCCAAACTTCAACAGCAATAGCACCAATCCTGCGACTGCACCAAATTCTGAAGAGTTTGGGTACGCTGGAGAGATTTCAGATGGTGATCATGGTGTTACTGGCTGCTTCAACTTTAACTTCTATGGTGCTTCATTTGGATGTGACTCGAGAGGACCTGACTGCGAATTTACCTTCCTTGGCTTCCGCATTGATCTTGCTACCCAACAGGAGGTCCAAGTTACCTCTCAGAAGGTCTCTGTCCCGGCCTGCCCAGCGCTGATTGAGTGCACCCTTACACCAGTCACTATTGACGCTTCATTCTATGATCTTACAGCTATCCGCCTCAATGTCACCGTCGGTACCCAGCCGAAGATATGGTGGATGGATGATCTCAAATTGGGCTGGTCTGACAACTCCTGCGCCAAGGGTCTATGCCGTCAAAGCGCCCATATCCACCGCTAATTTTGTGGTTATTTGATCATGAAGAGGGATGAATATTTGGTTCTGCAACTTGCGAAGATTTGTTATTTTCATGTACAGATACATTTTCTTTTCTTTGGCCTTTTCGGTGCATTTGCCAGTTAGATTGCTTCTAGCATTCCTCCTCGCAAATACTCGGCGATTTTGTACGAAGTCCGTTTTATTTGCTTTTGATCAGATGCGCAGCATATGGCGAAGCAAAGCTGGGCTGGCCAAAATGTTTCATGACGCTGGGCCTTGATGATGAAATGGGAAATGATACGAATTCATGGGAGTCAGTGGTTATGAGACTAAAGTTAGAAAATCAAAGAGTTTACAACTCAGCTTTGGAGATCGAGGTATCTTCTTCCCGTCACCTGAGACAACCAACACAATGTGAGATCCAAGCTCCGGGGGGGGAGATAGTCACGTGGGTTACCCTCAATCTCACGCTTGCGGAAGCTGACACAGCCGGGAACTTGTACAAGCTCCCTGTTTTTTCCTCTCCATTTTTTCAAGCTCTATTATAACACCTTAGATCTCTGATCAATTCTATATGATCTTCTGATACGATTCCTAATCCTAGGCGTGGGTGGTGTAACCCTTTCTTTATTACGTCAAGCACGTAAGCTCTAATATATCTCCATCGCCATTGTTCCTCACATTTTCTTACCTCTTCATCATCTTCGTGATTCATATTTATTATGGCAGAACAAGACAGATATACCTCACATTGGGGCTCGAACCCCAATAATCCGGTAAAAGATACTTCAGCATCGAAAATGGATTTAGGAAAGTTGACTCGGGGATCTGGAGCGGAACAGGATCGCTATGCGTCGCATTGGGGCTCAAACCCGACCAATCCGGTGAAGGATACTTCGGGCTCGAGGGTAGATTTGAGTAAATTGGTTCAAGGCTCAGGAGCGGAACAAGATCGTTATGCTTCCCACTGGGGTTCAAACCCAAGTAACCCGATCCAGGACAAGTCAAATACTTCATTTGATTTTGGGAAGCTGGCTCAAGGATCTGGCACTGAGCAAGACTGCTATAGCTCACATTTTTCCAGGACACCTGATGATCTAGTGCGGGGAACACGAGACTCTGCTTCTTGGCCGGCCCCTAAGAATCCAGGGAAAGGAGATGGAGCAGAACAAGATCGATATGACTCCCACTTCTCTTTTCAGCTATATAATCCAATTGATTCTGCCGGCGTGGGAATTTTCAAGTCAACACTGCTCCCATCACTGGGCTTCCATTCCGGACTAGCTCTCATAACATACACGGCATCCTACCCTACGAAAGTCAGATAAAACAGCGTTCCATCGAAATTTTATATAATTATAAATATAATTAATTAGATAATATAAAATAATAAATAAATAAAATTAAGGATTAAAATATAAAAGCTAAGGAAATAATAAGTAGTAAAATAGGTAATATAATAAAACTTTATATTAGCTTCTAGCTATTTAATTTTTTTGCTAATGCTTTTCTTCTACTAGTACTTTTCTTTTATTATTTTTTTTTACTATTTCCTTTTGCTATTCCTTTTTGTTATTTCTTTTTATTATTTTTTTCTTTTTTATTAGTACTAGTAATTCAAGGTCTAATAATCTAAAAAAATCTAATAATCCAAAGAAATTTAATAATCCAAAGAAATTCAATAATTTAAAAAAATCTAATAATTTAGAAAAATCTAGTAATCCAAAGAAAAAATATAAAAAAAAAAAAATAGCAAAAGGAAAAATTTCTTTAAATACTTTTAAAAAACTTTAAAACAAAACTTTAACTATAAATAAAACTTTTTTTACTTAATATAATAAAAATAATTTTAAATAAAGCCCTAAAAATTCATTTTTACTTTTATATTTTACTATATAATTTTATTTTTTGGCTATTATATTAAAAAAGTGATTTTTAGGCTATTAATATGCTATAATTATAGCATACTTTAAATTCAATGGAACGCCGTTCTATCTGACTTTCGTAGGGCCAAGTAGCAGACCGCGTAGACGGCAAAGATTTTCTCTGACCATCAGGCCAAGTTCTCAACGCATGGTGGACCGCTATCGGCAGTAAAGTCCTCGTCGACAACATTCCTCTCTCAACAGCCTGGTCAAACCTCACCTATCCTCAAAAGCTACTGCTAGGAGGCATCACAACCTGGGGGACCCGGCTCTTCTATCACACCACCATCTGCGCCATTACACGTGGCGAAGACGACGCTCGCTACACAGAGGCAAAGAAAAACCCCGGTTTCTGAAACAAAGCTTTCTTCTCCGTCATCCTTCCCGAAGCACTTGTGCAAGCAGCGATCACACTACCACTCACTATCCCATTTCTGACTTCCTACGCGTCGCCTTTGCCTGCTTACCCTGAGCTTGTCCAAGGTCTGGCTATCAGGCTATTCACATCAGGAGTTGCGCTAGAGACGTTGGCCGACGCACAACTTGCAACTCACAAGGAAGTCTCCAACAATCTCACCACTTCTGGGGTCTGGTCCATAGTTCGATATCCTAAATACTTTGCCCTCCCCCCTCTTTCCACCATCTCACTGACAAAAACCTCAACTACCTAGGCGACGTCCTCATCCACGCCTCCTTCCCGCTCCTTCTCTACAGCACCGGCACCTTACACCCGCTGACGCTCCTCGGCCCGGTCGCAAACTACCTGTTCCTGCGGGACGTAGGCGGCGACAAAGAGAATGAGGCGAGTTAGGCGATTAGATATGGGAAGGATGGGAAGGGGAAGAAAGGGGTTGAGATGAGTGAGTATAAGAGGGAGAAGAATACCTTTTGGCCGAGTGTGAAAGAAGCTGGGAATCCTTGGACGTTGGCGATTGCAGGGGTTGGGCTTGAGGGGGCGGTGGTTGAGAAGGCTGTTAGAGCTATTTTTGAGATTGGGGCAGCGTTAGTGGGACATCCTTTTGAGGTGGTTTTGTGAGTGGTGAACGGAAAGTGTCAGTAGGAGCTGGCAGGCTGGGAGACAGAAGTTGCGAAAGGTGCTGAATTTGAGAGCTGAAATTGAAAGAAGATAACTTATGCACCCCTTAAAGAGAGGACCAAGGCGAGCGAGAAGCCGGTCATCGTGGGCTGGGAAGTTCTCAAAGTCTTCTCACCGGGAACTAGAAAAAATCCAGTTCATCTGATCTTTCTAGACAACCCCTCGTTACGTTTTTCTGAGCGCCATTTAGCACTTTGCTCATCATATTCCAACGCCATTTCAAACACAAGCCAGCCCAGCTCCTCAATGCCAGAAACCCCTCCAGATCCCCCATCATCTCTACCTATTTCCCAGCTGTCATCCCCAGCACCCCCCAAAGCGCCACCAACCCCGTACTCACCCCGCGCCAAGCCGCCGTCCACCTGACCCCCTCCCTCCAACAAACCCACACATCCACAGCGCCCACCCACGCAAAGCTCGCCAGCAGGATGTCCATCGCCTCAAAATGATTCCCCAGATACAGTCCCCACAGCGCGATGCCCATAGCGGAGACCCGCGCCGAGCCGAGTGTGATGAGCGGGTGCGCGGACCGAGAGACGGCGATCCGTTCGGGCAGGCCGAATTCGCGGATTGCGGCTGATGGACCGAAGATAAATGGGAAGGCCCCACCGAGGGTTATGGTTGTTGCGAGGAGGAGCGGCGGGATGTGGCGGGGAATGAAGTATTCGAACATTTTGAGGGATTGATGTTGGAGGTTTGAGGAAATGCGGGGGTGTATGAATTTCTGTTTGGGTACCTACGGAGCTAAATATTCTGGGGATTTAGTTACGCGCTAGGCTGACCACTTGGAGCTAATTAACTCAGCCCTATGGTTGGAATGTGAAAACACGATTTGCTTCTAAATGCTGGCTTTGAGTCTCCAGCATTTACACATGATTTTCAAAATGTATCATAGCATGGATTCAAAAATGTGACGCCCTCAAATTCGCTCATGGGCTGAATAGTCGGACTGACCATCAGAGTTCAGTTGCATTGTGCTATGATTGAAGGGGGAAAGGTTGATTCGGAATCAACTCGATTCAACTAGCTCTTCTAGAATATCTCGATTATTACAAGGCATTTTCTCCCTTGAGAATGCTGCTGGCATCCATTCTAGAACCTTTGAAACGCATTTTCCCGCAACGAACAAAATAACTTTGAAAAGTTTTGAGGGGCTTAATGAGAGAACATTGATAGCACCTTCCTACTTTGTTTGCAATTTACCTATTCCAAAAATCCCCAAAGATTATTCAGACTCTCCGCAAGCGTTGGATGAGCCCACACCGCATCCCTGAGCCTCTCCCACGTCAAGCCCCCCATCATCGCCGTCTGCACTATACTCATGACCTCCCCTCCCTCAATACCCAAACACGTAAAACCCAAAATATCACCTGTCTCCGCATCTACCACGGCTTTCATCATGCCTCTCGTCTCATCCGTCTCTAGCGCTCGAGCGACATAAGCCATTGGCATTTTCGCGGTCTTGACCTTCCGGTCACTGGCTTCGTGGGCATGCAGCCCTATGTGCCCGAGTTGCGGGTCCGTGTAGACTACATAGGGGATCTGACGGGTTGCGGTGGAGAGTTTGGTGGAGGAGAGGAGGTTTGATTTCAGGATGCGGAAGTCGTCGTAGGAGATGTGCGTAAAAGCTGGAGGCCCTTTCACATCGCCCATAACGTAGACATTCGGATTGGACGTCTCGAGGAACTCGTTTGCCTCGATGTAGCCCCGGCTATTTATCTTGATACCTGCTGCTGGAAGATTAAGCAGGTCCGTGTTAGGAATTCGACCAGCTGCGAAGAGGATATGTGTTCCTGAGATCAATCCCACTTCTTTGCTGGCAACCGCCAGGTCGAAGCCTGTAGAAGAAGGAACGATACTGGCAGCCGTGCTATCCAGATATACCTTCATGCCGTCCTCTCTCAAAATATCCTGCAAGCATTCCGCGATGTCTGAATCTTCCCTTGGCAAGATCTGCTTTCCCCGCTGCAAAATCGTGACTTCTGCTCCAAGTCTCCTGAACAATTGTGCAAACTCAATGCCAACATACCCGCCTCCTACAACGACCAAATGACCAGGCACCGTATCAAGTTCCATGATACTCGTAGAATTCAACACAATCTTCTCATCCAATTTCTCAACCCCCTCCAAAGCCGGTGGCGCAGGTCTCTCTCCCACATTAACAAAAATCTTCTCCGCCTTAACCACCTTTTCCCCACCTTCATTCATCTTCACTTTCACCGTGTTCCCATCCACAAAACTCCCCTCCCCCATCAACACATCCACGCCCGCCGCCTTCAATCTTCTCTCACTCCCGCCCCTAAAACTGTCCACGATATCCCTCTTCCTCTGCCTCACCTTGGCCATATCAACAATAACACTATTCTCCCCTTCCTTTGAGGTATGGATTCCATAATCCTGGCCGCGACGAGTAAGATACGCGGCACGACCAGACGCGATGAGGGTTTTGGTAGGCGTGCACCCTTCGTTGACGCAGCAACCGCCGATATGCGATTTCTCGACGATGGCGGCGGTTTTGCCGGCGGATGTGAAGGCGAGGGCCAGGGGCGTGGCGGATTGGCCGGAGCCGAGGATGAGTGCATCGTAGGTTTTGGCGCCCATGTTGTAATGTCTGAGAAAGACTGAGTAATTGATTGGTGAGTTGGATTTGATATTGAAGAAGGTGCGTTTTAGGATGTTGGAGGTGAGCATGCGGGGTAAAGAGGAAAGAGCTTGTAGAACAAAGAAAATGTGATTTAAGTATGGAGGAGCTAAGCAAAAGAAGCTATGTGGAATCAAGACAGAACTTGCGAGCTCGAATTACCTTTTCCTATGTGGAATCACCTCCTGAATAAGCATCCTGCATCCAACCCCCTCGCTAAATCCCCCCGCCCCCTTTTCCCCTCCTCAGCGTCCACAACCCTAACCCATGTCCATTAGCCACAAAAAGCGGCACTCAAACCATTTCATTTTCATTGTCTCACACCGCGTAAGACATTTTAAGTTTTAGTGCCGCTTTTCTCTATCCAATCGTCAAGCTATTGACGCTAGTTTCTCGCTTCAGCCCACCACATAATTTGTTATTGATATATTCTAAAATAAGCAGATAACTCGTCCAATAAGAGCTTCGCTTCTGTGGTCCAATGGTTAGGATTCCACCCTTCCATGTTAGTTGTTAGGTGGAGGTTCGTGTTCGATTCACGGCAGTTGCAATCTAATCTTTTTTGGTGTTTTGGAGAGATTGTGATGCTGGCGGGCAGATTCTTTTTTGCAGGTTTTTTTCGGCTTCGACGAAGCGAAGCAGGAACTCCACTTTTAAGAATCAGGTGATCATATTTTGCTTTGATCGATACTTGAGGATTTTCCCATGGCGGGATAATTATTTTCGGATTTCCTGCTCTTGTGATGAACCTTAAGGCCTTCTCGCAAAGAAAGAAACAAGAGTGGCTGGCAATGGAAGGGTATATAAGGTCAATTTCAAAGGAATGTACTTCAACTATCACGCCCTAAACCCCCAATATCCCCAAACCTTCTCCCAATTACATGCAAATCCAACCAAAACAATCCCTCTCACCTCACAAATTCCCCCATACTCCAGCCCCCAAAAGCGCACCCAGACCCATGACACCCATCTCCACCTTCCACGCGCCCGCCGTAAACGTAGGACTCATGACCCGCCACCGGTCATCGTTCCCGTCGCACCAGCAATAGTAGTCCCAGCAGACACGCCTGACGTGAACGGCACATCCACTGCGGATGTAGCGCCCGTGAAGACGGGCGTGGTGGGACTGCCGGATACTTGCGGAGTGGCGTTGGTTGTGCCGGGGTTGAGGACACTATTTAAATATCAGAAATACGGTTCCAGAACACTGGGAGCTCAGTGAACAATATATATGGAGGAAATGGAGAAGGAGAGATGACGTACCCGTCGATGACGTGCACGACGCCCCCCGCCACTAGGATAGCCGCCATAATAACCCTCGCCTGATTGACAAAGATAACATTATTCTCCTCGCGTACAACGACCGTGCCGCCTTGCACCGTCGTCAGCACCTCATCCACATCCCCTGAGTTGTTATCGTCGTCTGGGCGGCGATTATTGTTATCAATATCGTCAAAGTCATCTGGACGATCGTCATTATCATCGCCTGGCCTATCATCATCCGGTCCTTTGGTCCCATTCCCAGCCCCAGCAGTATCATTCCCATCACCGCGCCCATCCAAGTCATCGCTATATCGGGCTCGTCCTTGCACAACATGGTACGTCAGGATGCTGGATAGAGTCTGTGCGTCTAAGCCGGGCAATGCAGAACCGATAGCTTAGAACGCTGCATTAGATGGCGCGAAGATCGTCACGTCGCGCAGGCCGTCGACAGCAGAGACGAGATTCGCGGTCTGCAGGGCGCCAGCGAGGGAAGTCAGGTTTAGGGCCGTGCAGGTGGCGGGTACTGAGGCGGGGATCGTGAGAACGCGGTCGATGATGTGGAGTATGCCGCCGTTGAAGCGGAGGTTCTGTGTATCACTGTCAATTGCTGTTCTTTTCAACAAGATAGAATAGGTGAGGGTGGGTGACTTGCGTCCTGAGTAGCACTAGTCGTCTGCTGCAGCCCACTCGTAAATGTAACGCTATTCACGCTCCTCTGCGCCTTCACTTGCCGCCCATTCGTCACGTTCGAAGCCCGGGGGTCGTCAAGCAGAATGTGGATGAAGTCCGGATCATTCACATCATCATCAAATCTCTCCGCAGGCCATGTTCCGTGAAGGACATGGTAGGAGAGAAGGAGCATGACTTGGGTTGGGTCGTTGGTGGCGGCTTGGCCACCTGGCAAGTTGGTGAAATCGGTGAAGGCATCGGTGCTTGGGGCGAGGATAGTGATATCATTTGTTTGGCTGAGGGTTTGGGCGAGCTGCGGTTGCCCGTCAAGTAAGCTTGTGGAGGTTTAGTTGGGTGTGAAGGGGAATTGTGGGTAGAGAACTTACTGGCGAGGGTGCTGAGGGTGGCATTTTAGGAGGAGATTACTTCGGTGAGTGTTTGTGCTGCGGCTGCTGCAGCGAGAGCAACTGGTAACACGCGTTTGAGATGCATGATTAACGATTGAAATGTGTCACACCCTTGTGATGCTATTTAAATCTATAATGGTGTGAAGACTGGCCGAGAAGGGCGGATATACCTACCATCTTAAATCCCCCAAATCATTTAGAATAGCAACATCATTTACCCCGCACAAGAGAAATTTCAAGCGATATTATAATTCTTCGCAGATGTATACGCGTGCTGTTCCCCCCAAGAAGTCGAGGATGTCATCTTGCAGCTCGTGAACTCTCATAGCCTTGTCGATTTTGGAGAAAGGAAGGTATCATGGTAGTTCGTTAAGCCATCTTGGCTGACTTCAACATTTCCTGACAGCATTTCCTGACTTCTAAGACGTCCACGTGGGCCAGGCTCTACCTAGGGGAAGGAGTCGAGACGTTTCAGAATGTCAGGATGCTTGCCGAGTATCGGCCCTATGGATTCGAAATATTTGAAACGAATCACTTGAAATGGATCGGTGCTTCTGAAAATAAGGAGAGAGATACATTATAGCGTAACGGCAAGGCAACGTCAGTAGCCATCGCTGCGCCCCGGTCAACGAGCGTAGAACGCAAAAGAATAATTCCAGTAAGACTTTAAACATGTTTCAGGCTTTAAACCGAAGTCGGACACTTATCCAATTCGCCGATGCAGATCAGGTGTTATCATCGCTTGAGGCTGAGATCCTTGTAGACTTCTCTTGGAAGGCAATGGTCACCCTGGTAGACTGAATGCGGGGACTCGACTAGGCGCTTGGCTCTGGCTTTGATATCCAGATAATCAAGTCACCTGCCTTGGCCCCGCGTCTGCAGTTTTTGTAAGCTTCTGTCTTTCTTTTGCTGTTTACCATACATGCCGGGTATCTCAGTCTATAGTTGTCCAACCCCTTACGCAGCCACCGCTTGTCTTTGCCCCTCAACTATCGCCTCACGCCGATTGCATGAATAGAATGCAATGCATCAAATCATCCTGCCTCCAGTAAAGCCCGCAGCAGTACGTGTTTAAGTAAAATCACAATTGTCCTCCAGGTAACTCGTCAGGAATCTTTACTCCCGGCATCTCCTCTGGAATTTTGCCTTCCACAACGGCCAAAGGGCCAAGATCGGCAGCGTTACTGTCTCCGCCGTTCAGCAGCGCAATACTACTGATAACATCCGCTGGCTCTAACAGATGCCAATTGGCGAGAGTCATCTTAGAACTCGCACCAACGGTAACAGTGAAGACATGTCCAGGCGGCAAATTACTTGCACTCAACGCGCGGAACATGTCCTCATCAGTGAAGTCATCTCCTAAGCACAATGTGAACTCTGGGGGTTCGCCGACCTCTTGGCCATAAGAAGCCACCAGTCGCTTAGCGATCTCACCCTTGTTGATAAATGTAGGGCGGACTTCCAGATTGGCCTTTCCAGCCATCACTTCGACATCCCATTGCTTGCCCACAGTTTTCTCAAGTTCTTTCTGACATTCTCGAGCCATGTGAGCGCCGAGCTCTGGGTCCGAGGGTCGGTAATGCCACGTCAAGGCGCAACGCTTGCGCTCAATGAATGAACCTGCCATAAGATTAGCCAAGGTCATAGATCAAGGAAGTCAAGACTTACCGGGTGTCCTCTCGGTATATTTCTGGAAGCATGCCATAACTTCTTTCTGCCAACTCATGTCGAATTTCTCGGCAAGATTTTCCCATTCGAAGCTACCGGGATGGCGCATAAAGCTACCGTGCTCAGCACTAAATCCCAGTTCAGGGATATCGCCCAAGTAATGACCAAGGAATTCTTGATCTCGTCCACTTATGATCCAGACCGCATTCCGATGGTCAGAAGCCAAGGCCTTGAGAGTACGTATAACTTTCTCGGAAGGTATAGCTGAGGCTGGGTTCTTCACAATAGGGGTAAGAGTTCCATCGTAATCAAACATGAAGAGCCTCTTCTTGGCTACCCTGTATTGTGAAAGCATGGCTGCTTTATCGAGTAATGGTGTTGTGACTGTTGCGTTATGGGCATTGAGAATAGTGAGAAGACGCTTGATAAACCCACTAGACCATGCCTGGACGTTCCTCGAAGTAACGTGTTGGTATAGACTTGTGTGCATTGCCATCTTCTTCTCATCACTCATCGTCAACGCATTCTGGATTTGATTCGCAACACCAGTGAGATCCCAAGGGTTGATATGAATCGCATCCCGTAAGCTACCAGCGGTCCCAGAAAATTCAGAGAGAATAAGCGGGCCATGAGCGTTGCGCTGGCACACAACATACTCAAGACTGGTGGTGTTCATACCATCACGGACACTGGTAATGAGCCCAATGTCTGCTGCTCGGAGGAGAGCAAAATACTCCGCTTGCGAGAGATATTGAGGGTAGTGCTGAACAGGGGAGAACTCCAATGAACCATACAGCCCGTTGATCTTTTGCACGAGCTCAGACACTTTGTTTGCGATTTTATTGCCCGCGTCTTCTTTCTCTTCTTCAATGCTGGTGGGACTTGTCACTTGAATCAGAACTACCTGATCTCTCCACTCTGGGTACAATTCGAGAAATCTCTCAAAAGCCATGAGCTTCTGTGCCACACCTCGAACGCTGTCCAGTCGATCTCGGCCAACGATAATTTTCTTGCCCTTATAGAGATCTTTGAGAGCAAGAACTTTTTCAGTAACCGTCGGATCCTCGAATGCGTGTTTTTCGATAGCAGCTGCGTCGATACCGATTGGGTTGACGCCTACGGTGACCTTTGCACCGTACGCATCCACACCTGCACTGTCTGAAGGGAATCCAAGTATGCGGCTACAGCATGAGCTAAAATGTCGAGAATAGCTGTATGACTGGAAGCTAATCAAGTTTGCTCCTAATACTCCTTCCAGAATGTCTTTTCTCCTAGGCAGACATCGTAGGAATTCGCTGCTCGGGAATGGAATATGCAGGAAGAAAGAGATGTACATATGTGGCACTCGCTGCCGTAACATGCTCGGGAGTAAAATTAAATGGTAGTCGTGAACCATGACAACATCGCCGGGTTTGTAGACTTCGAGAATCCGATTTGCGAACTTCTGATTCATTCTGTAAAAATCTGCCCACGATTGTCGCTCTGCCCTGCCATTCGTAGGCTCGTGCTGCTTGTAGTGGAAGAGAGTATAGAGCTCATGCTCAGCAAACCTCCTCCATCTTCCTTGATCTTTCAAACATAAAGTTCCATCAGCGGCGTTCTCAGCATCGTCCGATAGCCAGACTGGCACAGTCCTGCTGGACTTGTCATGGGCTAATTGAGTTTCTAGCTTTGTCCTATCTTCCTTCGAAATAAGGAGACCGTCATGGGAAACCGGCTCTGTAGACTTCGCGAATACATCGACTGGGATCGGCGCGGAATTTTTGTTGAGAGGAATCTTCGGCACAGTCGTCCCTGTTGGTGGTGGGGTGTCTGGAGGGGTGAGTTCAGACGCTTCAGTTATCTCCCCAGTCCAGCCTACAAGCGTATGATTCCATGGGGTCTTGGCGGAGGAGAGCCAGGCAAAGGAGTCGAAGAGGGCAGATGTTCCACGGCGGCTGTTTAGGCCCTATATGTCCAATTAGAGACATCAACACAGGGGATTAAGAGTTTACTCACCCATTCAGCACCTTTTCTGTATTGTACAGAATGCGGTATGCAGAAGGTGGCAGATATGATATTCCCACTCAAAAACAACGAAGGGTTCGCTGCGCGGGGGTCGGTATCGAAGAGCGAATCTCGTCTTTGTAGGAGGCTTGTCAAGCTCATTCGACGCAAGATCTCTTGGTTGGACTTTGCACCAGCCGCAGCATCCTGCGGAGACATCGCCATGCTTGTTCGCGATTGCTTTATCTTGTTGGAGAAGTAGGAAGGAGGGCTCTCGGTGCGGGATTCGTCGAGTTCGTACTGATCGATCGCGGGAGTGACGGGCACCTGGGTGACGTCCGGACGGAGTCCTGGGTGGACTGAAATTCCACGGTCTTGCAGAGGAGGGCGTGGGAGCTGCGCGCCCTGTTCGTCTAGATTTTCTGCCATGGTGAGCTTTGAGAATGGAGAAGGGAGGAGGATGGAGAGCCGTGGCGGTATCGGTAAACAAAAATCAAGGAAACGACATGGAGATAGGGTTTGTGTGAATCGAAGTGTACGGTTCGAAAGGGAAGGAACTGAGAAACACGACAGCTGGCAAGACGTTGTTGGAATTGGAAAGAAAATTAGATTTGCTCATGCCAACGTGGGGTCCCAAATGCCAGGAATTGGGTTGTCGCTGCCGAAAACACAAAGCTCGTACCTGAATCTTCTGACGTAGCCCCGAAATCCCTGTCCCGTTGTCCGCTAGTCAGTATCCGAGCTCCCACAGCTATATTCGCGGACCAAATATTCCGGATAGCAAGCAATTATGGTATGATGAACACGCAAACATATTCAGAAATCAGGAACAAAAGTCAATCTCCATCTACTTCCCACGACGGCGTTCGTTACTTTCCACTTTCCGGGCTAGCCCAAGCTGCTTAGTGTTCTAGGTGCAGACCGCCCCTCGTGAGACCCCGCTCCTGAATCTTCTAGCGGGTCTCCTCCGTCAACACCATTATTGCTATCCGCGATAAGGGTGTCATGCTTTCGTGCTCAAGCGGGCGCGTCAGCGGGAGGACTCACCTGCTTGGCTTGATCTCAAGAGTGCGGGCGAGTCTATATAACCAGCGTGGTCATGAACAAATTTCGGCCAGAGTGGAGAATGATTCTAGGCCAAGTGAAATCCAGCGAAATTCTTTGCGAATGCATTACTTTGTCTTTACAGAATTGCCCTCGCTTCAACGCCCGTATCCAGACGCGTTTGGAACTCTTCCTATGCACAACAGCTGCTAGAACCGCGAGAGGCGTTCTGCCAGATATGTGGCGTGTGAACGCAAGAATGCCGTGTCAAAAGTCAACAGTGCCATAGCACTTCGATGGACGGCCCGCGACAAATTGAGAGACCTATCCCCAACAGATTTTCGAGATGTCTGCTCATTCTTCTCTGTTTACGGCGACAGATATGCAAAACGTAAAGGCTGGAAGGAAAGAAGTACCCCTGTGTCCATCCCAAATGTTCATCGAGGGCTTTTTGTGGCTTCGGCAGGATATCAGGTCTCAACACAGATTAATTTCTTGATTGTTTTTGATTTGAGCTCACAGAGGGAAAGCTCAACCTGCAAAGGCTTGCCATCTCAGCCTTCAAAGCCTACGTCTAAGTACCCCAGCATTCAACACTGTCAACACCTAATTTTTCTTTAAGATCTTGCGTCCGCTGTGAACATTCAATTCCTAGCATGTCGCCATGCTTTCTATTCGGATCAGTGGAGGTTCTGCCCGATTCTGCTGTGTGGCTTCTCATCATTTCTGCCAAGCGATTGGCTTCTAGTCATACGAATGGGATTCTGTACTGTCTCTCTAGCACAGGGAGACGCGGAATTGGCCTTGGCTTCATCTGCTGCGGCATTTCTCTCCATGTTGTTGTCTCGGAGCGTCAGTGATCTGACAAGGTCGTAGACTTTCATCGATCATAAAAGGAGCTGATGATCGCACCTCTCCCCTCTCCACCTTCATCTCAAAGCGCTACAGACAATCTTTTCAAAATATGTCTAATACATTAGCTCAGACGCGTGCGAACTTCAAGGAAGAGGTTACTGATATCACCGAAGAAAGGAAAGAATCCTTTTCAAGGATCCTCACTCAGGAACTCAAAACGCTCTCGTTAAACACGAAGCTCAGCCAGTCGCAAAAGAGTAACCTTGAGAAGCTTCGTGTGCCGAATGTCGTCAATGATGTGTCCAAGAAGGTCATCGACAATTATGTCAAACTAGGAGTGGAAATCTTTCATCCAGGCGTTGTACGATGATGCTCCACCTTTTCCAGGTCTTCATTCTTACCGAAAGTAGAACCCTCCTTATCAGCTTCTGAGTCCTGAGGTCTTGACTCGGGTGCTAGGCGGTTCCATCGTACGTTATGCGTAGCCCCTATGAAGCGCTTACGACTAACATGAAGCCAAGAACAAGCAGCAAGCTACCAACGCGATCAACGAACGGCTGCAGGATCTCGCTGCTGCAACCTACGTCACAGAGATAGCCCAATCTATCACAAAATGTATCATCCCGGGAGGCGGTTTCACTGATCCTATCGACCCCGAAGTCAAAGCAGCGATCTCGAACGCTGCTCTAGCTTCTTCCCCACTGGGAGCGACTTTCCAGGCGGATGGTTCACGAACACCGAAGGTGCGCACCTTCAAGGAGTTTGTCGCTGCTATGAATGATTTGGGAGAAGGGCTCTATCATGCTGCGGCCGGTATTGTTGGTGTAGTGAAAAGTTTACTCTAAGATTTTAAGAACCCATTCAGGGCTCACTTTTGCTCTATTCGCAATCTTAATCTAGGAGTCTTTTCTCTACTATAGTATCGAAAAGACTCTTATGTATTGGTGTGGGTAGAAATGTGGGCTGTCGTACTACGGATAACGAACACCAAAAGGTAAAGCCAAAGTAGCTCTTTTAGCCGCATCGGAATAACTATTAATCCGCTTATCAAAAATAATGCAGAAAGACAAAGCGCTAGTATAAAGCTTTATTTTCCTGGTCTATTTTTAGAAATCAGATCTATGGTAAGTTTTTTATAAGCTTTGGAGGGTTTATATGCAGGCTTGGCACTACTGCAGGATTTTAGTGGGTCTTCGGGCGGTCCTAGGCTTAGCGCCAAAAATGGTTAGTCATCCGGGCGGTCCCAGGTCTAGCGCGTTCCGGATCGGGTTAGCGCATATTCTACCCGCACCAATACTGGTAGAGGTATCATAATAACTACTGCCTCAATATATATTATTATTATAAAGCCGCCACAGAAGTAGATTGCTCTATTCGTAGTGATCATGGATGAACCATTTTGGGGCTCCTTTCTGGTTTGGCGAGGATTACTTTCAACGCTACGGTAGTGAATTTAAAGAATGTTTTATTCTGTCTTAGGCTCACGACTTCCGTTGATATTCCTTTGCTATTTTAACGGCCTCTAGAGTTCAACTCAAAATGAGGCTTTTGCACAAAGACAATGCCTACCTAAAACCTAGTACAAAATATCACCAACAAGCCGAAGGTTTTTGTCCTTTACTAGAAGGCACGATACCCTAGTCTAGCAATGCCCATAGCCCACGAAGATATGGAGCTCTTCGTAGCTTTTGAACCCCTCACGTGCCTTCGTACCAGCTGATCGCTCGAAGCAGAAATCAAGCTCAATTTGCTGCACTTCGCAAAATCAAAGGGCGATTGCCCTCCTGCAAGATTCCGAAACATCTGCATAATCTAGCCGATCATTGGCCTGATCAAACCATTGTGGTGTAGGGTGAGTGAAAGGTATTGGAGTGTAAGCGAAAGGGCGGGCAAAGGGCGAAGGGCTGAGGGCGAGGACGAGGGCTGGGAGGGCCAAGGGCTCGACATCTTTCTGATCCTGCACACCTGATACTATTGAATTCTTTTGAGCCGGTTTTTATCGCATTTAGAATCTAGAGATTGTAATAACTATCTATGCAATTTGTGTTCTTTCTTGCTCACGTGAAAGTCACGCCCCGGATCCTTCAGGGTATCAGCGCTATCGTTATCGCTTACTTCATGACATGAAACATCCCAACCTCTTCCTTTATCCAGCCTTTTGACTCACTTTTGCATCTCATTTCTCGTTTCGCATGTTCTACCAAAGTGGTATTTTATTTTGCGTATGAGAGTCGTATAAAATGCATAACTTTCTTTGGTCAGCTACCACGGTGGCGCTTGCCACGACGGCAGCTTCCGCGTCCCAGTTTCCTATCACCCAGCCAATATATGAGTCTATTGAGGGCGTCTCCTTTCGGGTCCTCACCCACGAAGCTCATCCAGAGCACAGCCTTTCAATCAGGGCACATGGTTCCTATGATCCTTCGATTAAATCCGATACCCCCACTATTGCGGACGTTTGTCCAGGGTCGACATCAGGATACACAGGATATCTCAACTCCGGCTCAAAGCACTTTTATTTCGCTTACTTTGAGTCACGTTCAAAGCCAGAGACAGACCCTCTGGTGCTATGGCTCAACGGTGGACCTGGATGCTCATCTATGACCGGTCTCCTCATGGAGCTCGGCCCGTGCCGAGTCGATGAAGGTGGGCAGTCAGCGAGCGAGAATCCAGACAGCTGGATCAACGCCGCCAACGTCTTCTTCCTCGACCAACCCATCGGCGTTGGCTTCTCCTACTCCACCAACGATTCCGCTCACGGTGGAGAGGGCGGCACGTTCGCAGCAAGCGAAGACATTTATGCCTTCATGCGACTCTGGTATAAAGCCTTCCCCGAGTCAAAATCGCTGCCCTTCTCTATCGCCGGTGAAAGCTATGGGGGACATTTTATCCCCGTCTTCGCTGAACACATCAATGCCATGAACAAGATCTCCTCACTAGATGACCAAATCCCACTGGAGTCCGTCATGATAGGAAACGGCATCTTCAGCGATGTCAAGCAAACAAGCTCAGCCTACGATATCCCATGCACAAACGTGACAGGTATCGGCCCCATCATCAATTCTACCGTATGCAGCGAAATGGCCGCTTCGGTCGGACGATGCGAGTACCTCTTATCTGCATGCCACGACTACCCAGATCCTATCATCTGCCTTGCAGCGCGCGCATACTGCACGGACGCGCTTGAAGGCCCCTACTTCGACACTGGACGGAACTACTATGATATTAGCAAGCCCTGTGACGGGTATCTATGCTATCCGATCATGGGGTCTGTGAATACGTTCCTTCGCACCGACAAAGTGCGGGAAGCCTTCGGAGTCGATAAAGCAGCTCCCAAATTCGAGGGGTGTAGCAATAAAGTTGGGCGCGAGTTCGCGAAAGTGAACGATTTCATCATTGATACTCGCCCCTTCGTTGCTACTTTGCTACATTCTGGAATCCGAGTTCTCATTTATGTGGGAACGTACGATTGGATCTGCAACTTCGTTGGGAATGAGCGCGTTTTTGGATCGCTGGAATGGGATGGTCTGCCTGACTTCCGATATCAGCAGGAAAACAGCAAGCAAGTCTGGTCCGGTGGCTTGTGGTGGGAGAGTGGCCCGCTGAGGTATGCCCGCGTCAATGGTGCGGGGCATATGGTGCCTTTTGATAAGCCAAAGGAGGCGCTTCACATGTTCAAGGCTTGGTTGGATAAAGAGGGCTTAGAATAAGCCCGTGATCTATGAGATTTTGGTTACAAATTGGCGCGTTCTAATTCGCATGTTCAAGCTCCGAGTTCTTTTTGGCTCCAAGTGGAGGGCTCCTTATTAATTTCGGCATCGTCCGATTTGTATGTGATGTTGGTAACGCTGGCAATTGGAAGCATTCAAGCATCTCCATTCTTCCTTTGACAACACTTCCATTGAAATTTGAAAGGGGGCTTTAGAGCAAATGAGTTGACATCTGTCGCCTCTTCTCCCTACAAGCGTTTAAGTCATATACTGGGATAGGAAGGTAGCTTATTTGAATAGGGGCCATGCGGAAAATGAGACTTCTACAAGCAAACATGACGCCATTGATGGCGAGAGGCAAGATATCAGTAAGGCAAGTCCGTACGGCACAGAAGCAATCAAGGATCAGAGGAAGGTAGGGATGTGGGGGTGTAGGGCTCGGCAAGCACCAGGGGTGAGGAAGTAGGGGAGGGGCCGATGGGCAGGCAACTCCATCAAGTAGATGCAATGTAAGTGAATGTTACGTGAGGTCCACGGTACTCCAAGGACGAAAATTTGAAATTCCAAATACCGAATTGCAGTACCGGTACATCGCTTTTGGAATTTTTTGAGTCTTGAAATCAAGCGTGACGCTGAATTTTCACATGTATACCCGAGTATT
Organism: Lachnum nothofagi; assembly: GCA_003988875.1. Taxonomy (NCBI): domain Eukaryota; kingdom Fungi; phylum Ascomycota; class Leotiomycetes; order Helotiales; family Lachnaceae; genus Lachnum; species Lachnum nothofagi. The sequence continues at coordinate 56,803 of QYSG01017778.1, forward strand.
TCATGTTACGCCGAACTGCAAGGCGATCGGTGGATGCTTTTATGCAAACAGCCGACAACGACATACCAATATTCTCCTGATAAGGCCATCAATCACACCGCTTCGGGCCACGCACAGCTATAAGTGGCATTCTATATTGCCGTTCTCGGCCTCACCGTCGCATTCACTGCAACGGTTGAACCTCACGATTGGTACCCCAACAAAAGGCTTAACTTGACCGTTGCGATGTTCCTGGCTAATCAGCTGCGCCTCCAGACTCTGCGTTCCAACGGCGGTACCTGCCTCATCGGATCGCTGGCCCGGCATTTAGCCGGCCTATCCCTCATTCATAGCCGAGACTGATCCCCAATTGGTCGCTTCATCTCACGTAGAGTGAAATTCATCTGACAGACTGATAGATGCACGTGGTGACTGTTGAGGACATATAAAGTGATGATGCGGCCGTTGCTCCACCGGCAGTCGAGGCCTTCGACTGAGCTACCGAACTCAATCTGGATCAGTGACGATCGACCGTTTGGTCTGCAGATCAAATAAATACCAACACCCCGGCTTCTCGGAGATGCGTCTAGATCGTCGAGCGGCTCTAGCCCTCGGGCTCTCAGGAGCCATTGCACAAGTAGCAGCTGTCGATGCACAATGTTCCGCAATACAGAACTATCAGAAATCGGCACAGGCTGCCACGCCAACTGGTACGTACTTTACGCTGTCTCGCTGGTACGACAATGGAACGCTAACATACCTGTTTTGGAAGCCGGACCTGTGGCCATCCCGATTAGGCCCACTCTAGACTGCCTCCAGAACATCACAGTGAGGTCGGGGATATCTAGCTCGCTGAATCAGATGCTAAAGTTTCTAGCGTGGCAAACAGGTAACAGAAAATGATGCAATTACTCTTGACTTGCGCTGAATCTTGATCCAGATCTTGCAGACCTCAAAAATCCGCCCTCCACTTATCCATATCCGGGCCATGATCTGCTCGGCAAGTTAGCCGATGTGAAAGCAAACGTCGACAGCAAGTCGTATGCAAGCGAGTATGATTTTGAGACCGACATGTTCCAAAATGTGTTTGCGCCAGCTCATAGTGGACATCTGGTTTGGTATCCAGATCTGTTGACTACGCCGTGGTACTGGAGTCGGGGAGTATCTCTAGTTTCAATTAGTAGTGACGGGACGGCCCTTCCCGAAATCTACTCTAGGGGTAGGTGTTCCCATAGCGACGATGTTTATCTGCAACTAAAAGTATCACAGATGATGTACTGTCTGGTGCATCGAACATATCACCGTTGACCACGATTGATGGGACAGATGCGGCAACTTTCATTGAAGACCTAGTCTTCAAAACAGCTGCTCAAGACCCAGATGCCGGCTACAATGCCATGTTCCACAACCCAGCCTATGTCGCAGCAAACATCTCGAATGGTGGCTACTTTGCTCAGGGAGGGCGTCCAAACGACCTTTATCCGGGTGACAACACCACGTATACCTTTCAAAATGGAACCTCCGTGACAGTTGGCAATCAGGCGCTCTTGAGATGGGACTTCACCGGCGTAGGCACTAACCAGATCTTCGTGGCTCGATATGAATCGGACGGGTCGGACCTTCAAACACCCGTCAACGTTCCCCACGACCCGGCCCAATACCCTACAGCAGTTGTCGCAGCTTCGGACCTCTCTATCTCAGGATACTACCTCGAGGGCGACGGGCTTGACGACATCGCTGTGCTCAGCGTCCTAACCTTCAGCCCGAAATCTATAGCGGAATACCAAGCCGTCGCGCAGACCTTCCTCGCAGACGCCGTGCGCGACGGCAAGACCAAGCTCGTCGTCGACCTCAGCGCCAACAACGGCGGCTACATCCTCTCCGGCTACGATCTGTACCGTCAGATCTTCCCACAGACGCCCGAAGTCGGCTACACGCGCTACCGGCACAACGACATCTTCAACTCGTTCACAAACATATCCAGGAAACTCGTGCCGAACAACTTCAATCCCAACAATGCGACGTCGAAGCAGATCAAGGCGCAGCAGACGTCGTATGATTGGGACTATGATCTCAATATCACGGGGCAAAAGTTCCCGAGTTACGATGCGAAGTTTGGCACGAATATGTATAAGGGCTATAATTTCACGGCGCTGCAGCAGTGGGATCTGAATGATCCGCTTACGACTTATAATAGTACGTATGGCTTTGGGATCGAGATCACGGGGTATGGGAGCAGGACGAATTTCACACAGCCGTTTGCTGCTGAGAACATCATCATGGTAAGTCCCCTCTCTCATCTTCTGCCACACTTCAAGCGGAAAGGAAGAGTCTTGACTGATGCGGAACATTTAGCTCTACGACGGCTTCTGCGCCTCAACCTGCTCCCTCTTCAGCGACTTCATGCGCGACCAAGGCGGCGTAAAATCCATCGCCATCGGCGGTCGTCCCACCAACACCAGCATGCAAGGCGTCGGCGGCGTGCGCGGCGGTCTCCTCGCTACCTGGCTCGACCTGTACCAGCAAACCAACGCGGAGATGCAGCTCGTGGGCTACCCGGACCCAGACTACCTCTACCTCCAAAGCAACCGCCCCGACATCTCGCCGATCGAGTATAGCAGCAACGCGGGGGTTAATATCAGGGATGTGATATTGCCGGACCATGTGGAGGACGGGCTGCCGGCGCAGTTTGTGCAGGAGCTGGCGGATTGTAGGCTATGGTATACGGCGGAGATGATTAAGGATGTGGAGAAGGTGTGGGAGGCGGCGGCGGCGGCGGCGTTTGATGGGAAGGCTTGTGTGAATGGGGCGTTGCCGACAAGGAGATTTAAGAGAAGGGATAAGATGTGGAGAGGAACGGAGAAGAGGCAGAGGGTGACGAAGCGGGTGGAGTTTGAAGAGGAGACGGTAGAGAAAGATGCGGAGTGGCGGTTGAGGCATGGGAGTAAGGCTTTGGAGTAGGTGCTGTGATGAGAGATGATGTCGATACCCAATTATGATTCGTATGAAATGTAATGATTTAAGTGACTTCCAACAGAACTTCTGTCCATTCAGAGACAAGAATCTCGAAGCCCCCTCAAGGACCTTCAGGCCCTGTAACAACTCTCAACCAAAGCGATGCTAAATATGCTGAAGGAATGTATCTTCTCGTGCAAAATGCAAGCGACAAGCCAAGCCGCCCTTCCCCAAGCCAAACACATAAAAGATACTCTCCTTTTCTCTGTTCCCTATTTTGGGAAGCCCAAATGACGCCTACAGCCACTCCTTCTCCCCACTGTCCCCATCCTGCTTAATAAAGCTTACCCTCGGCTCCTTCTCCACAAAATACGGCGCATCTTGCCAAAACTCGCACTTATCCACACTCAACTTATCGTCTCCAAAGCTCGTCTCGTAGTCTGCCTCTGTCGTCTGATTTGGTGAGCCCATGTGCATGACTTTGCGCTCTTCAGAACTGTACGGTTTCCACTGCAGGAAAAGAGTTAGTATTGCTTCATCAAAGATATTTTGGAGCATCTGGGGGTATTAGAGGTTCTCCGGTGCTCTCGATATGCCCGAGGTTCTCGAAATAGGCAATGAAATTGACAGTAAATAGACATACCGTCTCGACATTTTCCGGGTTAGGGTCCGTGTAGCGGACAAAATCGACGATGGATTTCTGGAAGAATTTTGCAAGGGTTTCGTTGACGGGCGGGATGAGGGGTTTAGTGGGAAAATGTGTGTAGCCGGTGTCGTAGCCATGCACGGCAGGCAGGGCGTTGAAAGAGTATTTGAAGACTGGGTGGTAGAGTCGAGAGCGTGACTTGAGCGTTGCTTGGGCGAGGTAGTAATTGTTGCATTGGATTGAAATGTCCTATTTAATGAAAAGTTAGATCTCATCTCACAAATGTAGCAAGAAATATGTACTCACATCAAGGAAATCTGAGACATCAGCTAGAGCGAGCTGGGCAATGCCGGTTCTGATCGTGTAGTTACTTTCGATATAACCTAATGCTGCCTGCGGGATGCCCGGGTACAGTGTCTTTGCGTGCTCGCGAAGAGCAGCATTGTCTCGAATCCACGGCGGCGTAAACAGTAGCCCGTCATACGAGTTGTCTCCTAATAGAACAGGAATCCCTTCATGGAAGTTGCCCTGCTTCAGCAGCTTACCAGGTAAGTCGCGCACGTAAAAGTCATCGCGCGTAGGGCCGAAGTTGAAGTACCCATACTCAGACTCAAAAGTCAGGAGAGCACTGGCGTTTTGTAGAATCTTAGTATCAAAAGTCTCCTTCTGCAGCTCTTCGAGGCTTTTGGCCCCGGCATATTCCAGGAACTTGGAATAGATAATATCATCCTGTGTTGAATTTGGCTGAGGGAAGAATCCAGGGCTTTGGAGGATAGCCTGTTTAACTGGTGGTCTCTCTCGGTTCCCACCATAAGCAGTGAGATGATGTAGGATCGAAGACGCTCCTGCACTCTGACCCATGATCGTTATTCTGCGAAGCTGTTACTCAGTGACCTACCATCATCAAGCATAGATAATTTGCGAGAGATACTTTCCTTCTAGAGTCACCCCCAAATAGGTGAATGTAGTCCCGCACCCACTTCATGGCAAATGACTGATCGTGGAGGCCCAAATTTGCTGTTCCTCCGTCTTCGAAATACTTCTCGCCGCCAAGCCAGCCAAAAGCTCCAAGCCTATAGTTCATCGCGACCTAGAAAATGGGTTCAGCTTAGACACTAGTATATCAAAACAGTTGATACATACGTAGATGACATTCTGTTCCTCCTCGCCCTCAGCGGCGTCAAAAAGTCCCTCGGGGCTCCCATACTGATCTTTCCATCCGTAAACAAAACCTCCACCATGGAACCAAACAATGACAGCAGCTGAGATCAAGCGTCAGCCCGCAGAACACGATTGGCTAAATTGATCTTACGCTTGTAGATGGCATTCTCCTTCCTTTTATCCCACACAGTCTTGGGTACCATCACATCAAGTAGAAGACAATCCTCAGTGACTAAAAGTTGAGCGATGAGTGATAAAGTCCCATTCAGGAAGTAGTGAAATTTACCTCTTTCATCGAAATCCGGCATCTCCCCATAATCCTTCGGCGTGACTTTCTCCTTGAACCTCGCAGGCAACGGGAATTTTGAGAAATTTGTTAGGAAGTCGAACGCTTTCGGAACCCAGCCAACCTGCATCTGAGGACAGATGTTCGAGACAGAGCCATTGTTGACTCCCTCGCGAGTCTTCTGAACGTATATTGGCTCGAGGAAGCGATTCTCGCCCAGAGGTGGCTCTGCGTAGGGGATGTCCTTGAATGTCAAGTACTTGCCGCTTTCCTGGGACATGTCAGCCGCTTCGCTTTCATGGAGCTTGTTCAGCATACTGATAGAAAACCCGCGTGCTTTTCGTACTCGAGATCAACTTCATAGTCCTCCAGTGCTGAGGCGTCCTTTCTTGGAGGGTACGTGGGTTTTTCCAGCCTGCCGTGCCTTGGAGGTATTGGTGAGCTCCGCTGACTGGTGTCGATGTCCACTGCCACGTCACCATTGTTAGCAATATCAAAATGAATTCGACCGGCATTGGCGAGTAAGCCAAATGCGAACAAGACAATGTTGGTCAAGGACTGAGACCTCATCTTATCATATAGAGCCGACGACCAGTAACGAAGGAACTTCTTTAGAGATCAGGAGATGGGAGATATATGGAGAAAGGTGGCTTCCAAGGACATGAAGATGAGAAGAGAAGTAGGATCTATATGGTTGGGAGAAGAGAAAAGAGCTAGGATCATCGCTCAATGCTCGGCTTGATGTTCAAGACCACAGCATACAGATTTCTTTTCATGCATTGTGTACTTCAATCGTCCATCGCTGTAGCTGTGCCTACCAATGACAGCATGCAGCTGCACCAAGCATGACAGGCGTCTCAGATGTGCCGTCTCTTCGGCCAAGAGAATTTGATCAATATGATAGTCGTACAAGCAAGGAACATTCGAAAGGTGCAGTAAGACGAGCCAAGAGGCGTAACTCCTAGCGATAAGCGAGTCACTCGCTGCCAGATCGGTGCCGCGCATTGCATGACAATAGTCCCCGAGATCAATGTCGTGGAGCGAAGGCTTGAGACAGCAGCACGCAGCCAGCCTCAAGTCGAAAGACCGGGTTGATCCGAGCCAGTCATTTGAGCCCATGTCAACGAATTATGTGAAGTGTTACTTCAAAATGGTTTCTTGTATTATTTTCTTCTGAGAGCTTTGGCTTGTACGCCTACCCCAGAGACAAAGTTAGTGATCGTGTCCCGGACCAAGCTAATGTAATGAGACACAGAGCAAGCGACACTGCGTGATGTTACAAGTGTCCCATTGCGTCTTTCAATGAGTGTTAGAGAAAGGACAAGGGCACCTTCGTGAACAATTCGAACTCGCAATTGTTTGGGTAAGGATCAGGACCAAGCGGTACAGCTTTGTCATTGTAAAACTTTGCAAATGCTCAACTTGCTTCACACGCCTACTCACAAACATTTCTTCTAGTCCTAGTATTCGGGTAGTCCTTGCATACAGCGAGGTTCCCAATGAATCCTTTTGGAAGATCTGCACTGCAGCTGGCCTGGCGGTGAGTTGATCTAGGTCCTGTCAATGAATAGACTATTGATCGGGCCCGTTTATGTCTTTCGCAAGTTTACTTCTCCCGAGACAGGCCAGAGATGTCTCCCGTTGCCATGTATTGTTAGCCGTTTCAGTCGTTTGGGAGTGCCGCGCTCGGTACCCGAGACATCGCGATGAAGAGTCCAGCCTCTCCCTGTGATACGTCATGCATCTTTCCAAGTCACAGTGACTCGAATCTCATTTTTGTCATCATAATGAACAAAGAATGTCAGATTCCGAGCATCGGGATCCGCTTGAATGCAAATCGGGGAATCGAACGACAGCTGGGTGGCATCCACTCTCCGCTCCTTTCCAGACCTCGAAGAGCTGGCATTATCGGTCACATGGAGGGTCCCAGTAGAGATCTCTTCGAAATCAAAGAAATAAGTTGGATTTCCTCCTCCTGCTGTAAGCTCGCACCATATTGTTGACGGCAAGATGTTGATTTCCAGTGGCAGATCTTCGAGCCGGTAAATGGATGTGGAAGCAGCGTCACTGGTAGGTACAATCGTTGAAGATGAAGATGAAGCGCTACCCATGAGCAGAAGAACCGGGCTGCGAGTCTGTGGAGCATCTGAGCTCTCCACACTAAGAATGGAAGGTGCGAGGCTCGAACTCTGCTCGCCCTGTAGTACATGAGCTCGGCTCTCCAACGCGAAATTCAGATGGAAGATCCGCGATTGCAGCAATTGTTTTATTTCTTCGGTCATCGCTCGAATGGCACGACGGAGTCGCTGCTGTAATCGGTGGCTCATCCATTGTTCGTTTGGAATCGTCCATTTGGTAGCTAGCCTCATGTGAGAATGCGATAGACCAAATCGACCATTGTGCTTGATGAATAGATCGCAGAGGAAGCATGCACTTTTGCTGGACCCGATTGCACGTGGGGGCTTGTTGTCATGGTATCTTTCGTAGAAGAGTACCAGTTGGACCTCACCGTGCACAAAGCAGGGGCTGATTGCACCAGAAGGTTGACTTGGTCCAGGAGCAGTACAGACTTCCAGAGCCAAGCTCCTACAGTGTGGTTTGGTTTCAGGCTGGCGGCTGAGTCTTATGAGATCGTTGCAAATCTCCCGGTATTTTCCCAGCTTGTCGATCTCTGCCACTTCTCGACTGGCAGAAATTCGCGTGGGGAGACCCATTTCTTGAAGATGGGTCTCGAGAGACTTACAACCTCCTTGTTTGGAGGCATCATAGGCTTTGAGGACCACGTCCTGAAGGAGAATTTGCTCGTTTATGGCAGATTCATCTTCGGCCTTCTTAAGCGCATCGCGTAGTCGCAAGAGCGAGGATCGAAGTGACTCAAATTCAGCCGACTTCTGTGAGCTGGGATTCCAGATTCCCTCTAACTTGCTCTCGATTCTCATCCATAGTGGCTCAAGGTTCGTCCTACGAAAGTACGAAGGTGTACGCCATTGACGACTTCTCATACGACCATAGATTCGCTGCTGGCTCAATAAAATGATCTCTTCGAAGATTCTCGCCTTGTAATGCTCGCTATGCTTCTCTGCGCGAAGGAATTTAGACCAACAAGTTACTTTGCAACATATGTGAGAATGTCACTCACATACCTGCCTCCGCATGCTCTCGAACGATACCGAGTATCTTTTCAATTGCCTCGACAACTTGAGGCCGTGGAGTGTGGTTCGACGCAAGCCTGATTATCAGCCCCGGCGGGGTATCCGTCTCCCCGATGGTCGCGGCAGAGACGTATTCAACACCTTCTCTGCAATGAGCCAGGAAAGCAAAATGGTCTGCCAGATGAAGCTCATGTGCGTAAGATAGCAAGTACCCTTTCGAGTTGATTTCTTCGGGAGGCAATTCCCTATAATCTATTGGCTTCTTAGGGCTCTCCTTGTCTTTCAATTTCCGTGAAAGCGTGTTGATGGTTCCGTAGAAGTTTTCCGAGACATCTGTCGTCCAGACACCTGGGAAATGTGCGTTCGCCATTGCGCCTGCAACTGTTTAGAAGCAAAAACATTTCAAAGGCTTCTGATGTTATTGACAGTGGTAGATAGATTCAGATCGGTGCTCTAGAAAGAAATCAGCTTACACCCTCACACCATATGCATTGGGCAATCCAACCTCCGGTTAACGCAGCTGGAGCCTGATGCACCCCTCACCGAAGCCAGATTGGAAGCGGCTTCTTGCATACGCATCCGCACGATGCGTGACACGCAACACCACTCAGTCCCTTGTTTTGATCTGAGGATGGCGGGCATCTGGCAAAACCCCAGCCACCGGAGCCGCATCGGTCTCACCATGCTAGTCCCTGCATCGTGAGTCTTTAGTTTCGGTGCCATGATCGGAGAGATTAGGATAGTTCTAGGAAGTCTTGAGATGGGTACACAGGATGAAACATGTCTAGGCAATTGATGTTGATGATTTCAACGATTCCGGGATGAGTTCGAAGGAGGGATGGTTCAAGGTCATCGCCTGCAGAAGCTAATAGTGATGTCCTGCGCACCTTCCGATCCACGTGAATGTTTCTCTCTAGCATTACTCTCCGAAATACCTTATTTTTGGCTCATGCTCGCTGCCAGAGATCTTTATTTCCTAGCCATTACACGTCATCATACCTAATAACAACTTCCTCGAACGAGAAGACACATTAATCACGTGTCACCATCAAGCTCTGGACGGCCCTCTGGAAACATCACATTTAATGCCACTCAGACTACAGTATCCATCTAAGTCCCTTGACGGATGGGGCGGGCAGGGACAGTGTCGGTGTTGTGATGAATCGGATGAATGAAGGAAAGAAGGGGATGTTTGAGACAGAGGGTCAAGGTTGTAGGTGAAAGGACAGAATGAAATTTTGAGACAAGAGTTACAGAACGAAAAAGATTGATATACTCATTCATGATATTACATTTAAAAAGTGTGCCTCCCCCCCTTCCCATCCCTACCCGACCCATCATATCCATGCAGGCATCAGAAGACATAAAGACCCATCCTCGTCCCAGAAACCCTTCCCCTCCCGGACCAGCCAGACAGACAAAATCCACCATTCTTAATGACGTTAAAAGACAAAAGATTCCTCCTATTAGAACATGTGTATTTCGAGCGAAAGACGACGAAGTAGAAGCAACCGCTCGCAGAACGCCCGCCGAAAGTAAAGCCAGGTATCAGATTCGATTCGATTCGTGCAAGAACTCCCGCCCAATTTCCGTCCACCCAGTTCATTCTGTCGTGGTTAAGCAAAAGATGATATCGTACAGCGTGCGTATCTCGGCGCCAAGGGGTATTTTTCACTCGCGAACACCGGCCTTTTGATCAAGGCCGGAGCAGGGGCAGGCCCTTACCAGCCCTTCTTTCTAGCGAAGCGCTTGTTGAGAAGCGCGAGCACCTTCGGCACATTGAATTGGACGTATTCTAGGTCGAGATCTTCTTGGTTGTCTTTCTGCATCTCGAGCAAATCGTCTAGCTTGAGATCTAGTTCCAACAGTCCGCGGTTCCGTCCTATAGTACGTTAGTCATGTGAAAGTTCACGCAATAGAGGAAAAAGCTACCTTTGTAATGAAGCGAAATGACGAAAGTCCCGGGTAAGGGACTAGTGAAGTTGAAATAAATGTTCGCTCTTCTGTTGTCGGGCACGTTGCTCTTCTGAATGACGCCTTCCTTCTCCAGCGCCTGATGCGTAAATTTGTACGGGCCGAGCACTTGGTGCTTCTGTTGCTTTCGCCTTGTGCCCTCACTTTGGCTGCGGACATTGTGAAGATAGCTCTTGTATGTCTCGAGCTGCCCGACGAGGTAGGTGTTGTGATCACGGATAGTCTTGAAGACTTGGTCGAGTTTCTGTGTTTCAAGAATGACTCCATCCTTCAAAGACCCAAGATGCTGCAGTTCTTGCTCGACTTCATCACGGAGAAGGCTGAATTGATCGGACTTATCGATCACCTGGAGCTCTTGCAATTGGCTGAGCAGCTCCATCGCCCGGATACCCTTCCGGACCATCACTGCGTCATTGCGCGACGTTGCAGCCGCATCAGCAACCCTCTCTAGACGCAATGGCCTCCGAGCGACTGCGCTGTTGCTTGGTATTGACCTCATGATTTGAACAAAAGTGGTTTTCGCTTCCATGAAGTAGACCTCTTCCTGCGTGATGTCAAGGGCGGCAGTCAAATCATCTATGGCGGTCTCCCATTTGCTGAAAAGAGGTAGATTGATCGACCTGTTTTCTTTTCTCGGCAATTGCGCTGGAGCTGGTCCCAGATCGTTTAAAATGACTGCCAAGTGGGAGTTCTCGTCCCTGTTCAATTCGACGCTGTGCTTCTCGAGCAATGCATGCGTGGAATAGATTTCGTTCAAGGAGATGGATAATTCCAAATCCTTTTTCGAAAGCGCAACGTAGTTGTCCATTTCCAGGCTCTCATAGAAATCTTGGACTTCGCATAGTTCGAGCATAAACTTGTTTACACGTTCTTTATTGTGTTGGATGAAGGGTTGAAGCTTGGCCATATAAGGTTCCTTGGCATACGAAGGCTTGTTTGCCAGATTCTGCAGCATCTTGGCAATCAAGGTCAAGGTCCTCCTTGGTCTGTCGGCAGGGGTACCGTCGATAAGCATGTATGATTTTGGGGTGACAATTGCGGGATTGAGGAAGCGCAGGAAGAAGAATCCACCTATCAGGGTACAGATAACCTGATCATTGGCATCCGGATATTTGCGCTTCGTGAGACTTCGAATTTGCTTGCAAATCCATCTAATCCCATATGGCGTCTCTTCCAGACCGTCAATGATTGTAGTTAGGAAACCATTCGCAATCTCCATGAGCATCGTCAACCGAGGCTCGATAATAGCCTGTACTTGGGAATTCTCCGCCGCCTGCTCCGCAGTGACTCCCCTCGGCAATGACGCAGGTAGCTTCCCAGTATCCTCTTCAATTTGCTCTATCATTCGCTCGTAGACCTTCAATGGGTTGATTTCGAGGTCCAGATCCTTCAATTCAATCAATCCGTTGATCCTATCAGCTAACACCGTTTTTAGAAAACTTTGCCCCGGACCTCTTCGTGTGTATGTGGTCATCATTCGTGAAACGGGGGTATTTGCGCGCAGAAGAGACGAGTATTCGGGGGTGTTATCGAATTGGTAGGTCAACACAGACTAGAGAACAATCAGTAACTAGACAGCTGCGGAACAGATCATGACCAACCTGAAACATGGTGAGGAGCAAATGTTCTTCACGACTCTCGTATTGATTTCCATAGATAGTGAACATAACTGTTTGAAGTAGATTATCTATCTCAGCCATTGTAACAAGGCGGCATAGGTGTGCAATGTGTCGTGGTTCGGACTGCAGGAGAAATAGGAGATTGCCGTATTTCTGGGTCTTCTCGTCATTGGGAAAGAATCCCTCTTGTAGATCTGTAGCATCTTCTAGATGGCTAGCAACTTCGTTTTGCTGCTCGCAATTAGCTCGAGGCCGGGCATATCATAATATTCTTTGCGCACCTCTTCCAATGCCATGCGATTTTGTATCAATAACGCTATCCGGGAATCCAGATATCTGACGTCCTTCTCTAGCACAAAGTTCTTCTTTGATTGGGACGAGATCTTCGACTTCAAGTCTCGGAGTACTTTCTGAGCTGTAGCAGACATTAGCACCTTATCGGGGAGAGATCGGCAGCGAGTGGTTCATACCTTTTGCAAGGTCATCCTCGATTTCTAAATCCCTTTCATTCGCGGACATAGATAAATAGAGAGTGGTCATAGAGTACCGCTTCGATTGGCGGACCGATCTCGTTCCATCGTGGGAAGACATTGTGTTCTGGCGAGATACGGGCTGAAAGGAGGACGAAGAGGCAGTCGACGCCCGGGAAGGGGTCTGGAGCATCACGCTCATTGTTGTGCTCAACGAGCACGATTGGGGTCGGAGGTGTAAGGCTTCTGTAGGGTTTCGGTACGCACACTGTCCTACTCAAGGTTCACGGGTAGGCGATGCGATGCGAGACGTCTCGAAGGCACAAAGAAGGTTGGGTCCGCGGACGGCAGCGGATGCGCTAATAAAGGAATATTATGGAGTCAGGATGGTCCCGAATAAATGCGATTGCTGCGGTGCCTGTGAATATGTAAGGGTGGGGGAGTGTATGGATATTATCGCGCGATGTTCGGGTTCGACGGTGGGGAGTGTGAGTCTTTTGATAGGAATGGGGTGGTATTGTTCTGTTGCCGGCCAGCGAGCAATTCCGTGAATCGAGTGGAGGTGAAGTCAGCTGTTTGCTTTCCTCCGAAGTAGGATGGTTGTGAATCAGTCGAGGGTTTGTTGTGGTTGCTTCGTGGCGTCGAGGCTGAGGATGGTCTGGTTCCTGTCGCAAAATGTTCCACAGCGAGTGGAGCCGTGGATGTTTAAGAGACCGTGGAGTGGACGGGATGCACGGGTCGGCGGGCTACACACAGTCGCCCTCGTGGGCGGGAGGATTTGCAGGAAAAAGAAAGGAGCGTCGTTGCTGGGAGTTTGTGTGGTTGCGTGGTTGAAGAAGGCGCAAAAAGTAAGTCGTAAGGTGAGGTGTGTGAGTGAGGGCGAAGCGTTGTGAGGGGAAGTGAATTGTGAAAGGGTAGGGCAGGTCGGGCAGGGCCGCCGCTGGAGAAAGGTCTGAAACAAGCTCGCAAGGGGAAAGGCCGAATTACAGGGGGGCGGGATCGCACTTGCACTCACTCAAAAATAAACCCGCATCATCATGGATTCGCAGGAATATGACAGGAACAGGAACAGTTTGCTTGACTACGCTTGCATCGGTACTTTGATTTTACGTGCAGCTGCATCCTGTACGTCTGGCGCTTATTTTGTTTCTTAATTGGAAGCACATGTGCACTCAATAAATATCCTCATCCTCATCCATCGCCGCCAAAAACAGGCCGTTTCCCATCGATCCGTCGCACCCGTCCGCCCCTCCCCCAAGAATTTCGGCGACGATCAACAGCACCAAGTCGCTCAGCGTGCTCCTGGTGCCTGAAGATAGCAGTGATACGGATCCGGCAGGGGTAGCACGGCCGGTGTCTCGAAGCGTCAGCACGTGGGCAACCGCTAGAGATAGACTTCTGAGTTTGGCCTGGTCTGCAGGGCCACGGCACAGCGTTCAGCATGTCCCTGTCCTGCCGTACGGTTGACATCGGCAACCCGGAACACATCTTATGCTTAGCAGTGTCTCGACAAGAAATTCGAGCACAGCTGAAAGCTCTTGTCTAAAGCCCGATATCTCCCTTCTAAGAGGCTTGTACCTGACTCACGAGCACGCCGTTCCTAGGCCAGCCCGCTACGATGACATTCTTCAGGAGCGGTGAGCAGGCAATAGCACGCAGACTATCACCGCATAGCGTCGAAATCATTTACCCCTCTAGTCCCCCGTATGGACGTTCAGTTCCCTGGGAATATTCCATACGAAGTCGCAATGGCGCGTCTTGAAGGTCACTGGGTGGAGATAAAGTTCCGGTAAGTTGTTGGACCACCAGGACCGGTGCCGATTTCAATTCAGGGGAAGCGTTGCCTTGGTTCAGGAACAGCCGCGATGGTGTCATGGTGAACCAGAGTTGAAAGCGGGGACTTGTCCGTTTCTTTCCAAAGCGGCCATCAAATTCCAAATCCACCCTTCTAAAAAAGCCACCATTAATCAGGACAGCCCGATTAAGAAACATTCGGCATGCAGGCGTGCGAAGTAGGATAATTTTTCTCGGCTCGTCCGGGCTCTGCCGAGATGTTGAAAAAGGGGGCCAAGCGATTCTCCCGAGTGGCAACTGATCAAGGGGCACACCGCGTCACTACTACTACGTAGGAATTTTTCCCTCAACGCTTCGATACCTGCGCGACTAAGGGGATTGTCTTTATCCGCTTCAGAATTCCCAATGGCGTCAGAGTGGCAGAGACTACGAGGAGTCCACGCACAGAGCCCCTCTTCTAATCTCAATTCGAAGATCATGTGCTACGAGGGGACGGTACACCAGGAACATAACGAGAGATGCAGAAGATCCCGCCGCCACTGACCCATCCCGCTATCGATTCCTCCCGCTCCGAGACGACGTTCATTGTCGCCCTTTTCTTTATTTCAAGCGTAGAAATAATTGATCCTCTCTCCAAGACAGCAAAAGGAAGTTTCAAAAGTTGAAAAGGTTCACACGACTCAAGATGGCCTCGCTTCTTCCCGCAGAAAGCAACAACGATCACCCTCCTCGCCCCAAACTCTCTTAGCGAACCCCCCCCTTCCCCCCCTGGCAAGATAGCCGCCCTTCGCGCGCGCCAACACGACCTTCCCGCCTCTTCTATTTAGAACACTAGCTTAACGTAGCATCGCATCATGCTTCCCAAAATCCCAGCCTACGGACTCTCACCTCGGTAAGAAGGTTTTGATAGATTTACCAGACGGGCCAGGAATAGCATCGGACGGATTAGCCTGATGAATCACTTTAGCGCAGGGTCCTGAGTGTTTGAGGGGAAGCTTCCTCAGATCTGGTATCTAAGGGATCTGTGCTGTGCGTTGGTCCGAACTTTAAACTTTGCTGGTGTTTTTGGCTTTTGCCGTCCCGCTGTCGCGGTCGTTATTTCTCCGAGAGGCACTTGGTTGATCCTTGGTTCCTTCTTGTTAGCTCTGTCTGTGCGTGTCGTGTCTACTGCTTTTAAGATTCTGTGAGACAGTGTCGAGTTGATCCGCGTATATGGTATTGATTTTCTAGGGCAGGAATTGATCTCCTTGCATGTTTCTCTAGAAGAGCTTACAACGAGGACCTTTCTTCTTCTATTTCATTGAACCCGGAGATTGATGGTCAGGCGGGATGGAGCTGACGTCTTCTGCACTTACGGAAATGGAAGGCAGAATGGTGTCGCACTTCAAGGGACAGAAGGTTACCCTTCTCGAAAGTACTACTCATTTTCAATCGATCTCATCGCGCTTCTCCTGGTCGTAAACTCTCTTGATGCTTCCGCAGAACTAATCGTCGACACTGTCCATCATCGTCAATCACCTCTAACCATTTACATCTGTTTCGAGTGCCGAAAATTTGAGGACGAGAAACTGAATTCGCAGCTTACAAGAAGCTCTCGCTTCTATCTGTCGTTCCGCCATCCGTGGATGCACCTCTTCGCATTGCAAGTACGATACGTCGGCCTTGCTAATATCCGTTACTGCTTGTTACCTTTTCTGACCTTAATGTTCTCTCCACCTCTCATTCCGACAACTACGAACGCTGCTATCTACTAATGTGACGCCAAACTGCAGACGATCGTATCTGAGCTTTCACCAACGCCTGGCATCCCCTTGTTAAGTCTCGCGACCCCTGGGATATGCAGCACAGTTCTTATTCACATTCGAGAATAAGTTGGTGAATATGGATGGGATGCTCTACTGTTCATCGGACGTTTCCAGCTTTGTCTTCGTGACTGGGGAGTTAAGGCAGCGCTCGAGGGCATGGAATATTATTCTATCCATGGCATTTGAGTCTGGCTAAATTGATAGAATTGTCTGTCTCCATCGCTCCATTCTCCCATGGTGGGCTCAGACTTGTAGATGGAGCGCGGGGATACGGTAGTAGGAGTCGCCCATCTCATCGTGAATCGGTCCAAATCATGCTCAGGAGGGTGATGTTCTGCTCTCGATCATCATGGGAATCTGCCGACAATCTCCCTCATTCCCAATGTTCCACTGCGACTAGGGCAGTCAACATCGGCCTTTTCTGACGCCGAAGTCTTCATTGGCAGGGGGGCAGGGGGGCAGGACGAGGGGCAAAAAGGCTGACATAAGCGCGGCTTTGGTGAATCGACGGCTCGATCCACCCCGACCCAGGCCCCCGCCAACTTCATCAACACGCACCAATACACAACACAGCAACAAATATGAATACAGAACTATCCCAGCTAGCTAGACCACATTCATTGTTCGTCAGCATGTGGCACATTCAAGTACGCCCTGCTGATCTCTCTAGACATCGCAACCATGAATATTTGGGACTTCCGTCTCGCCCGGAAAGTCCTACGAGCGTTCCAGACCTCGGACTATTCGTCTTCGAGCGATGACAGTACATTCTCTGGCATCGATGCCACATACGATCCGAAATCCGCAGTACCTACCAGCTTAGGAGACTTCAATCGCCTGTATGAGTACCTAAATTTGCCACCCGATCCCCCCGCCTCATCCTCTACCTCTATCTCTGCAGCCCAGGAAGATGCCCCAGATGGAATAGGACATTCAAATCGGGCGGCAGACGTTGAAGTTGGCAAGGAAGTTCGGTGGAAGGACCAGGTGCCCGGCGGCTTGAGTGTGAAAGAACGGAGGAAGAGCGTTATTGCTGGATTGTTGGGACATATTGACTCTGATCGAGAGGGGACCCCGACGCCAGCCAGTCACCAATCAAAACGGGAAGGCAAGACAACCAAGACAGAAAACCCTGTCCTTAAGAGCACTCTGGTTCCAGCCTCCGTCTCACCCAAATACGGCGCCCTGCCATTACCCCCGCAACCCACGCCCAACCAGGATTCATTCTTCGACAAATACGAAATTCAACCGCTCTACACACTCACTCGCGAGGAAAAAGAAATCAGGCTGCGGCGCAAAGTGCGGAAGTTGAAACTCACTTCTCCTGCCACCGAGACCATCCACGTCTTCGTCGATTGCTCCAATATCATTCTCGGCCACCTCCAAAAATTGAAGACCGACCACGGCATACCAGAAAAGGGCGGCATCAAATCACCACTCGTATCCTACAGCTCCCTTGCCTATATCCTCGAACGAGGACGCCCCGCGGACCGACGCATCCTCGTCGGCTCTCAAGACACAGCTTATCTGCGCGGAATGAAAGGTCCTCTGCCCGACTACATGAAGGAGGCAGAGAAGCTGGGATACGAGATGAATGTCCTTGAACGAGTTCGGAAGTTGCGGGTGAAGCCGACGTATAAAGCCAAGCACGGCAAAGGCAATGGATACGCCACGACCTCTGGGCATTCCTCTGGCTCCGAAACGATCAACTACGACAACATAGCTAGGGTGGAGCAGGGTGTGGACGAATTGCTACAAATGAAAATGCTCGAGAGTCTCTTGGATAGTGAGCCCGCAACGATGGTCCTCGCGAGCGGCGACGCAGCAGAATCAGAGTATTCCGGCGGCTTTCTCAAGACCGTCGAACGAGCCCTCAAGAAGGGCTGGAAAGTCGAGATCGTGGCATGGAGCAGCGGCCTCAGCTACGAGTACCGCTCATCCGCGTTCCGCAAGAGGTGGGAGGGGCAGTTTAGGATTATAGAGTTGGATAGCTTTAGCGAGTTGTTGGCTATTTACGCAGATGTGTATAGACCTACAAAGCACGAGAAGTTGTAGATGGCGTTATGAGATTATGGATACGGACATAGCAATTGGGCGTTTAGGATTAGCATAGCATGGCGTTTGGGGCTCTGTGTAACATTTTATAGGCGTCTAAGAACCCTCAGCGGACTGATATGGGAAATATTATTGTTCTACAACCTGGCCGTAGGCGCACCCTTTATGGCGGATTTTTATTCTTACTACTCCTGGGACATTCTAACGGGTACCTTTCTTCTGTCCAGCGCGAGACAAACTCCATAACGCCGATGTCAATGAAGACAATCCCCTCACAAAAGAAAATATGAGAGATATTTCTGGTAGCTCCTTACCAACGGGCTGGTTTGCTACCCGTCTAGTGCCCGTTTAGTGCGGGGCACATGCTGGATCGATTTGACCATACCGTTTGGAGATCAGCCTCCTCAACGTCAACGGCTGATCGGCGACAGTTGTATCGTTATTCTGGAAGGACTCAGCTGTTATATATGAACTTGGCGAATGCTTAATTTTACAATATGCGATTAAGAATCTATAGCAACATCTAAAATTCAAGATGGCATCAAAAAACACCCCAACAACCAATACCCAGCAAACAACCACCTACAGCAACGCCGCCGCAGGCTCTCCGACTACCACCCAACCCTCCACTGAAGGCCTTCCTAGTACGCAACCCACCACCCCAATCCTCCCTTTTCTCAAAGCTAAGGACATGACGAACAGGCGTCGACGCCCCCCTCGCCGACCGCATGACAGCCTCGACCGGCGGCGAGATAAAGCCCATCCCGATCACAGAAGAGGAAACGAAGATTGAGCGGGAGAATGATCATCATGGGGCTGGTAGTGCTCTGTAAGTAACGCCCTACATCAAATAAAAAAAAATAAAAGAGAAAGAAAGAGAAAAGAGGATGGAGAAATATGGGGATAAGGGCTAATGCGATGGGGGGGATAGGGGCGAGAAGATAAGCAATGTGCTTGATTTCCCGGGGTTGAATTCTAAGCCGCCGCCGGCGCAGTTGAAGAAGGGGCTGTAGAGAATGAAAAGTTGGGAGCGTGAGGAGGGAAGGAAGGAAGGAGACAGAAGGGGGAGATTTATAAGATTGACATTGAACGGAGATATCAACTGATATCGTGTAGATATTCAAGTAATTTGTCCTGTTCGTTTTCGTGATTGTATTATACATCAGGCATCATTTAATCGATGACAAGTCCAGCACTTTATGTGAATTGTTCGTGTGAGGTTGAGGCTGTTTGTGTCCTTCCCCGCATTCCACGCTATATGCTAGCAATTGTTACTCACAGGTACTTTGCATTAGACTTCGAAGAATATTCGGCAGAAAGCTTATGGCAGCAAATATGTCAGAATCTATTAATTGTAAAACAAGTTCAATATCTAGTAGAAATTGTAATGCAAACGAAGCTGTTGATGCAGTGCTCTCCGAATGCGGAAGGCGGGGGTTGGAATCCCCACAAAAGTGCCTGGAATGTGGTTTCCCCTTTCTCTTCTCGACGCGTTCAGCGAGCCTTTTGCCAAACACAAACCTGTTCTGCAAAGGTTCTGAATCCGGCACAGATATCAATATCCGCATTTGACGATGAAATACGCTGTGCGTCCTTCAGTGGGGGCCTCGCCCAGAATGACCAAATTTCGAACTTACAATTCGCTGGCCGACGCGTGCTCTCCCAATTCTTGCGCAGGTTTGGACTCGGGATGAAGCTTACTGCGTGAGACCTGTCTGCGGGCATGAACTATGTTGATACTCTAAGAACTGCTGGTTCTATAATACGTCCCCAACGTTGAAGATATCATCATCTCGGCAGTACACCGTTCGATTTGCATGAGCACACAAGATGCCCCTTGATTTGCCAGGTGAGTGCATACCTTCAAATTCTTCAGAGATTTATAATGACTGAATCCAAGGCAGCGAGGATGAGCATCAATCTCCAAATACGTCATTTTTTGTTGATTTGTCCAACCTGGTTGCGTCTTTCAAACAAAACATACCCATTGCTGGCTCCACCACTGAAGCAGGCCGGCTATATGAGCAGGACGGTCCAGACAACGATGATGGGAAAGATACAGGTCGTCCTCCCACGTCTACTCTTCCATTGTCAGACAAGGACGAAGAGACTAGGGGAGACCTTCCTTACGTTCCATCTTCAGAAAGCGATAGCGATGTAGAAATGGCAGAGGGGATAGATTCCGGGCGACAACGAGAAAAGGATTTTCATGACGCCCTTTCCCATGCAAGCCTTCAAGCACTGTTTCCCAAATCCCGGCTCGCTGATTACGAGCCTCAACTTCCCATCTCGAAAGAGCAAGATGTGGTTCAGGATTTGATGCGGCATTACGAGCGTGAAACCCGTGGTCAAAGCCAACCCTCTCTCCAAAAACCTTTTTCCGCTTCAGCCTCCACGGATGAAGATTTTATCGAATTCACATTATCAGAGTTTTCCATTTATCTACCTGAAGATCGACACAATTCATTCGAAATGAGGCCCTTGAGCCACCCTTCATCGACTTCAAAGACGGGCAAGTTCCTATTTGATGGAATATTAAGCCTTGGGTCTACCAAGCACTACATGCAGGCAGGTTCATTCAACATTTACTCGATTGGGAACTATGGCGAAGATAAGCACGAGGTTGGCAGTCACGTCTGGATTCAATCCAATCTCAACTCAAAAGGGAAAATCCATTATCGTTTAGGAAAACCGGCACCAGAGTACTCGCAACTTCACCAGGGCTTCAAATGGCTGGCCGATCTGGCCAAGCATTTTGTCGACTTCTGCCAAACATTTGAGAAGGACGAGGTATCCATTTCCAGTTTCCGCACTAGATTCTCTCAATGGCTGGAAACGAAACATAGCTCTTCTCTAGAATTTCGGGCTTGGCGTGAACAATATGGAAGAGAAGATTTTCGGCAAGCTG
The DNA here is from genome assembly GCA_003988875.1 of Lachnum nothofagi. Lineage (NCBI taxonomy): Eukaryota > Fungi > Ascomycota > Leotiomycetes > Helotiales > Lachnaceae > Lachnum > Lachnum nothofagi. The sequence continues at coordinate 77,607 of QYSG01017778.1, forward strand.
TTACTGCGAATATCAGATTTCTACGATTACAAGCCGAGGGAGTCAATCCGGATGTCTTATCTCATCCAATATGGTCCGAGGTATTGGAGATGAGCTTAATTCCTAGGCAGCCGAACTTGGAAACCAAGACTGTGGTGACTCCATATGTCTATGAGTGCTTTGAACACTTGAGATTTGGCCATCACTTGAAGCCAATGGCCCCTGGAAAGAATTCTAGATACCAACACTCAGCTACTGGAAAAGGCTCAAAGCCCACCGACTCCGAGCCTAGTCGTATGTTTGTTGAAATTCCTTCATGCAAGCCAATGGGTATCGGAGGAAAGCTTACGGCACACGATAAGCTTGCACGCCAAGAGAAGATCAAAGCCATTAAAGTAGGCGACGTGATTTCTGTGACGAAATATGGAGAGAGCTCAGTCTGGAAGGACGGAGGAGGTCCATGGAAGGCATTCGATGATTGTTGGTATGTCTATGTGCAAACCGTGCACAAGGATTTAGACACGCGCTCGTTCGATGCGATTTGGCTTTATAGGCCATCCGATACGTTTTGTGCTAAGATGAAGTACCCCTTCCCGAATGAACTCTTCATGTCCGACAATTGCACTTGCGAACAGGCCAGAATGACCGAAGACGAAGTATTAGATATTGTATCTGTGGACTGGAAGTGTCAAGCACCGAAATCCGTCGACAGAACTTTCATTCGACAGACTTATCTTGAAAATGAAAGATTTGTGACATTGCAGGAAACACACAAACAGTGCAAGCATCTGAAAAAGCACAAAGACGTTGCATATCAGTACAAAATAGGGCAGACTGTTCTCGTAGAGCCACGCCATAAGAGATACGGCCTTGATCCTTACGAATTTATCCGGTATGAGATTAACGGTGGTAGACGAAACGCTTTGGTGAGAAGACTGCGGCGGAGACGAGACATAGATGGCAACGGTAGACCAAATGAGCTTGTGTATACGGACAAAATCGAAAAGTTCCCGGTATGCAAGATCAAGCAAGGCTGTTTGATAAGATTTTACACAGATGATGATGCTACGAGTCGAAACATTCCCGCACCCTACGGCAGAGACGGCACCGGGAATGCCTTTTATATAACAATGCGGTATGTCGAGTCTGACGATGGCTACGACTTGGAGCCTATCATGCTGAACTTACCGAAGAGCTTGATCCAGGGATTTGATCCGTCAGCTCAAACAAAACGTCGCAAACTGCGGGGTATGGATATTTTCTGTGGGGGTGGAAATTTCGGGCGGGGCCTTGAAGAGGGGGGCGCTGTGTGCAACGAATGGGCGGTTGATATCAGTGATTCAGCAATGCACACCTACCACGCAAACTTGAAGGACCCAAGTGCGACCAAACTCTTCCTAGGTTCTGTCAATGATCTTCTTGCTCAGGCACTTGCTGGAAACCCCCAAAATTGCCACCTCATTCCTTCGCCTGGAGACGTCGAATTTATATCTGCAGGAAGCCCATGCCAGGGTTTTAGCATCACCAATAATACCCAAAGTACAACTGATAGAGCCCTCTTGAATCAGTCTCTCGTTGCCTCTGTAGCTGCTTATGTGGATTTCTATCGACCAAAACATGCTCTCCTGGAGAACGTTCTGAACATGGCTCAGAAAGGTCTAGGTCGGGACGAAGATGTTCTATCTCAGCTGATCTGTACTATCGTTGGCATGGGCTACCAATGTCGGTTGTTTGTCGTAGATGCTTGGAGCTGCGGCGGCGCGCAATCAAGAAGCCGGCTTTTTACATCTTTCGCGGCCCCTGGCCTCGAGCTTCTAGGACATCTACGCTTATCTCATTCACACCCTCCAAACATCAAGGAAAGGGGATTTGGAAAGATTGCAAATGGAGAGGCCTTCGGTCGGCGGATGCAAATGCCCACTTCTTTCAATTATGTTACTGCGAGCGAGGCATGTAGTGATCTTCCTGCGTTGAGCGCTGGACAGCCCTATCACTGTATCCCATTCCCTTACCACGTATTTCCGCAAAACCTGAGCCAATTGCGTCGAAACCGAATTGAGGCTATTCCGATTCGTCCTTATGGCATGAATTTTTTGAAGGCTTGGAACGGCGGGAACGGTGTTATGACCAAGAAGCAGAGAGAGCTTTTTCCTGTTAAAACAAAGAAGGGCCATTTGAGCGAGAAATACCAACCTGGTTCGAGGGCATGGGGCCGACTTCCACCAAATGCCCTTTTCCCAACGATAATGACACGAATAGCTGTTGTGGACTCCCGATGTGGGCCCTGGCTACACTGGGATGAGCATCGTACTATCACAGTTGCGGAAGCTCAAAGAGCTCAAGGCTTTCCTGACGAAGAAGTGCTGGTGGGTTCACCTAGTGAAGCCTACTCTATTCTGGGAAACAGTGTTGCACGGACTGTCTCGCTGGCGTTGGGACTTGCACTCAGAGATGCTTGGTTCCAAAACAGCACTGCTTCTTCGAAATCCAAACAAGCCACTGGCGTGGTGAACAAGGCCAATGCACGCATGACGAGATCCATGAAGAAGCGAATGCAAGGCGACAAGATGGGCGATGTTGAATTTGAGATGTCTCGTCCCAACGACTCCCAAGCATATAGATCAATATCTTTGAACCCCGTCCTAGATCCAGATGGGTCTTTAATCTCGAACCCGGACGAGCCCATCACCCTGGAGTCATTTCGTGCCTTTCTTGCGGCGCATACATCCAGAGAATCGGGCCTTGTGGGCGCCGACTCAAGCGACCCACAAATCCGAACCCGGCCAGAAGGGTCACCAAAATCTTCCGAACTCGGAGGTTTAGATTCTAGCCCAGGTACTCCTTTGAGTCAAAGAGCTAGGGCACGGGATGGTACGATGGCCTTGCTGAAACGGCCCTACAGCATGATTCAAGAGCCAAGTGAATTGCCACTGCTTGATACATCAATATCCTCATCGCCTTCCTCATCTTCGTATATTTACGACGAGGATTCTAGCAGCAGCGAATATTCACGGCTGTCCTGGCACCCTTCGAAAGCCAAATCACCCTCAGCACCTGGAGATAGGCATAAAGCAGCAAAATTAGCTAAATACCTAAACTCAAGATCAAGAACCGTTGGGTCTGCCGACGGAGACATTGTTTACGTGGGCCAAGCGAAGCGTCAACTCTCGGAATCAGCATTCATGGCAATACAGCTACAGACTGTGAAGCGAGAGTTCTTCCGCCAGAATCCCACGTACTTCGCAAACGTAGAACCAGTGTCAGAATCAGAGCGTGAGGTCGAGGATGAATTCGACTGGGACTCAGATTTTGTATCCGAAGCCTCTGACGACAGATCCATACCATCACGCGGCCGACCACCGCTCAAAGACACATCGTCGTCTATGACAGAAGTCTCGAAAGCTCCAAGATCCTCTTCGGCTATACTTAAAAAAAGCTTGCAGAATCAAATTATTCATTCCTCAAGACCTGGGAGGGCGGCAAGGTCGAATAGGCCGCCTATTTCAAAAAAACGACTCGTCATTAGCCTCCTCTCTGACGATGAGGATGATAACAGAGAAAGACTGAAAATACCGAGGCCGGGCAATCAGAGGCGATATGTTTCCGTGGACAATAGAGGCTTCGCGGCGTATGCCCAGACGCATCGGGTCAACCAGCAGAAGTGCAAGGCTCACCAGGCGTAAGGACAATGCGGATGGCCATCAAGAAGGATGGCAATTTACACATCTTGGATTAAATTGGCAGTTCTAGGCGTGTTGATCCTGAGAGGCGCGAAATAGTAGCATCAGTGATCAGACGCGCAAGAGAGAAGTGCCCGAAAAAAATGTTGTGCATGTAGCTCCTAGTACAGGCTAGATTTCGGACCGTAGACAAAGACATTGAGCAAAATTTCGTTACACATCCCAATCGTTCCACAGATCTTCAGACTCACCACCCAATGATTCGAATTCCTGCCTTCACCTCACACAAGGTGACCGTTCTACAATCAATGTCTCGGCTCCAAAAAAGGGTCCTGTAATCCTGTAATGGGCCGTCGCGTCGCCTGTCAGCGGTCTCGTGCATCCAGACAGCTGTCAAACCTCTCCTGCACTTTCCTTATCTCAATGGCCCTCACCAACCTCTAACAATCCTCCTAGCGCTCGCATTTGAGTATCTAAGCTTTCTGCCACCTGCTGGTGCATCAGCACTTAGAGCGGGGTCAGCGAATGATACTTGCAGTGGCGTGCCCCTAGCGTCGATCCCCCGGCTCCCCCACAAAGCTTGGGAAAGCTTGACTTGCGGGAGCGAGGCGCCTTGGCAGGGGTGTACCGTCACACGCAGGCGCGGGGACCCAATGTTGGGCGAGCGGCTTATCTGTGGCTGTGAGGGATATCTGCGCTCCCGTCGGACTTGGACTCGGGCTGTGTATCGGTGACGCGAAGATGACGAGGGATGGGAAGGAGTTACAGCCAAGTGCAGCGGTGGGACGAATCGCCACGGGAGCTGTTATCTTGTGCGACGTATAACGTTTGCAGGGAGTATATGAGGCCCCCGCTGATTTACTTCTTCGTGCCAAGCTTGGGGGCTCGATCGTTAATGCTGCAGACGTTGCTTATTTGCAGATCTGGGCTGTCTGTGAAGATGGTGTCGATTTCTATATCTATCTCGGTGTCTCGCCAACAGCAGGTGGAGCACGAGTATCAGCCGCTGCGGCATAGTTTATCGATACGCTCATACGATATCCATTCAAATTCGCCCCGCGTGAATAGGAGCCGCACGAGTAGTTCCGAACACCTCGTGCCAAAGAGAGTGAAGTTTGATCAACCTGGTATTAGGGAAGGGAATAGGAAGAGGGTTAAGATGACGACCGATCCGAATGAGAGGAAGATGAGTTATGGGATTGGTGGGGCGGGGAATATCCGTATGTCTTCTCCCTATTCGACGATGATGAGCTTGTTTGAGAACGAGACTGATGAGTGTTTGAATATAGGCAGACCATCCGATATCATCTATCCTCCGCGTCTGAATCCCGACGGTACACGCCGGAAGTCGAGTGTGCTTTCGATATTGCCAATGCCGAGCACGAGCCCGGAAAACAAGGGAACGTCATTTATGGATTTCTTTCGCAGAAAGGGGAGTGAGGTGCCGGAGGGGAGGGTTGAGTTCAAGGAAGTTGGATTTGGTGGAGAAAAGAAGGGCGAAGTTGAAGAGTAATATATTGTATGTTTCAAAAAGGAAGGAGCTCGGAGTGGATTTTTGAATCTTGACATGGGAACATGATACCAAAATGGAACAAATTATGCAGGATATGGTCTGAATATGTTACACAAGAGGGCCCAAAATAATCTTACATCTGATTTCTCATGACAGCCGCATCGGTCCTGATGTCGAACGGCTCTCTGGCTTTAATCATGCGAGTGATTTTATCGCGCCACCATTGGAAGTTGAAGCGCGAGTACTGCGGCATGGTCCAGAGCTCCTTGATGAGATGGCCGCGCTGCCCGCGCGCTACCCCGACCTGCATCTTCAGGATGTCGATGACGATGTCGAGGGTCTCTTCGTTGAGCTCCACAGCCGACCCTTCCATGTCTTTGAGCGTCATGGAGATGCTGGCGAAGTCTTCGTAGCGGTAGAAGTAGATGCTAATGAGCTCGTTGTAGAAGGAAGTAGAGGCGCCGAGGACGTGCGATATGGTGCCAAGGGATTTGATCTTGGGGAGCATGGAGAGGGTGAGGGGCGAGGGGCGTGCGAATGAGCGGTCGAGGAGGCGCAGGCCGAAGAGAAGGTATTCTGGGTAAAGAGGCCCGTAGAGGGCGAGCGCAGACACTTCTGTGCCGCTAGGAGTTGTTGCGACGATTTTGTTGAACGGCTTTGGTTTCTTTTCCTCCTCTTCCTTTTGCTTTTTGGCTGCCTTCTTCCTTTTGACCCTTGCTCTTCCCTTCTTCGGCTTTGTCTCTTTTCCATCACCTTCGCCCTCACCCTCTTTGCCATCATCAAGCAGGTCCTCAGGAGATTTGTCCAATCCGAGCTTCGGGATTAAAGAGAAGACTTCATGTTCCAAAATTTCCCATAGCTCGAAATCAGTCTTAGCTTCCTTCAATAAGGTCTGTACTCGCTCTCTTTCCGGTTTTTGAAGAGCCTCGAATTCTTCGTGATCCAGATCTGCGAATTCTTCTAATTCACCAACAAATGGGTCATCTTCTTGCTTGCCGACCCCTAGACGCATGGCACTGGCAGCAGAGGGCCGGAGTGCTGGAGGCAGTGATTGGATGATTCTTAGCGCTTCTTCTGTTGTTCTGGGTAATTTTTTGATAGCATCATCCATAATGCTACGAATCTTCGACTGTGCCGCTTCTCTAGTATTTGATGCTTCTGGCTTTGGGGCGGACGGATGTGATCCAAACATATCCGAGAATATCTTCTGAAAAGCTTGTTTCTCAGTCTCTGTTATTGTAGATTCTCGGATACCGCGGAAATTCGTGGATGAATCGCCTTCGCCTTCGCCCGGATACAGCTCTCTATCTTCGATCCCAAATCTTCTCTTCTCTGTTTCTCCGTAGTCGCCATCATTCGCTTCTCCATATTCATTAACGTTAACGTTTGCCCATCTGTTGGAGGGAGATTTAGAAGTGTGGAGGGAACCGGTTTCGAAAGGAATATCTGAGCCGGATTTTCGCTCTCGCGTCGTGCGTCTTGGTATCTTTGGACCAGCTCGTTCATATATATTCGACGGTTCGCGTTGAGGCGGCCTGGAATCTGCTTGTGAATATATACTCGTCGGTTTACCAAAATCCTCAGATGCCTTCTGTATTGGTGCATCTGGATCTGTATTGTTATTTGCCCGTACACGACGAATCTTGCCAGGCTCCGGTGTCCAGCTCCGAGCCGGTTGTTGAGTGGTACTATATTGACGCTTGCAGATGCATTGTTGCGCTATGCAGTGCGTGTAATGTCGGGCAACGGTATGCATATAGCGGGAGTGAAAGAGCGGTCGAGGGCCAGCCCAACTCAGGCCTGAAAGTGTTTTCGTCTGGTATAAAAATGGTGTCATGGTTGTTGAGATGGCTGCAGCTGTTGGAACAGCTTCGATCGCAGCTCGGGAGCTCATATTCGATGTGCAGGAAGGAAGACGTGGTCAGCACATAGTGGAAGATCGTTTCATAGTTGCTGTCGTGAATGCGGGGAGTTTTGTGCTTTCGGATTGTTGAAGTGAAGAAAGGAGAAATTTTTTGGAGCTCGAGCTTGAGCTTCTCCAAATATTTTGAGCAGGGGTCTTGCAGGGATCTCTCTCCGCTGACTAATGCGAGCAAAGTGAAAATACTCAAGCAATCTTCATTTGAACAGGCCGAAACCCCTTGAAGGCGTTTTTGAGTTGATAGAAAGGGAGCGATGGATTCCGAAAATAATCTTGCAAGTTGAGTCCGTCTTCATTTCGCAAATTGTCCCTCAACCGCCCCCAATATCACCCGTGCGCGTCAACACGTTATTTCGCGTAAATTAGCTCGCGTCTTCCGCGACTTCGACCTCGCTTCCTGCACCTCCACTGCTTCCAAAGCATCCTGTCCACAATTGCTCAAATAGCCCAATTGCAACCATGGCTCCTGTCAAGAAAGAACCCGCCGAGATGAGCGCCTTTGAGCGCAAGCGTCTCGAGAACATGTCCGCCAACCAGGAGATCCTGCAAGACATGAGCGCGACCGCCGCGAAGATCATGCCGAAGCCCGCCGGTCGGCCCAAGAAACCAGCCGTCAAAAGGAAGAGCGCGCCTGTCAAGCGCGAAGTAGTCCGGCCTTCGCGCACGAGTTCTCGACTTGCGGGTATTGAGGCGGATAGCGAGACGGCGAAAAGGAAAGCGGAAGTGGAGCATGAGTTTGCCAAGGAGCAGGCAAAGGCGAAGAAGCAGAGGGTTACTGGGGATTTGAAGTTTGAGGATATTGTGGTGGATGGGAAGAAGTTTAGTCATGATGAGGGCTTTTTGGCGGGGATTATGAAGGGTGTTGCGGAGAAGCGCGTGAGAACCTTCACGGAAGAGGATATAAGGGAGACTACGGATGAAGGGCTGAAGGCTTTGAGGCAGAAGATGGCGAAGCTAGATCTGTACGAGGGATTTGAACCGAATCGTAAGCCTTCCAACAAAAAAGTAAGGCCTGGTACTGATCAATCGCAGAAATCAAAATCACCCCTGAGCGCGTCTATGCTATGGGCTTTCACCCTTCGGAAGAAAAACCGCTCATATTTGCCGGCGACAAGATGGGCAATTGCGGAATCTTCGACGCGTCTCAAGCCCCGCCCGAAGTAAAAGATGAAGAAGACGAGGAAGCCGATGAACCAGAGCCAGCAATCACGGCCCTCAAGCTCCACTCCCGAACAATTACCTCCTTCGTCTTCCCAGCCGACGGGCACGTCTACTCAGCATCCTACGACTCCTCTGTCCGAAAATTCGATCTTCGGAAAGAAGTATCGACTGTAGCCTTCGAACCCCAAGATATCAGCGAGGACCTCCCAATCTCAAGTATTCAAATTCCCTTTAACGACCCCAACATGCTCATCTTCTCGACCCTCCAGGGCTCAGTCGGCCGGCACGACATGCGCGATCCGAACAGCATCGAGATCTGGCAGCTGACCGACAAGAAAATCGGTGGCTTCTCCTGCCATCCTCTCCACCCACATTTGATTGCAACCGGCTCCCTCGACCGCACGGTCAAGATCTGGGACCTGCGGAAGATCCAAGGGAAAGGCGAGGACAGGATGCCTGCTCTTGTCGGGGAGCACGAATCCCGCCTCTCGATCTCGCACGCGTCCTGGTCAGCAGCGGGCCACGTCGCTACATCATCCTACGACGACACCATCAAGATCCATTCCTTCCCCGATGCCGGGTCCTGGAAAGCAGGGCACTCGCTCAACGACCCTGAGATGAAGCCTTCTGCTATCGTTAAACACAATAACCAAACCGGGAGGTGGGTCACGATCCTGAAGCCGATGTGGCAGGAACGGCCGTCAGACGGGATCCAGAAGTTTGCGATTGGGAATATGAATCGGTTTGTGGATGTGTATAGTAGTGAGGGAGAGCAGTTGGCGCAGTTGGGGGGAGAAGGCATCACGGCTGTGCCGGCGGTGGCACAGTTTCATCCGAGTAGAGATTGGGTTGCTGGTGGGACGGCGAGTGGGAAGTTGTGTTTGTGGATGTGAGATAGGGGCTGGGTAGGTGTTTGGAAATACTGTATTTTAGTTGGAAGGCGGAAGGCGTTGTGCAATGGCATATGATGATTGTTTTACGTCCCCTGAAAGTTCAGTGGACAATTCGGTTTCAATCGGGTCTTGTGCAGCTATTATGACTTCAGCTTTCGAGTCGGGCGCAGAATATTTCGAGATGGTTCCACCCATCTCAATTTCGCACTATCATTCATGTGGCAGCTCGTTGGAAACTAGTGTTTTTCAATATCTCATTTTGTTGCGATTTCTTCGAAAGTGGACTGCGAATTGCGCTGATCATTTCTAGCTGGAAGGGAGGTCCTTCCATTGATAGTGAGTCTGAAAGTCTAGTGAATGAAAGAGTAACTGAGGGCTTGATACGTCCTTGCGTTCTTTCCAGCGCTTGCAGTGGGACTAAAGAGATTTTCACTAGCGAGAGTGTCGTTCTTTGAGAGTCCTCTTCTGGACTGCTGCAAATGGCTAGTGTTTCAGGGAAAATTCTCGATTCCGGTGTCTCTTCTTTGAAAACATGGCTGCAAATGGCCGACTATCGAGTTCAAAGAGATCTCTCACACCAAGACTTATAAAACACTGGGTTATATCTCTGATTTTAGGCCTGAAACTGCAATCGTTGCTTTATAAATTATCATTAGCGGAGGAGATACCACCATGAGTAGTGGAAGCAACGCATCAGTAGAGAACGAAAGTGAGTTTGACGATCACTCGTCAACAGCTTCTCAGTCCGGGCCTGGACGTGTTCCAACACCAGACCAGGACCCGCTGCCAACGGCCGAGGAGCTGCGCGCAGCACAGCTCGCGAGGTTCCAAGATCGTGTCCAAGAGAGGACCCGGCGCGCAGTAGCAGGCGTGCAAACAGTATGTATACTTTTGAGTATTTCAATCCCTGTTTGGAGAGAACTTTGGGAGCGTCGGGAGCTCGACTGCATCAGAATCTCTAGAATAGCCTGCTTTCTCAGGCGTTACGAGACATTGGAAAACTCTCGAATGCGCCAAATTTCTGCTTGATGAAGCAATGCTGACTCCCATTTCTTGCAGTGGTTCAATTGGATACGCGCAAGGCAGGGCTCAGAGAACAACCCACCTTATATCTACGGCAGCCGGCCACCGCACTACGGAACACCGGCTGACGATGTCCTGTTCTTGCTGCGGCCTGCTCCAGATGAGCAGGTCCAGGACGATACCGTGTGTAGTTGGTGTCGCATGAGACACTTGGAGACGGACCCGAATATGGGGCCCGTGTACAGTCTGCCTTGCGGGCACCAGCTCCACCGCGAGTGCGGAGAGTTAACGCTCAGAGGCCTCGAGAGACAGAATAGGCGTAGGCTTGCCGACGAAAATTATGTGTGCCCGATCTGCCGCCAGCGTTGGGACAATATCGCTCATTTCCCGAGGCGGTGGTGGAGGAATTTGCCTGACGCTCCTGATTTTGATAGCCAGGCCGAGAGTTCTGTGTTGGAGGATGGCTATGTTTCTGGGCAGTCTTTTGCGTCGTCACATGATTCGGATTTTGGGTATGATCCGGATGTCTATGGGAGTGGCGATAGTAGGGCGAAGAGTCCGCTGACGACTGAATCGGAATCTTCTGGTGGTGGTGGTGGGCCCGGTGGGGGCGGGGCGCCGATTATTGAAGGGGGAGATGAGCCAGTGCCGGAAGATATAGAAAAAAAGTTACCAGTTGTTGAAGGAGAAGTGCCAACTACTTCCTCCTCCTCTTCTAGTTCCAGCTCTTCATCAAGCTCCAGTTCTTCATCAAACTCCAGCTCTAGCGATAGCTCTGATGAGAAAGAACCACCGCCAGGACCGCCGCCGGCAAAGCGACCCAAGTTATTTCAGGAGATGGCAGCCCTTGCCAAGGATAGGGCTGGCTGGGGCCCTTACTGGACGACGCCATCAACCAGAACCAGGTCAGGCGGAAGGTAATTGGCCATTCGAATTTCTTTCTTTCTTGGCTTTGTTTGAACTTCGTTTTTGAAATTATCGAGGGTGTGCACGAGAATGTCAAATGTTTCGTCAAGTAATTATGCTGTAATAACATTCCTACTGCTTCGAAAAACTCTAGAAAATTAGCCATGAAAGCATTTTGATAATATCTAGGAGATACCGCGTCTGATAGGCCAATCAATAACTGTCCTGGGTGATTCATCTCCCCCATCAAAATATGAAATCGTGAAAGAGCAGAAGAGGCATTTCATAGAAATTTCATGCCCTAAAAGAAAATCATAAAAGTCTTAGTTACATTAGGTAATAGTAATAGAGGCATCCGTTCCGGGGTGAAACACAAGATTGGAATCATATAAGCCAATTCTCCGATACTCGCTAGTAGAAGAACTCGAAGCAGGGACCTCTTGCAGAATCAGCCCAACGCTACCGCCGTTACGTGCGAACAATTGCAGCGCTGAGACTTCGGTTCCGTCAGCTGGTATATCGTCTCCTGCATCAATCCAAAACTCGTTGCCTTCTTTTTTGACCACCTCGAACCATTCTTTTTCGACCTTGTACCGTTCTGTTTCGGCTGACGGACTTCGTTGGGCCAGATTCTTCTGAACTCTTTGGACTTTGTCATGTGTCAGGCTCGTGCAGACATATGCAAAGTCTCGTTCGTGTCCTGATATGATTCGTTCTTTGCCTGAAGTCGAATACAGAAAGTATTTTTCTACGGGACCGCGTAGACGGATGGCAGAGCGAGCCACCCTGCCAAAAGGATTGCGAGCATCTGGCTCGCACTCAATATTCTCGGCTACGGCTACTTGAACATAGCCTTCGGTAGTGTTCCAAATGGAGCTAAGAAACTCACAGGGGCCGAAGCGCGACGCCCAAGAAAATGATGGTATGATGAACTCTGGATTTGGCGCCAGAGGCAAACGGATTGGCAAAGGAGCACAATCCATGCACATCAATCGCATATTCTTCCGTGTGTGCCAGGGTACACTCTTCCAACAAAGCCAACGGACGAAGTCTTTCCTCCATAAGCCCGCAATGTACTCTCCCGGTTGAAAAATCTCCTGGTAGCGGCGGGCGATTCCGGCGACGCCTGGTAGAAGATCCCATTTCTGGGTCAATGCTAGCTGAGAGAAGCTGGAGATGATGTCCTTCCAGTCTAGATTACTATTGAGATCTCTCATCACTCTGTTCGTCGTGGTTCCGAAATGGTTCCCGCATTGACACTCAATTCGAGCTCCTGATTCGAAGATGACCTCGTCGACCATGAAGTGGAGAATGCGGGGCGAGAGTATGCGCTCTTGGTAGCACCATCCTCGAGCGTGTACCGTCGGAGGATTAGCTTGCGGGGTATCAAAGAAGACACCGTTTGGATTCAAGAATCCCGGTGTGTTGATCTTCCTTACATAAATAGCCGCTTCTTGCTGTGTCTCTGGCCGAAGCTGATGCTGGAGAGGATGAGGGATGAACCCTTCTTTGGTGTCTTGTTGGACAGCAATGGTGAAGGAAGCGTTTTCGTAGATCTTACTCATTTCTGCTGCTTCTTCCTCCCAATCCTCTGCGTTGCCTTGCAAGATGCACAATGAGTCAATCCAAAGATACCTAATTTCAAGGAATCGACAAACTCGAACTGCGTCACGGAAGACTGGAGAAAGCTTGTCAAACCGTATATTGGCCAGGCGATCTGACAAATATGCAGACGTAGTTGTCAGAACATCTCGGCCAACCCAGCAATGGCTTAGAGTCACATATTGGCCTTGTTGATGACCCGTCTCCCAAAGATTTATGTCTCCTGTGAGATCACCGGGGTCTTGGGACCAGACGGGCTCGCCCACGTCTAGTACTCGTTTGGGCAACACCCCAAGACTGCGAGACTGATTCTTTCTCAACCATCGGAAGAGATCCTCCCTGGATTCGTCACTCCAGAAATCTGGAACACTCTTCCCTTTTCCGATAGCTGTGGGAATCACTGGTTTGTCTGTTGAAGTTAGCCAGATCTCATCAGATAATATCGACATGACATATCTGCTCACCATCTATTGTGTATAGCTCTAATTGCGGATGAAGGTCAAATTGGGTGGCGAAGCGCACTTGACGAATTCGAAGTGTTTGGCCAACTTCCCAACGATACAATGCCTGGACGCCGTCCTCAAACTCATCCGCCGCTTCCACACTATCGAGCAAAAGAGCACAGAAACGACAGCGGGTAGAGTTCCTTTTGAAATAAGGGTAGAAGAAGGTGGATTTTCGTTGTATCACCCTATCTCGTCGGATAGCCTCACCAGATTCAGGCCGCTGTATTGGGCGTCTGGCAAGCTCATTGTACTCCAGGTTGAGACACTCGTCGCAATAATTATTCGCGTAGCAAAATCGACATCCTGCTATCTGCACTGCGGGCTTGGAAGGAGCTATGGTATGGGCCTTGGAATTGTCTGGGTGGAAGGCTCGAGGTATCCTCAAAGGCCACAGGTGGCAGCAGCGGCCCATAACGTAAGAGCTATTCTCCTCTATGGAGTATATTGGAGACTTGGAATAGTTTTCTGTATTATATAAAATGCGTTCTGGATACAGGATAGCAGAGAACAGAATTGTAGGTCTGCGAGAGGACAAGGCTGGGAGTGCTGGGTCATATATACCTGCATGTAAAAGATGACAGCGAAGCAACTAACGTAAGCAAAAGCATTCAGATGCAAACTCAGACATTGGAAAAAGCATGGCTCAATAAAGGTAAGGATGGCTGGTCGTTACTTGACCATTCGTAAAAAAAACATAGAACATGGAGTCCTGATTTCTGTTTCACGAATATCTGCAGGGGTACGTACTGTGGCGCTACTGTAACGGGGAAGGAACCTTAAATTCTCCAGGCAGCCTAAAGAAAGTGGACCTGGCTCGGTGTGTAGCCCAGCCCTGCACAGAGGTTGACTCGAAGCTGGTACACGTACTTTGGAGTCCCCAACACAAAATACTTTTCTTGCCCCAGCCTTTCCTTTGCTTGCTTCGCTTCTTCTCCCTTCCCAATCATCTTGCCCAGCAATAGCATGTGGCTGCACTCGCGTCCGCGCCCCTGTTTATGATCATTCATCCCATCCATGACGGGCATGTGATGAATGGGGCCCGCTTTCAGCTTAGCACGCTTCGGGCTCTCTTATCGACATCTCGATAACGAAACGCGAGAGCGAATCCTCCTCCCGTTACCCAGAAACACGTCCTGGCCTGACCTCCGTCACGTCGAGTGTAGTTCTGCGGCCAGAACCCCAGCATCCACCATGGCGCCGGAGGGGGAAGTCAAGAAGCGCGTGGCCCGGAAGTTGACCAAGAAGCGGAAAGAGGGCCTGCACGTCACTCTTGAGGTTCCAGAGCGCTTCAAGGACGGTGACGATGCCGAGGACGACTGCACTGCTCCCCCCGACAAGACCGCCGAGATCAATCAGTCTGTCTTTGGCTTGATTGCTGCAGCGTCCCATTCGCAGGTCGACTTCAATGCCAGATTCGATGCGCTGTCGAGCGACGAGGAAGACGACACAACCGGCCCGTCGTCCCAGAGCTCCACCCTGCATGTCGACAAGACTCGACAGCAGAAGCCAGACAAACACAAGCGAAAATTCTCTGAGAACAAACTTCTGCGATCCCTTCCTCGTCTCGGGACCAAATCGAAACCCAAACCGAAGTCCTCGCCGCAGGAACCAAGCTCTCCTGTACCCGAGTCACCATCAGAAACACCCGATATATCACTCCCTCGAACAACGTCAAACCATGCGCCGGTCATGAGTCGAATGCTAGAGGCAAGAGCCGAGCTATCTCAGCGGCCAAGCTTTGATCTGCCGCGGGCTACCGACAGCACAGCAGATGCAGAATCCCGAGGCGGCAAAGGCTCTAGCATTCTTGCAAAGAAGCTCATGGAGATTTTCGCATTTGAGGAACCTGAAGACGTGATAGAAGGTATGGTTTTGCCATCATTTTCAAGTATAACCTCTAATTTGTTCAGAATACTCTTGTTGGCTATTGAAAAGCGTCTTGCTTCAAGGCTACATGTATATAACGACGAAGCACATCTGCTTTTATGCATACATGCCAAAGAAAGCAGTGAGTTTCAGTTCCAGCGGCCCGTACACCATACTAATGATGTTCTAGAATGAAGTTGTCAAGTCTGGCTACCTTTCGAAATCAGGAAAACGGAACCCCAAATATAACCGCTATTGGTTTCGGCTGAAGGGCGATGTTCTGTCATACTACTCCAGTCCTTCGGAGTTATACTTTCCGCAAGGAAATATCGACTTGCGGTATGGTATTTCTGCAAGTCTTGCGGAAAAGGACAAGGGGAAAGATGGCACATACTTCACAGTCGTCACTCATCAACGAAGTTACAATTTCAAGGCGGATAGTGTGCCTAGCGCAAAAGAATGGGTCCGATCTCTACAGAAGATCATATTCCGCTCACACAATGATGGAGATAGCATCAAGATCTCCCTCCCTATAGAGAACATCATCGACGTCGACGACAGCAAAATCGTTGAGTTTGCTGACACAATCAAAATTCGAGTTATTGACAATGATGAGACATACGCGATAGACGAGGTAGGTTTACTTACCCAATGCTCCCGTACAAGATAGGTTTGCTAATTGCATGCCAAAAGTATTATTTTTCGTTCTTCGGTTTCGGGCAGGAGGCTTTGAATGTGCTACGGATTCTTGTCGAGGATACCGCCGCGCAGCAAATCCCAGAGGAATTGTTGAGACCACCACCGCAGCAGGATGGTAAAATTAGTTCAAAAGCAAGCACTCCTAACCGGAGATCTCTACACATACCCAGAGAGTCTGAGAGCACCCTACCTCACCCTCCGCCTTTGCGAACCGATACCCCTATGCTTGAAGAGAACGTTCGAGCAACGCTCTCTCCGATACTCTATGGAGCTGCACAGAGTCCTAGAGCTAGCTTGGATGTGAGTCGTGCGAGTTCTGATGGCTTGCGACGCAGCATGGATTTATCTAAGTTCGGACGGCGGAGTGTGGATCTCAATAGATTGAATTTTGACGGCACAGGGCGGCGCAGTGTGAGTGCCAGCAGACGAAGTCTAAGTAGAAATCGTCTTAGCGAAAGGCGACCCTCAGGAAAACAAGGCTCGTCAGATTCATACGTTCATTCACTGGAAGAACCAGGTTCCTCTGATGTTTTGCCCTCAGCTAGCGATGAGACCCAAGCCTCCGCTAGCCAGATATTGAGAGGAAGCGACGTCTTCTTATCGCCAACCATTCAACGCTCTGCCTCAGCAACGCGTCGCCGCGAACAGCGTGTGAATAACGATAACGAGACTGCGTCATCACCGACTCACATAACTGCCCGCAATTCAGTCAATGTTTCGAGCAGACCCCTTCCACCACGGCATGCCAGCACCATGGATTCTGCAACAAGCTCACAAAACGGTCAAAAAGAGACGCCTGGAACGTCACCAACATTGCAAAGTCTTGTCAAAGCCGGAGCGTATCCGTTACAACGAGCAGCAGGGTTCGCTGGATATCTCAGCAAAAACTCGAAGCGTATGAGCAATCTTCTGGCCACCGAATCAATGGGCTACGTTGAGAAGGTGTCGGGGATGTGGAAGGGGGGCAAGAAGCATTACGACGAGCCGAATGGCCTTGACGACGAGTACGGAGATAACGAAGAACAAGCCCTGATTTCAGGGGACAGATTCCGAGAGCATTTTGCGCTTCCCGATAGCGAGAAATTGCGGGCGGCGTATTTTGGATACCTGCACCGCGTACTACCATTGTATGGCAAGATCTACATCAGCGATAGATCTTTCTGCTTTCGCAGTCTTCTGCCCGGAACTCGCACCAAACTCATTCTTCCTCTGAAGGATATCGAGAATGCCGATAAAGAAAAGGGTTTCCGTTTTGGATACTCCGGATTGGTCGTTGTTATCAGAGGTCACGAAGAGCTCTTTTTTGAGTTCAACCAGTCCGACATCCGAGACGACTGCGCCGTCACACTTCTCCAGAATCTGGAAGCGATGCGATACTTGCAAGAATCTGGCATACTGTCAGCGGAAGAGAAAGAGGACGCCTTGTACGCAAATGCGGAGCATAAAGCTCTACAAAAGGCTCGCTACGAAGTCAGAACCGAGCATGATCTGAAGTTGCCGCAGTCCGCAGAAAATGCGCCAGGCGAGGGGCCATCGATAGTTTTCGATGACCCTCACGCATCGATATTGAACTTTAAGCCCACGGAACCTCTTCGCATCACATGCTTGACTATTGGCTCCCGAGGAGACGTCCAGCCGTACATCGCTTTGTGTAAAGGCTTGATTGCGGAAGGCCACAAGACCAAAATCGCAACTCATATGGAGTTCAAGGGATTTGTGGAGAGTCACGGTATTGACTTTGCTCCTATAGACGGTGATCCAGCCGAGCTCATGAGGATATGTGTCGAGAACGGGATGTTCACTGTTTCTTTCCTAAGAGAAGCCACAGCCAAATTCCGTGGTTGGATCGACAGTCTGCTGCATAGTGCGTGGAAGGGTTGCCAGGATACGGATATCTTGATCGAAAGTCCCAGTGCGATGGCTGGGATTCATATCGCAGAGGCTTTACAAATCCCCTACTTTCGAGCTTTCACTATGCCGTGGACCCGAACGCGGGCATATCCGCATGCCTTTAGTGTGCGTGACCACAAGATGGGGGGAGCCTACAACTATCTGTCTTATGTTTTATTTGACAATGTTTTCTGGAGGGCAATCTCCGGACAGGTTAATCGATGGAGAAAGAACGAACTAGGACTGCAAGCAACTAATCTCGACAAGATGCAGCCTAACAAGGTACCATTCCTCTACAACTTCAGCCCATCAGTTGTTGTACCTCCCCTTGACTACAGCGATTGGATTCGAGTCACTGGCTACTGGTTTCTGGACGAAGCCAAGGAGTTCAAGCCCCCGAAGGAGATGACCGACTTCATTCAGAAGGCCAGGGATGATGGCAAGAAGTTAGTGTATATTGGGTTCGGATCAATCGTCGTCGCCGACTCAGCGCAATTGACTGAAGTGGTTGTCAAGTCTGTCCTCAAGGCTGGTGTCAGGTGCATCCTGTCAAAAGGGTGGTCCGATCGCTTGTCGAAGAAGCCGGCAAATGAGGTCGAAGTTCCGCTGCCGGCAGACATCTTTCTGGTCAAGTCAGTCCCACACGATTGGCTTTTCACGCAAATTGATGCGGTTGTCCATCACGGCGGAGCGGGCACAACTGGTGCTAGTCTGAGAGCTGGGCTTCCCACGATCATCAGACCGTTCTTTGGAGACCAATATTTCTTTGGTGCGCGTGTGGAGGATCTAGGTGTCGGTTGTGTTGTGAAGAAGATCAACGTCAGTGTTCTCGCCCGCGCCTTATGGCTAGCAACGAATGATCAGAGAATGATCATCAAGGCCAGGGTGCTGGGTGAGACGATTAGAAGCGTACGTTGCCCTGTCCCTCTCGAAATATGACACTGACAAAATCCAAGGAGGATGGTGTGAATACGGCGATACAAACCATCTATAGAGATCTTGATTACGCTAAGTCTCTCATTAAGAATAGAGACGGCAAGGTTCCTGATGATACCGGTGAGGACTCTGAAGAGAGCTGGACATTTATCGGCGACGAGAACGATGCGGACTTGACGACGCGGTGGCAAGCAATGGCGCGGTCCGGAACTATGGCAACTTCAATTTTTGGATCTGGAGCATCGGGCGAACTGACTGAACGGGTTCCTGCATGATGTTTTGCGATAGAGTGAGCGAGCGAGTTGGGAGTTCACGGGATGACTGAATATGAATCCTGATCTTAGAGCAGAGCATATTGGATGGGAAGCCTCGAATCATGGTAGCATTGGATGGGCACGACATAGGGAGGCTGGTAATTTGTATGGAAGGATATCCTGTAGGGTAATTATGGGTGCGTTTTTTAGATAAGCATTGATAGAAAGACTATAGTGAAGACATTATAATTATGATATCCTTGAGACTCTTGGACTGCCTCGCAGGCTAAAGGACGCTCCCGTGAAACCTATATTGAGGCTACTTTAGCTCTAAATGCCGGATGCAACCGACAACATGGCAATTGCACAATACGCATCAGTCGACTTTCTCTTGTGGAGTGAGCCCTGCAAACAGCTGGTGATCTTGCGCTGACCCCACCTTTCCCTCTTTCGGCAACACATTCCTCCTGAGTCATCAGCGCCATCAAGGAGCAGACAAGGCGACGCGACCCCGTGACTGTCTTTCAGCACGCTGCACCCAATAAGCGTGGCCGCTGCGACCCGCATGCCTCCAGCTACAAAAGGCCCGCCGCCCGCCGTTTCCGCACTCGCAGCCACTCCAACCCCTTTCGCAGCCGCTGCCTCAGGATCCACACCCCGAGCTATCCACCCTTACAACTCGATTCACAGCCGACACAGCTGCACCAAGTCAATATTTGGATCGCGACATTTCTTGCAAATCCATTCCAACCCGCGATATCGGCATCACAAATAACAAGTATAATTCAATTCGCATACACAAGTCTCAAAAGAAGGGGCAGAGGGGAAAGAGAAAAAAGGTGAATATTCTGCGCAAGGGAGGGGAAACGCAACCCAGAGAGGACATGCACATGCACAGGTTATACGATGCTGTAGCCGCACCCCACGCGACATCTATGAGAGCTCTGCACCACCCGCGGAGCTCAAATTGAGATCGTAGGTCCTTCCAGCAGCTTGTAGACGCCGCATCTTGCGTATTTGCAGTGCGCCCAGCATGGCTTCTGCGCATCGAGCTGCGTCAACGCGCCTGCGCGCGCCTTGCATTCACCCCTCCTTTTTCGATCTACTTCTACTTCTATATATACAACCAAACAACTTTGCTAACATATTGGATTTTTACTTACAGATACCGACATCGCATGAGCACAAAAATACGAGCATTCCCCAGAGGAGGACACCAAGATGGGAAAGCTACTGAGCTTTGGGCCACACCTCAAATACCCCATCACCGTCTCCAAATTCCTCAAGAAGCCCGGCGACAGCGTCAAGAAGACCGACAAGATATTACAATACCAGTACAAATGGATGAAGACCGTCGGCCACATCCTTGAAGCTGACCGGCAATGGGAGCAAGAGCAAACGTCCTGGGCGGACTGGGATAGTCCTGTCGATGGTAGCATTGTGAGTCTGAAGGTGAAAGAGGGGCAGGTCGTGAAGGGCGATATGCCGTTCGTGGAGATCGAAGAGGATTGTCCGCATAGCGTGCAGTTTCAGGGCCTTTGCGGCATGTGTGGGAAGGATATGACGGAGCTGGGATGGGCGGAGCGCAGTGCGGATACGGAGCGCGCAAAGATTAATATGATTCACGACCAGACCTCCCTACGCGTTAGCAAAGAAGAAGCGTCGAAAGCAGAGATGGAGACACAGCGGCGGCTGTTGCAGCAGCGCAAGCTGAGCCTGGTGGTCGATCTCGATCAGACGATTATACATGCGTGTATTGAGCCGACGGTCGGCGAGTGGCAGAACGATCCGAGTAATCCGAATCATGAATCTGTGAAGGACGTCAAGAGCTTCCAGCTGAATGATGATGGCCCGAGGGGGGTCGCGTCAGGCTGCAATTACTATATCAAGATGAGGCCGGGATTGAAGGAGTTCTTGGCTAAGGTTGCGGAGATTTATGAGTTACATGTCTATACGATGGGGACGCGCGCCTACGCCCTGAATATCGCCAAGATCGTCGACCCAGACAAGAAGTTGTTTGGAGATAGGATTATCAGCAGAGATGAGAATGGCAGTATGACAGCCAAGAGTCTTGCGAGACTATTTCCGGAGAATACGAAGATGGTGGTTATTATTGATGATCGTGCGGATGTGTGGCCGACGAATAAGTCGAATCTTATCAAGGTTGTCCCATATGATTTCTTTGTTGGAATTGGAGACATCAACTCGAGCTTTCTACCAAAGCGTGAGGAATTACCGAAGCCAGAGCCGCCAAAGAGAAAGCCTTCGAAGTCTGAAACCGACAAGGCAGAAGAAACACCAGTGGCAACGCCGCCGAAAGCCGTTGATGGAGAGAAAGATGAACCCACAGCTTCACAAGAAAGCCGGGTCAGTGCCTTAGAAGAGCTCGTCCGGATGGGCGGCGGCGACGACCAACAACTATTACAAGAACAAACCGCCGAGCAAGAAAAGTTTCTCGAGAAGCAGATCACCGATCGGCCCTTACTGCACATGCAAGAAGAGCTCGAGAAAGAAGAGAGCGAAGAAGCCGAGACCGAGGCAAAAGAGGAAAAGAACGGCGAGACAGCACCGGAAACGCAACAACATCACCGACACAAGATCTTGAACGACGATGATACGGAGTTGTTTCACCTTGAGAAGCATCTGACGGCGGTGCATAAGTCTTTCTATGACGAGTACGATGGAGCGAAGATTGATGCGCATGGAGGTCGAGTCGCCCAACTGAAGCCGGGACACAGAAAGAAGCTGTCCATCAAAGGGGCGTCTGCTGATCTTCAGATAGTGCCTGATGTTGCTGAGGTAATGCCGAGGCTCAAGTACGTTTTCTCTACCCTGCAATTTACACTAGATGCTAATTTCAAAAGAGAGAAAACTCTGGAAGGATGCGTGATTGTGATGTCAGGCCTAGTGCCGTTGGGCGTTGATCTATTAAGGTATATACATTTATTTAAAGCCGTTTTTTCGTGGCGCCAGGTTCGCCGTGTCGTCATGGAAGAACCGAAAGTTCAAATGAAGAGACATGAACTCAATACTGACCTTACGCTTCTTAGATCCGAAATCGCTCAACAAGCCAAGAGTTTTGGAGCCAAGTTAGAATTGAAGTAAGATTATACCTTTTGTGGAAGCTGGGGCCTGGCTAATGGAATCAGAGTTTCGAGGAAACTCACACATCTTGTGGCGTCGACAAGCCGGACACGTACGACTAAGGTTCGTCAAGCGGCGAGGTACCTGCATATCAAGATCGTGAACCAGATGTGGCTCTTGAACTCGATGAGCAAGTGGGCGAAAGAGGACGAAACAGATTATCTGGTACTGCCCCTCCCCACCCCCATCCTTCAATCCTAACATTTTTTTCTTGCTAGGTCCACATCTCCGAAGCTGACCGCAAACCTCCATCCACACCATCTTTGAATGGCTCCGACGCATCTTCGTCCGACGAATCATCCGCCTCGGACGACGAGATCCCCTCCTCCCAAGAAGCAGCCGCCTCGGACGACGAGGGCGTCATGCCCGACGAGATCCTCGAGGGCCACTCGCCCATCGACGACCTCAAGGGCTTCGACTGGGAGCAGGTCGACGACGAGCTCGCTGAGTTTATGGGCTCTGATTCCGAAAGCGAATCCGAAGAACCTCAATCCGATGCTGAAACTCCTAGAGGCGTAAAAAGGGACCGCGAAAATATGAGTGGAGATGGTAATGAGAGCGACGAGTCTACAACGTCTAGGAGTAGGTTAGCGAAGAAGCAGAATACGGCGAAGAGTAGAACGACAGGGCTGAAGACCGTGAAGACGCCGAATGGTAATGGTGGGAATGAAAGCAGTCTGCCGACGCCGGGCGTGACGGGCGATGAGAGGGCAGAGGATGATAGTAGTCTTGGTGAAGACCTAGAAGCGGAAATGGAGGCTGAGATGGAGGCGGAGTTGGCGCGGGAGGCGGAGGAGGAGGAGAGAGAGAGGAATGGGGCTGCGGGTTAGGCGCTCGCTGTGCCTGGTTCCTTTTTCCTCTAACTTCTTCGAGCAGGTATACTTTTTCGGATTTGACTTGGCTTTGGTTTTGTTTTACTCGCGGCAAGGCAGGGCGCGGCGATAGCATACCCATATCATAGCACGGCGGGTCGGCGTTCTTTTCTGCTTCTTGTTGCTTTGCGAATGGGCGGGATGGTGCATAGCAGAGGCGTTCTTTTCCTCTTTTCGGGAGCGTTACTAAAGGGACGCGATGGCGGCAGAAGCGTGGTCCCAGACTATCATTCTTGTAAATGATTAAAAGGAAATATTACTTCACGAAAACGAACTCTACCTTACTTTGTCCCAACTGATGAAACATCTGTCCAAATAATGGAAATTATAAAGTATGTGAATTAGAAGCTACAGTGTGTGGAGTGTTGGTTTGGTAATTCCTCCCCTCCTATTCATCGCCCTAAAAGCGGTCAGACCGGGCAAAATCTCGCATCCTCACTAGCGCCAAAGCTCAACCTCCAAAACGAACTTCATCTCAAGCTGCCTCGCGCCCGCAATTGACCACACAAAAACATCGCAATGCCCCAAGATCTACCGCCTTCTGGTGGCTATGGCGCCATCCAATACAAGGTGCGTTTCTGCCTCCTACCTTACCACCCACACAACGCGACGACTCAATGATCGGGAGTGGGTCGGGGGCGATGGGTTGGGGAGAGGGAAAGGGTAAAGGCTGATTGAGAGCAGAGAAATCTTCCGGCTCGCGGATTCCGGCCGAGTATTCTCCTCGCGGGCGTGGTGGGTATCATGACGTGGGGGTTCTATAAGTTGGGGGTTGGGATTAGGGAACAGAAGTACGTTTTCCAATTGAAGGCACCTTCCTCGGAGTTGAAGGGGATTGCTTGAGGGAAAGGAGAGGAGTGAGAGAGCTGACGCCGAGTACAGCGAATACGCACGCGAGAAGATGTGGTCGCGCATCTACCTCATCCCGATGTTGACCGCGGAGGAGGACAGAGATTTGGTGCGCAGGCATCTGGCGGATTTGAAGAGGGAGGAGGAGCTTTTGGGGAGTCGGACGAGTGCTTATAATAGTGGAAGGTATGTTACATCTCCTTTCTAAGAAAATGAGGGGATGCATTGAGAATTTGGAGGGGATGCAGTGGGGGTTGGAGTATGAGAGCGGTTGCTAATGTCGAATATGATAGATACGTCCGCCCAACATACGCCGTCACGCCGAACTCAGTCACAAAATAAACAAGCAAGCAATCATTCAACCAGGAGTTTCCTATTGTACTGTACATAGAGGGGTATCAATCAAATCAATCAAATCAAACATCTACAAAACCTTCAGCAAACTTCCCAACCACCCCCCTCCCTCCCCCTCTGCCGGGAACTCCTCCACCGCCCTCCCAAGATCATCACCTATCACCTCCCCTCCCTCCACCATCTCCACAACCCTCTCATTCCCCCTAACATCAGCCCCTACCTCCCTCCCCTTTGCTACAATCCACCCATTAATATACCGCACCTCCGTCCTCCTCCCCGCCCGGAAATCCTGCAACATGCTGCTCGTGTTCCCCGCCGTCTTGTCCGCCACATCCAACACCCTCACCTCTAGTCTCTCCCTACTAAACCTCCTCTCCATCTCCTCATCGCCCCTGATCTCGGGAAGCGATTGCAAGACGAGAGAGGCTTCGGCGAGTAGGAGGCGCATGACGCGGACGATGGGCGAGCGCGTGAAGAGGGACCCGTTCTTGCAGGCGAAGATGACGGTTAGGGGGTTGATCATTGCGTTGATGACTAGTTTTTCGAGTTGCAGCATCTTTAACTCCCTAGCATCAAACTCCGTGGCGTTTAGCAACGGGTTGTTGACTATTTGGTCCAAGAGATAGCGGGAGTGTGCTGGTAAGGAAGGAGAAGAGGGACCGATGGAAACGGATGCCTGGCCTGCGAAGACGGAGGAGAAGGGCCCGAGGGAGTAGATCCCATGCGAGGTGATGGCTGTTAGGTAGCTGGGGCGGCTGGATTCTGTGGGAAAGAGGTTGGATGATACTTCGGAGATTGTGCCCATTCCGTTTTGCGTAAATAGAATGGTGGATTTAGGACCCAGCCTATCCTTAATTGGCTCGAGTGCTTTTGCTGAATGCAGAGTCTTGGTTGCCAATATCAGGTTCTCAATGGGTTCTTTTGAGGCACCATTGGGGTCAATGACTTCGACGTCGTAGGCGCCGTTGGAGTTGACGACCCCGTGGGTAGTGAGTGATATTTTGCGGCCGGCTTGCTCCCTTTCCTGAGAGGAGGCTTGGACGGTGTAGGAGGAGCGTTATTGGGGGTGGATTGGGTTGAGTAGCTAGGGCGTGGGAAAAGAGGCGGCCGATGTTTCCAACGCCCAGCACGTGGATTCGGGGTTGGTTTGAGGAGGTCGACATTGCCCCTCGAAACGTATGAGAATGAAATAAGTCATTGGGGCGTGATTGGCGGGATGGACAAATCAGTGAAGTCCATGAGGGACTAGAACGATCGATTGAACTCCAACTCCGAGCTCTGGAGTGAAGAGATGTAGCCATTGACAACGGCTTTCAATATAATTTCGTGGTGGAAACTATATGAGACTATAAAGTCATGGCTTTTTCAACAAAAAGAATGTTGAAACCATGTCTTTCAAAAATGTCTTGCGACTGTATAAAGAAGTGACGGTAAGCTGGGCCTGAAAACCTCAACTCTCATACCCGAAATCGGCATTCGGCGTCGGCTCGGCTCGTCACGTGCTGTCGTCTTGAAGTTGCAGCCTGCGCCGCATGCCACTTTCCGTTTCCATGCAAGCCAAAGCGCCGTCTGCCAATGGACAGCTTGCCCCTCCATGCATGCTGTGTTTTGAGAGGCGGGGTCCCAACCATCTCCCAGCCCGATTCTGCATCAGGCAACAGACTTTGGCTGTCTACGCGGCCCCATAGAGCGTGCAATCTGTCCAGTAACAGAATTGCAATTGTTCGCTCAGCCTGGCTGATAGTTCCTCCGTGCTTACGCCCTGACGACTTTTCCATGTCGTCGTGCTTTCTTACTTTTCTCACTCGACTTGTTACTTCAATTGTCCAGGCAAACAACGGCGCATCGCGCACCATTTCCAGGCTCCAATTTAGTGTCATCTGAAATGACACATTCAGACAATCTATACTCCGCTGAAGACTCTGAAGGCGAGTCGTTCAGCGAGGAGCTCAGCCCTAGCGATGGATACTTCAATCGTGGAGACCGGCGACAGAATTCCATGGTGCCGGACCCGTCAATGGACGACAAGAAGGTCGAAGACAAGACGTTGATACCCACTCCCAATCCCCAGGCATCAACCGGAAGCTCGTCGAGGAGGTCGCCACTCTATCCACTGCTGCCACGACCCTCATCATCACAGCCTTACGCGGCCCCTCCCTCAAGTGAGAGCAATTCATCGTCGTTACCAAACACATATCACCATGTACCCCGCATGTCATCGCGACGGCCAGCTTCCTTCTCCGAGCATACTCCTCTAATGAACGTTCCTCCTCCCGCCTATTCAGAATCACCCGTCCCCTCGTCTTCACATAATTCTCCCCAGTTCCAGCCACCTCGACCTCAATTTCAAACTCCACAGTCTCCTCAATCTCCTCAGAACGAGACTTCCTACAGCACCTTCCCCGAATATCATCTCGAGCGGGGCTTTCTTCCAGTTCAGGAGCCTCAGAGTATGGGTGGACCCGTCAATGCCGATGAAAGAACGCCCCTTACAGGAGATAAGCCAGAGATTTCCCGGAAGAGGCGAATCATCAAGAAGTTGCTATTCGTCATTCTTGTATTTGTAACTATCATTGCTCTGATTAGCGCCGTGTTTCACTCAAAAGTATACGTAAGTATAGCCTTGTTGTCCAACTCAGTTGCTATTGTTTCTTATATGCAAGTTTCATAATTTTGTTGTACTATTACCACTGGCAATCTTGCGAATGTCCCTTTGGGTACGATGATTGATGCTAATATTGCCAAGAATCAGAAGCCCGAGACAGACATGCCTCCTTCAGACGGTCAACCATCAAAGGACAAACCAGCTGATACAGATTCTAATTACTGTGCCTCGGCTTCTTATAGAAGAGAACCAGTGACCTATGAATTTCCTGTTGGTACCGATCTCACTGTTCTGCAAACAACTCACGACGATGATGAGAGTTGGCGCAAGTCCAGCGTTGAAACCAAAGGAGAGATTCGCCTCAGGAGAATCCCTAAGAACTCAGAGCACGGCAATCGAGCATATTTTACCGTCGACATTCATGTCAGTGACCCTAGTCTTGAAATCCAAAGAACCTGGGACGAGGATTCTCGAACTCTGAAAATCAGCACGCCGAGATATACGAAGCTGGATTCTCCCAGGTCTCAATGCATCTCGCTGGAAATTACTGCCTGGTTCCCTGAGGATGCGGAATTTACAAATCTTCTGATCGAGGCGATTACTCTTACATTGAGAATGTTTGAGGACAGCAAGATCAAGGTCAATCGACGCTCCAAGTTTGCTACTTTGACTGGAGACGTGTTCTTTCCGACCGTCGATGGTAGCGAGAAGGAGGTGAAAGCGTCCAGCGGTTCCAGCTTTAATGAAAGGGCCATTTCACAAGGCGTACTGTCCGACAAAATGTGGTTTGAAGCTGGACCGACCCATCCATTTTCTTCGCGAAAGATTCTTGTGGAAACTATCTCCGGGACCATCAACGGCTATTACCCGCTCCTCGACCAACTTGCCCTCTCTTCACAATCGGGAGATATAAAAGTCGGAGTCCTGCCCCAAGAAGCCGACAAAAACGCCCCCGCCCCAGCTGATCTCGAAGTCCAAACATCATCCGGCACAGTTGAAGTGGACCTCCCTCTCACGTCCGCCAAAAACACCAAATTCTCTCCACCTCCTCGAAACTACATCTCAAACGTGCACTCCAACTCCGGCGACGTCTCTGGAACCTTTTACATTGGCTCGCTCGGAAACTTCAAAAGCACCTCAGGCGACATCCGCATCAAAGCCCTGCCTGTCGTTCAAGCCGCCGGCAGCAGCGACAGCTTAGACGACACTTTACCTGGCAGATTTGAAACGCACACCGTGAGCGGAAGCCACGACATCGAGATCCTCGACCCGGTCTTCATCTCGCACCTCTCGTCCGCACACGAGCAAACAGACCCACAACCCCGTCCAGACCCCTTTGCTCCAGTCGACGACGACGAGCCGTACATCAACATCCCGCCCGCTGTGGACCGCTCACTCGTGACTGTCGACCCGGCGGAATCTTCGGCGAAGAAGCTGAGGAATCTGCAGAGCAAACACACGTCGAACTCGGCGACGGTGAGGGTGGCATATCCTGAGGTGTGGCAGGGGACGATTCATGCGAAGACGGTGTCGGGCACTATTAAGGCTGAGGGGAAGGGGTTGAGGATGATTAAGGAAAGGAATGGGTGGGCGTATAGAGAGGTGCTTGCGAGAAAGGGGGTGGAGGATGGGGGGGAGGGGAGTTCCGTTGAAATGAGCGATATTGCGGGGGATTTGCAGTTCTCTGTAGGACGGGCTTAATTGTAGGGATGGAAGGATTTGACTGGGATGAGACGATCAGAGATGAGATGGCGTTCAGGGGTAAACATTCGCTTGGGGCATCTACAGGAAGATGGATATCCGATGATACATAGGATCGGTTTCGGCGTTTGGTTCTGGGTACGATACGTAATATCTTGATGTGCAATCTACATTAATACACGAAACTTTCTGAAAGCTCATGTCCATATGTAAATCTCAGTCTTGCTTGCTGTTTGAGTTGTTTCAAGTTGAACCATTTGATTGGGCGGTTCCAGCTGTGGTATATGTCACGGGACTACACTAGTCCATGCACTGTAAGCGCTTGTGGCCCGAGCTCGTGAGGCTATTCCCAGCCTCAAATCTTCGGCGTCAGATTCTCTCTCCAATGAAGTCAATGGCGGGTTCCAAGAGCACTGGACAAATGCATCAAACGCATCAAATCAGAAGCCGTGATTTGGTGCTGTAAAATCAGCTATTCCGATCGCATTCCAGCGCGTCTTCTTATCATAAGCCTCGGAAGGTAATTGCAAGTCACCGCGATGCAAGATGTGGCTACTCGACACATCTACATACGAGCTCTCATCCTTCACGGATGACAACGCTCCTCGCTATATAATCTTATCCCACACCTGGGAATCAGAAGAGATATCATTCCAAGAAATCCGAAAGCTAAGCACAAACCAACCAACCACTCCAGCTTATCTCAACTCCAAAGCCGGCTTTACGAAAATCAAACAATGCTGCGCCCAAGCCGCATCCAACGATTTCCAGTATGCCTGGATCGATACCTGCTGCATCGACAAGACCAACAGCACGGAACTCCTAGAGGCAATCAACTCCATGTTCAAATGGTACCGCAATGCCGCGGGGTGCTATGCCTTCTTGTCTGATGTCCGACCCTGCGAAGACATTCTCGCCGCGTTTAGGAAAAGTAGGTGGTTTACGCGCGGCTGGACGCTGCAAGAGCTCATTGCTCCTCCCACCGTGTTGTTCTTTGATAGGGAGTGGAAGGAGATCGGGACGAAGGCGAGCTTGAGTAAGGTAATTGAGATGGCGACGAGCATCCCGCCGGCTGTCCTCATGACTGGAACTTTGACTCTTTACAGCGTCGCTCGAATCATGTCTTGGGCTGCGCATCGGGAAACGACTAGGATTGAGGATGTGGCCTATTCTTTGTTAGGACTCTTTGGGGTCAGCATGCCGATGGTATACGGCGAGGGGGAGAAGGCGTTTCAGCGACTGCAGCTCGAGATCATGAAGACGAGCACGGATCACTCAATTTTTGCTTGGAGAGGTCGTGGGCATGCTCGAGGGCCGCTTGCCAGATCTCCGGCGGAGTTTACAGGGTGTGGGAATATAGGCTCTGGCCGGCTGGCTTTCAGAACGGCCGAGGATATGTATGAGATGACGAACGTGGGGCTGCGAATCACACTCCGAGTCCTGAAATCAAGTTTTAAAGATCGCGAAAGCGTTGATTTCGCGTTTTTGAATTGTAAAGATGACGCCGGAAACTCAATTGGGATTGCGTTAAGGGAGGTGGTGCTCGAAGGAAAACCTACAGGCCTGTATGCCCGGACGTCACCTGAAATTCTTTCTACGGATCGTAATGAAGTTTCTGCTACGTCTGAGCAGTTATACCTCGTCCAGCCGGAGATCCACCTCTTCAACGGGACAGAGGGTTTTGATTCCAAGGCTTCGAATCATGTCTCGCATCTCTACTCGCAGTTTGGGACTCTCGGCGATCATAAGGAGCCATCAAACGCAGCGAGGAGCTTGAAGAAAGCGGCTGACACGACAACGAGTACGTTACATGCGTTGAAAGCCGTCCGCGAAGTCGCAGCACTAGGAGCTAGACTCGCTCAGCTGCTGGAGGCGTTCATCGTCACAGCTACAGCGGCGAAGACTAGCCTCTACACGACAGTTGATAGCGTTAGAGCGACGACGAATGCCTTGAACGAGATCCTACCTTGGCTCGAAGAGGAGAGTCTCAACGACACAAGCAGCGGCAACCGATTTGTCTTCACCGAGCAAGCTATTGGCGACCTGCAGGGCATTACCAACCAGTGTCTACTGATCTTCTGGAAGATCGAGGCAACTGTATACCAAAAGCGTGAGCTCGAGCTTGAGGGTCGACTCGAGAAGTTTCATCAAGACATTCGAGAGGGCAAAGAAGGTTTAACACCGACGATAGATCAGAGCCCGAACGCTGGAGCGCTGGGCAGGATGGGCTGGCACTTTCTCGGTCCAAGATTGGAGCAGTATAACCAGCAGCTGTATCGACTTCAAACAAATTTGGTCTTGATGTTTCAAGTCCTATCTGCCCGGTTCGATAAAAAGATCACGAAGTCGTGGGGAGTCTATGATTTTAAGGGGAAATCGCCTTTGAGTCGTGGGCAGGCTTCGAATAATTGACCGCGAGCTAGACCTTCGACCCCGCATCAATTCCTCCGAGCACAAGTTTACGGCTTACCATTACATGAACACGGAAGTCTAAGCCTCTTTAACATTTACCCCTTCTTCCTCCCCAGCATATACCAGCAAAGTACCAGATATCAAATCCGAATCCAACAGTCACAAGTTTCCACCAAACCCCCAACACGGCCTCTCCTCCTCCTCCCTCCTCCTACCTCAGGCCAGCTAACAAACAAGCCTGCACCACCCACGCGAGCGGGAAAAACATCTGCTTGATGTGGTCAGTCGGGAGCCTCGCGGGAGAGATGGCGATAAGTCGTAGCTCTGGAGTGGGAAATGTGAGGACCGGTGCGAGCTCTTCGAATCTGACTATGTACTTAGAAGTAGGGAGAGTGTGAGGTGGGGGAGAGGGGTCGTACAGGTAGTTTGGGGATTGATAAAGCGTAATACGGGCGTTTTCAAGAGTTGTGTCCCGGTGTCTGACTTCTGCGATGAGGACGCTCAGAAGAATTGTGAGGAAAATAGGGGATGTGAAAATTTGCGCAAAGAGAGACTTGGTCTGATGCTTTTTAGTGGCCATTTTTAGTGGTCTTGCTCTTTGCGTGATATTGAAGGGATGGTGGAGGTGTGGAGGGCAAATTCAGTGGAAGGAAAATGGCTAATGACGACAAATTTTCCTCGGTTGAAGAGGAAAACTTGAGAAAGAAAGTTTGAACTTCTCAAAAGAAATGTTTCTCTTGCGCCTCAGGAAGTCTGCCTTCGCCAATTAGTCGATAGGCAGACAGATACAAGATTTTGGGGGTTGCGGGGCGCAGCTTGTTGGTTGTGTTGCAGGATTGGGTAAGGCTGAAAGGACCGCACAGCTTTACAGCATGAGGGCTTTGAGTGTGTTTTTAGGTATGTCTTTTAGATTTTGAGACGGCAGCCCAAGCCAATCCAGAGGTCATTGGGCATCGGCATCGAAAAGGGGGGCTTAGTGTATGATCACGTGCCCAGACTGCAACATCTCGCACTCAACTCTGAAATGGACAAGAGTATCTGCGAGGAAAAACAATCTGGAAAGTATGTACCAGGATTCAAAATTTCTTGGTTTTGGATGTTTTCTGGCTGTTTCTTAGCATCAACCTGGGGCGCTTATCTAGCCAATACAGACCTTAGTCCCAAAGTCGTCACCGAGAAGGAACGAGGCTAAGGCCTTTGCCACTCTTTTTGAATTTTCTTTCAGAAGCCATCAGTTCTTTACTTTCCTACATACTCTGGGCTTCAAGTACACTCGCGTCACGACCCTTTACGACATCTCCTGAGCAGAACCAAAGCCACGGAGCGAGGTGTGGAGGACGCACGTGTGCGGCATAGAGATCTGCATTTCAGCTTGCGGCAGCTGACTAGCAAACACTCTTTCTCTACTTCTCGCGGCTCAGGTCATATATATACAAGTTCCAGGAGTGTAAGCCGATGAGTGCCGAAGGGCCCACGGTCCTCTCAGAGGGAACTGGCCAAATACTCGCCTAGTAAGTTCCTTCCTGCCCAACATAGCCCCCACGGTCGCCACTTCCTTCAACCCATTACCACCAAGGAAGGGCTAGGTGGGGTTGTGAACATCGCTCTTTCACCTTTCTCCGAAAGGCAAGCTCATTTCATCTCAATAGCGTCGTCTTCGTCCACGGCCTACGTGGCGACCCATTCTCCACATGGAGCAAAGACAAGATCTGCTGGCCACGAGACTTACTCGCGCTCGATCTTCGCAACATTCGAATCATTACCTAGAGTTATGATTCTAAAGTCGCCAAGTTTGGCTCGCTGTTGAGCCAAAGCAGCATTTTTGGACACTCTGAGAGCTTCTTGGGTGAGATTTCTGATATCAGGCAGGAATCTGATGAGGTGAAGTGGAAATGGCTCAAATTAGAAGGTATCTGCGGCTAATTTCACGTAGAGAAATCGATCTATAGTCTTTGTTGGCCATAGCCTGGGAGGCCTCGTGATCAAAGAGGTATAGTCGATTGCTCCTTCTTCATATGATGCTTACATTTTTTGCGCAGGCGCTGCTTCAATCCTCTGAGTATGGCAGATACAATCAAGATCCTGAGCTAGGCGCTACTTACAAATGCACGAAAGGCATTACGTTCCTAGGTACGTGTAAAATCCTCCACATCGTGTGACACATTGCTAACATTTTGAAGGCACGCCACATCGGGGCAGCGGGATAGCCAACCTGGCCTCTATCTTTTCAAAGGTGGCCGAGTGGACTGGGTTACAGCCGAATCATAAGCTTGTACAGGCGCTGAAGCAAGGGTCCGAGTTTCTCGAACGACAAAGAAGTTCGTTCACGACTATCAGCAATGATATTCCTGTCACCTGCTTTTCGGAGGAGATTCCGACCGCGGGGGTTGGTTTAGTAAGTTTCATGAGCTTGCTTCTTGAGGACTTATATTCGTCTAAATAAATCACAGGTTGTTCCTCAGTACTCTGCATGCTATGATGGCTACAAAGTTCGACATCGACAGATTCATGCAAATCACAGCGACATGTGCAAATATGAAAATGCGCAGAGCATGGGCTATAAGCGGGTCAAAACATCTATTCAGCAATTCATCAGTCAAGTTGCACAGAAAGCAGCAAATGGTGAGCAAGTAGACTCTCAGTAAATAGGGCACAGTGCTCAGCGGATTGAGCAAGGTTCTTTTACGTCCTCGGTCCCACCAGTCTCTAATGCCTATGAGGTAAAGGAGATGGAAGCCTCCTAATCTGTGCGCATGACTTGTCGGCAACCTCTTGTTCTGTCCTTCCAGCATCTCAGGACTAGCTTTGGAAATGTAACACTCACAACTGCCACAATGTTTAGGGATCGTACCTGGCTTACTCAAGTGATAGTTTCTTTTGTCTATACGTTCCCTCAGCCGCCACGTGCCTCTGCTGACTTGGGATGGCTTAGAGAAAAAGGCCATCGGTATACGCCAACGACGTAAGCAAAGTCCTACACATTCAGTAGCACTTACGTTTTAAGCTAACTATTCTCAGTGATCCTTGACAGCCTCGCATATCCTGGGATGACAAACCGCGAGGAACAAATCGAAATCGCTCATGCAGAGACATTAGAGTGGCTCTTTGCCAACTCTGGAAAAGACGGAGATATGGCATCGTATGGGTTGGATTTCGTCAAATGGCTCCAAGCTCCCCGAACGAATGATAACGGAATATTCTGGATTCGAGGAAAAGCTGGATCAGGCAAATCTACGCTCATTAAATTCTTGTACTACGACCTGAGAGTTCGTGCTCACTTGTTGCATTGGACGAAGCACACCTCTTTGATACTTGCAGACTTCTTCTTCTTTGATCGTGGTTCAACATTACAGAAGTCATGGGAAGGACTGCTCAGAGCACTATTGCACCAAATCCTCGGGTCATGCAAAGAACTGATCCCGATTGTTTGTCCATTCGCGTGGAAATATCACGCCCACGAGTCTTCCGACCCAGATAGCAAAGAGAAGTTCACATGGTCTCTGCCGTCGCTCAAGGATGCGTTTGCGGCATTGTGTACCCAAACGGCCGTCTCGCTCAACATGTGTCTATTCATCGACGGTCTGGATGAATACACAGCTCTTGGTACCCAACACACTAGTGACAGAGCGCTACTTCTTAACAAAGAGAACCACGAAAATCTGGTGATGTTCTTCCGCGAAGCAACCACTTACTTGACCTTCAAGTTGTGTTTGTCTAGTTGTCCTCTCACGGAATTTATCGATGCTTTCGAAAATGGCCCAATGCTGAAGTTGGAGGATCTCACGGCCGGAGATATCAGACTATACATAAATGGAAAATTCAGAGAGAATAGGAGATGGGAGAAGCTACTAGCCATGGAGCCCATTCTAGCACCGCAACTCCTTGAAGGTATTGCCAAGAAAGCATCTGGTGTCTTCCTCTGGGTCAGCCTCGTTGTCAAGTCTCTCCTGGTTGGATTGCGTGGCGGCGACAATATTCGAGAACTTGCTAGCAAACTCGACTCTCTCCCGGTTGACCTTGTTGGTCAGAATGGACTCTTTATGCGCATGTTGAGCGATATCCAGAGTGTCCACCGCGACCAGGGGCTGCGTCTTTTCCGCTTGAGACAACATGCGTTTCAGGGTCTGCTTTCCATTTTCCAGCTTTCATTCGCGGAGGAAGTCGAAGAGGGTCCAGAATTACCGTTCAAAGAAGCAGCTAAAGTTACGCAGCAAGAAATTGATTTCAGATGCAATATGATGGCAGACCGCTTGAAGAGTCGTTGTGCAGGATTGCTCGAAATACATAGTGTTGTCGGGCATGGTAGAAAATTGGCATTTGTCGAATTCCTCCATCAGACAGTGAAGGAGTTCCTAGAACAGGATTATGCCTGGGAGCAATTATCTACGCGACCACCATCAGAGCTCTTCGACGCCAACATAGTACTTCTAGGATCCTGCATTGTCCAACTGAAACGCATCGGTGTTCCTTCGTGGGGTAGTGATTTTCTGGCTCACGATTCGCTTGATGGTGGATTTATGTATGCTCTGGCTGCTGAGAAAGGAAGCGCCGCAGTTCCAGTTGATTTGCTACACGAGTTTGACCGAACCGCAAACATAGTGCTCCAGGACACTAAGCAATGTGAAACTACATTGACGTTCGAAAGCGCCAAATCTTTCATTACAAAGGAACGACATTCAACTAAAAATGTTGCATCAGATATAGCGAGAAGTGGCATGGAAGAGATTTCAATTGATGGGGGGGAAAGGGATTGCGAGATCCGTAATAGCGGAGAGCACTGGGCTTACCTTTTGCCAAATGCGTTTGGAACTCATGCACCCAAATATTGGCATGAAGATTTCTTATCCGCTACTATTCTTTACGGAATGACACTCTACCCAAATCTAATGATTCGGAACCAAGGCGAGAAAATACTCAGTCGCAGAGGGCCGCCACTCTTACGATATGCAGTGGACAATAGCCATTCGCACACCTCTGATTACTACCTAGCAGACGCCACTCTAGTGCGAGCACTTCTTGATGTCGGCGTTGATCCAAATGAGAAGTGGCAAGGCAGAACAACATGGCAATTGTTTTTAGAAAGAGGGATAGAAGGTCGGGAAACCTGGCTCAAGGAACAACACACGGAGTCTGATAACCGATTCTTTGAAATTGCGAAGTTTTTCGCGGAATATGGAGCAGACCCCGGCGTGAAAATCAAGGTGGAAGGCGACGAACATAGTATGTCCTTCACAGGCTGGACAGCTATTCAGTATATCTACGAAAAAGATCCCGATCAAGCCGACAGGCTTCATGAAAGTTTACGCGGCTTCAAGAGGCCACTACCATGTATTTACCGGTCTCAAGCTAGAGATGAAAAAGATCAAGGTTCCCAAGTGCCTGGTGTTCGTTCATCGCTTGCATCAACTGAACATGAAACTGCTGCCAATCAGTCTCAAAAAAGGGCAAACACTCCGAAGCAATACCAGGCTGTCGACCAGATACCGCCATTCCCAAAGATACAATTACCACCTCACATCCCACAGCCTCCAGAACTGCAATCCTCACCCAATCCGCAACCCCCCACCCGGTCTCACTCATCCATTTCTCAACAAGAGGTTGCCGATGCCTCATATGACAGATCCAAGACATTTCCCCAACATAACACATATCATGAAAACTCTGGGCAATCATTCGAAACCCAATTCATACCGTCATACTCTCAAGTCTCAGGTACCTGGCAGTTTCACAACTTTCAGCAAATGTATCGTGGTCCTCCTCAGAACTGGCAACCTCTCCCCTCGCAGCCACTTATGAGTGGCTACTATAATCCCCATCAATATCCACCTTCGCAATACCCACTAATGGGATACTATCAACAGTCATTCTTCTCATTACCAGGAGCAGCAACCGGTCAAATCCAGCCTCAGCAATCGCATGACCAAGTCTCCAGACCGCCAAATGTGGGGCTACCTAGCCATACAATGCATACACATCCTCAACCTTTGCCAAACCAGCAAAATTCATAGAGTATGCCTATACGACACGATCCATTATTCGCACAGGCACCTGTGGCTCCTAGCAACCTAGCTCATGCGACGAGGTTATCAAATCCGGAACGAACACGACTCAATCCACCACAGTTCGGGGACTCCTCCCATAGACCAAGATAAATTTGGCTAACCCTTCGCAGAATAGGGAGCACTAAATTTTGGATATATCAGACGGCTTGAGAGATTGAAAAGACGTATGCTATAGACGTTAGGTTTCGGAACTGTTTAAATATAGCCAATTACAATACGCAAGGCATCTGCTAGTTGGCGGCAGTGAAGAGATCACTACCACGGAAGCCTAAGATTTTGATGGCGTCAATAAATCATGGAGCAAAGGTCAAAGAGCCTCGAATACTTAATGTTCAAGAAAGAGAGTCTTTGATATATCAATGCTGGACAGGCGACAGCTTAGTGCAAGCGCTGGATTTCAGCAAAACAAGAAATAATATAAGATATTTACTTCTCAATTCCCACTCACGACTGTATCACTTCCAGCTCCATTCATTGGAGGTCAAATACCGGACCTTCTTTTCAGCAGCCCCTTTTATTGGATCTTGGTAAGCTATCGTCAGTATCTTGGCATGATGACATATATACCCGTTCCCTCCCGGACGCACATGCAAGTCTCTTCAACGTCTTGTAGTATAGAGATAGAGGCAGTTTACTACAAGTCTCGACGTTCGGCTTGTTGAAGTACTGGATCAATCTTGTCGCTCGGCTGGGAGTAACGATGGGAGAGGACCGTGCTCATGTGAGAAAGTCCAACGCATGCTGTGTATGTTTGCTCTCTCGCACACTGCTAGACGCACCCAAGGCCACTATAGGCAATCATGATCCCTGAAGAGCCCCCATCTTTGATACCTCAGATCTGTGGATACCTTTAAACTTCTCGTTGTTGCTTGCATATTTTCTCTCTCCATAGCAAGCTGGAACTTGATTAGAAGTACGCTTCTTTGAGAGATTCTTCCTCCCATGTCTCCAAGATATTCGATACCAATCGTAAGTTGAAACCACATCTCCTCTTACACTTGTGATCGCGCAATCACCTCCGTTCTGAATATAATGCCAAGCATGTCCATTAATATGAATATGGAGTTGGGCAATCTAAATTCATGAATTTGAGCTCTGTTCGAAAGTCATCTATTCCGTGGAAGTCTCTAGAGTAGACAGATTTTCCCCACTCCTTGCAAGCAGTGACATGTGGTAATAATCAAAGTTAGTTTTGTTTTGACGGTATTCAGCAGAAGAAGCTATGGAAAGTCAAAGAGCGATTTGCTATATTCTGAATTGTTTTATCAAATTCCAACGTTATTTTTGAAATTCTCCATCCTTATTCAACTCGAAGAAATTCTCACAGAGGACTTCGGCGAATGATAGCAGGTTCAGATTCAAACAAACATGATAGCCATCTTAGCCTTTATAATCGAGATATCTATTTAAGCATCTCTTCATATCCATTCTCCATTCTCCCTACTTGCCTCTATCCCCATCAGTAAATCTTAATTGCAGGGCGCAATGACGGCAACTCAAGATTCTACAAAGCCTTTCCCAGACCTAGCTCTTTTCCTACTCCGCTGCGACTTTGCACCAGGTCTCGATGCCGCAACACAAGCTATTCTCAATGCTAAATAGAAGTTACCGATTCCAACATTCTGGCCAAAGTTTTTGAAGTGCATATTGGGTACAAGTCAGATGTTGTTGGCAAAACCGGTAGAAGACAAGAATCGCAGTCTGGCTTCTTTGGTGAGGCTTGTAGCGAATAGGCATGGCTTGTTTGCAGGATAGAAGTGGATTGTGCATTCTAAGTCGAGCGAGACATACTTCTCTTACTCTCGGACAATTGCTCATGATGTGGGGTTCGGGTTCTGGCACAACTTTGTCCAGACTACGGCATGCATAAGACGCTCATGGACGATGGTATGTATTAATGGAAAGCTTTGACTCATATCATGAATTGGATCATGTTGCGTAGAATAGATTTGCTAATTTCTATTACAGTTGCCGTCGGAGTTGATGTCTACAACGACGTCCAAGTATCTCCTAAATCTACGTCTCTCCTAAACATCAAATTCTCGGTCCTCGCCTCCCCAAAAAAAGATCGCACCCACAAAGTTGGACCAAAGGCCATTAGAGGGTAGTCGGCTCGCGACTTCATACAGTCAACAAAAGCTTGGCACGGCCCTTCCGGACTGCCCATGACTCCTTGTCCCTTCTTCGCCTGGATTGGGGTCGCGAAGAAAGTCGAAGACTTCAAAGACCCTTTTGTTGGCGAGGACTTCTGGACCGCGCAGCTCTTGGGAATCGTGGACTATGACTTCGACAAGGATTCTACGAAGGATCCTGCAGAGTTTTAGAAGGCTGTCGATCGAGCTACCAAGATGGCTGTTATGAATGGTGAAAGTCGGTTGCGTGGTGCGGCTTGGATTGGCATGTTGACTATTCATGAACAGCTCTTCACCAGCTTCAATCGTTGTATGTAGGTGAAGCCAGTGGAGGAAGGTGCTTGTAGTTTTCTGGTCAGTCCGTCGCAAATCAGGCCAAATGATCTTGTTGCGGCCAGCTACGTTGATTACGCAGCACTTACTTCTTTCTCCTATCAGTGTTTGGATATCAATGTTCCAGAGCTTGTTGAACTTCAAAGGCGTCTCGTTGAGGAGACTGAGGCCTCATAACAACCCCTGAATTAAGCGAAAATCAGCTAAAGCTCAGCCAGTGTCGCTGGAACCGCGGAAGAGCTTGAGCCTAGCCGCAAAGCGATGTTCATTATCGTTCTGTTCGCCAATATAGATGACTTACTATTTCATATGGGCTGGGCTGCGTAATCCAAATTTCGGTCAGAGCATCTCAGATCAACACTGGAACCTCCAAGTCCTACGCCCAAGGATTCATCATCGGGATGATCGATGCCATTGCTAGGATAGCCTTCGGCAATCCCGACCAAAAGCCTCTTTACGGAGATACTGCTACCTGCGTCTGGAATATTTTCAAGGTCCGTCACCGGGCTTGTGAGCGTTTTGTGAAGCAGAAGAGTCTCCTCAAGAACTCGGACCGCGACGTTGCGGCGAGAATCTCGAGAGGACTAAAGAGCGTCAATTCCTAATCCCGAAGAACATGATTCCGAACAGTGGTAAGCGGATGGAAAGTCTAGATCTTAGCAATGCGTAAAAGCCAGTAAGCCGGAAGGCATACATACATACATAGAAGTCGGTGGCTCACGTCAGACTTTGTGGCATTATGGATTTCGGAGATGGACACTCTGTTGGAAGCGTGCTGGGGTTTGGGCAGGCTCTGTGGAAGCAGAATGATACTATGGATGCCATATGTGGTTGATCCCCCACGTTAATCGACCGCGCGTCCGTCATTTTAGCGGCAGCAACGCGTCGATTCTGCGTCTGAGTCGCCCGGTCCAAATGTTGTGCTACCTATGCGTACATTTTGGGAAGGTGTTTGGGCTGATCAGACCTCTGATCGTGTGGTCGTTACTCTTATGCAAGAGGAGCAGAAAAAGGAGCAGAAAGAGGGCCGGTGTTCCCGCGATTGGCTTCTGCAGAACTCCTGCACGGGCTGTGTAGCTTTCTCGCCTTTGCGCCTGATCTCGATCAATGCTGACTTTGAGATAGCGGTAGATGCTATGTTTGAGCCTGGTGCGATGGCCGAACGCGATGTCGTTGATAATTAGATTGACCAGGGATGTTCTTGCCTTCTTGGGTCAGCTTTTGGTTTTTGGTTTCGGAGTGAGGTTGCTTGCTTGCTTGACTTACAACTGCCATAATTGGCATTTATCGAGCCTGAATCCAGCCACCCTTGATAAATGTTGGACAGATTGGAGGTGGGACCTGTTGTGATACACAGAATGTTAAATGAAATGGTTTTGGTCAAGATCGTAATTTCCCGAACAGCGAGCTGCTCGACCGCGCCCCCATAGAATCGTGCCTTCGTCTATCGTATCTCTTTACAAAGTTCTAATTAGTATACGTCCGTATATACTACATGAAGTATGTGGCTTTTGATACGTCTTTGTACAGTATCAACGTCTAGACCACTAATTCTATCAATTTGGAATTAGTATGTATCATTGGCAATGTATTGGCACAAAATTCAGGGCCTTAAGGGGAACGGATTTAATATACATGCCGAGAGAGGTTTTATCAATGATTGCTTTTTGGATATGTGAAATTTACTTATTCAGTATACTTTTAGTGAAGTACAGACACAGTTGTAACTATAACTACTGAGAACACAATAATTACGGGAATACAGTACCGTATAAAGCAAAATATGTAAGAGCTTGGGGTATAGTTTGGCCTATAGGTTAACAAAAATGCTACCCAACAGCTAGTATAATATGGCTTTAAGAATGGCAGGTCAATATTCCAAAATCAGTACGACATTATTAGCTACTTTTTCAGCGTCCGCGTGTGTCGCACGTGGAATCCAGAACGGACATGAGTTATATATCCTGGACAAAGTGTACGTAGATTAATGCAGGGAAATCTTAATGCAGTAAGAGTTCATGAAATAAGGCCACACTTTTGAGAACCTTGTCTATTCATGACCTCTCGCTCTTTCCTTTCAATTACTAGCAGTACAGGCATTCTAGCCTTCGAGAAAAGTGAGCCAAACTCGCAACAAACTGCTAGAATAGAAAACACCTGCAGACTGATTACTGCAGTCAGCTTCATGAAAGGGGGCGCGTTTCTCAAAGCCTTATTGAGAGAGTTTCGCGATGCTGACGTGCATCTCCTCGAGAGGCTTCGGGCGTCGTACCTACAAAGTGGGTTGCCTTATAGTTTTAAGCCATTGCAGATCATCGTTCCGATAATTTCAAAAGATACGCGTCAGCAGCAGAGCCCCCAAAAAGCAAGACCTCAAGCCAACGGAATCACCGAATGTTGTTATTACACGACTAGTTTAGCCTCAAGCTGCAGCCAAGGTGTTTCAAATAACCTGCCATCAGTCCCTTTTAAGGAAAGAAATCTGCTTATTTTCCATACGTGAATGCGGCGGAAAATCCTCTTGATCCTCTGAAGCTCTTCTGGCAAGTGGATTGGTCAACTTACGAGTAAGTGAATGCGCTCCTTGCCAAATCCCAATAGGATTCACAATGCTGCCCAATAATCTGGTTCTGATGTTAAGTGGCTAATAAAATTCTCTTTCCAATAATTTAGGAATATTTCTCCTTCTTCATTCTGATAGTGTACATTTTTGAAGTGATCTTCGGACGGGTCATGTTAATAATAAGCCCCGAGCATAATTCCCAAGACCTCAGGGTTTGAGATATCTTGCATTCCAAACAGCACCCTTGTCAGAAGTCAATTAGTGTGTTACCAAATATTTGGTAAAGAGAAAGCAGAAACGTTGGGAAGCACAAAGCTTCTTTGGGAAGGGGTGAGCGCGCCACGTGCATCCTTCCTCCGCTCCGGCGGACTCTCTAGCCCTCAGGAAAACCGATTGATGTACGCAAGGCTACCAAAGCAATCATGAAATGAAGCTAAAACTAATGTATCTCTATCTGTTCATACCGGTATTAGCAGAGATTCTCTCATCTATGATAATTCAAAAGAAACGTTCGGAGCGGAGCAACCCTTCTCCATCCTCTATCCTCCATGCGCGACCCCTGAAAGCTGCCAAGATTTAAGCGAGTGCCAACTTCTTGGCGCCCAGCCCACCTCCAGGAACCATGCCTCCTCCCACGAGCCGTGCCAAAGCTTATGCTCGTCGCCGTCGTCTGTAGAGCCTCATACTCGAGATGCTGTCCTTGCCAAGAAGAGCAATTTTGAAGTTTCCGATCTCATCGACAATTCAATCTCGACGCTGCGTCAATGTGTGACACAACCAAGGACTGCCTGTCCCCTTTTCCCTGTTTTGCGTCGTGCACGCAGTGACGTAGTCTGCGTACCACCAAACGCGGAACAACAATACGTGCCCTTCTATAAAAGCCATTCTCTAAAAGCCATTCTCTCAATCGGTCTTTCAAGCGCCAAGGGCATCATCCTTCCTCCGCAACCTTTTTGCGCGGTCTTCACCTTCCAGAAACAGACATCTGCATATCGACATGGGTCTCTTCACACGTTTTCAACGCAATAAGCCTACGGGACCAGCCGCTGCAGATACGACTGCCCACCATGCAGGCGGTCGCTCAGGCAAGGGTCCCATCATCATGGACATGTGTACCAGACCCTCTTTCGGCCCGTGGCTCAAAGTGACCTGGCTCGACCTTGTCACCATGGTCGTCATGGGCGTCATCGGCTTGGGTGTAAGCCCCCATCTCGCCCCAAAATTCCCGATCTAACGTCTTCCAGGTCTACGAAGCTCACC
This sequence comes from Lachnum nothofagi, assembly GCA_003988875.1. NCBI lineage: Eukaryota > Fungi > Ascomycota > Leotiomycetes > Helotiales > Lachnaceae > Lachnum > Lachnum nothofagi. The sequence continues at coordinate 120,723 of QYSG01017778.1, forward strand.
CGGCCCCCTCCCGCTCCTTCCCCATCTACTTCCAAGATGGCGAGATTGTCTATCCCCAATTTGCATATCCCATGCGCAACGAAATCGTCCCCATTTGGGCTGCCGCTCTCCTCGGCTCCCTCGTTCCCATAGCCGTCTTCCTCATCTGCCAGATCCGGATCCGGTCCTTCTGGGACGTCAACAACGCCGTCATCGGGCTCCTCTACTCGCTCATCACCGCTGCCGTCTTCCAGGTCTTCCTAAAGTGGCTGATCGGTGGACTGCGCCCTCATTTCCTAACGGTCTGTCAGCCTGAGATCCCGGCGGTGACACAGCAGGAGACGGGTAACGGGCTGAGGCAGATCATGTATGACCGTACAGTGTGCAGTGGCGATCAGGATGAGATTGATGACAGCTTGGAGAGTTTCCCATCCGGCCATTCGACCGCGGCGTTTGCCGGGTTTGTGTTCTTGTACCTGTACTTGAATGCCAAGTTGAAGGTGTGGAGCAACTACCATCCGGCGATGTGGAAATTGATCGCGACGTACGCTCCTATCCTTGGCGCGACGCTCATTGCGGGTGCCTTGACGATTGATGAGTATCATAACTGGTACGATTGCCTCGCGGGCGCTGTTATTGGCACTGTCATGGCGTTCTCCTCTTACAGGATGGTATATGCCTCGATCTGGGACTGGCGTGTGAATCACATCCCTCTCAATAGAGCTGTTCCTTTCCCGGGCGCTGGCGGAGGAGCCGAGCTCGAGCATTCAACATTCACGCGCAAGGTTGGCTGGGGTGCAGCTGCCGGACATTTTGGCGGGGAGAAGAATGGAGTCGGTGCTGGAATAGGTGGTGCGCCACAGACGGGATTTGGCCATGAACATGGGTATATTTCGAGCCCTACACGGAAGCCGGTGGGCGCGAACGGGCATCATGGTGGCGTTGTTGGCTCTGATAACATTGTTTGAAACAGTGCTGAGAGATGCGGGAAGAGGATAGCTTTGCATATTTTCTTTTTCTACGGGAGTTTGACTTAGGGCCGCACACATGAGATACCCAATTTGTATGACGGGATGAGCAGTATTTTAGCGCTATGCAAATAATGAAAGACATGAAGCAGATCTTCTATTTCCGGCTTCGATTACGAGCTGTCCAATGATATTTCGGCCACTCGATGTGCCGCGAACCGGCATGTGGAGTTTCTCCGCCGAATTCCGGCTCGGTGTCCCGAGCGAGCGCACCGTAACACTAAGGTCCTTGCCAAGCCGTTGACGTGCACCACCACGTTTGGGGAGGATTCCAGGGGGAGCCGAAAGGAAGCGAAACGAGAGGAACTGATGTGGGGAAGCCTAGGTTGGGTTGCATCGTGGAGGCACAGCCGTTGAGTCTGGAGCCTGACAGCTTTTTCGGCATGTGACACTCTCACGGCATTGTTGACGAAGATGGAAGCTGATGTAATAATTCTAATATTACTCGGCAGTCGATAGAGTAATTTAGAATGTGTGAACACAGAAGATTGTTGCTCGTATCTTGGAGCCAATGTTGGAAGTCTTGGCCTTCATTAGACTTTGGCGAATGCTTGTTCTCTATTGGCCAAACGAGTAAGTCCGAGAGAAATGTAGGCTAGTTAAAAGTTAGAATGACCATACAGCCCGTAGAGTCGTATAGGCAGTGTGGACTAAAAATAGTAAGATAAATTCACGACTTGATGAATGCCACCTACCCTAACTGTTAGAGCACATTCTAAATAGATCACGATGGCGATGTCTAGAGCCTCAACGCCACACCCTCTTCGGTGAACGGGGCATTGTAATATCATATCGGCAACGTATTTGGGTGGTATACATAGATTAAAACCGTGTAACATCACTTATCAGCCAACGAGAGATCCATGTGGGTGGACATAAAGATCCATGTCCGGATCCTAGTCTATCGGGATCAGTCATTAATCTTTCCCTAAGAAGAAGCTTATAAAGACGGCTACAGGGCTGCGGGCGCTTGTTTCACTTCAACCGGGCTAGAACCGGCATGCAATTGGCGTCCTTGTTGGTGATGGTGTAGTACAACAGGATTTAATACGATCAGAAGCCCATGATCCGGCAATTCATTTGGTGAGGTCTGAATGTAACTTAGATTTTCCGCGAGACTGTGCCTTGCCATGCAGCTGCAGAAAAGCAAAAAGCAGGTGGTGTGGCGCTGATGTCGTCTAACGACTGACTTTTTGTGGAGCCTTTTGGGGTATTGAAAAGCAATTGGAGTTTTGTGAAACAAAATAGTTGGACATGACTTTGCTGGTCAACAGCTCGAATCATACATCATTAGCGCTGTTGTATTTGACGTGAGCCACACAAAAGTTCGGGGTTGGAATGCATCTTCAAGTCCGCGAACAATACAGGATTGGCCGGAAGCAAAAATACCCAGGCCGTCAATCTGAGCGTTGATGCTTGCAAATGGCCGCTCCGCCAAGGCCAGCGTTTGTGGTCGGGAATGCGCTCGCAGCGAATATATACGACTTTATTGAAGAGTACCTCTCGAGTCCGAGCCGCAATGCAGCTTACACTGCGGCGTCACTTACATCTCTGATGGGCCCGTACATGTCGTCACCTTCAGATATTCAGAATGTTTGTCATCTATGGGGAGTAATTTTCTTCATGGCAACGACATACCACGCATCTTCGCCAAAACACTCATTCCTCGTCGAGCTCGTCCTCGAGATTAGAAAATGTTCGGCGCCTCCTTTTGAAGGGAGATTTGCGTATGAGAAACAATCGAGCTCACAATTCTGGGTCGATCTTCCTATGTGGGAAGCTGTCTGGGAAGATTATGAATACGACGCACCACTTCTGCCCCGGATGACAGAGAGGAAAAACGATCGGGCTTTCTCAGGGAATAGATTCCTGCCTGGTCCGTGGCGGAACCGAGACGGGAGGGCCATGACTTCGATGGCATGGGCCAGCCTGAATGCACTGGGCGCAAGACTGCATGCACAGACAGATATCAAGCATCTCGATTTGAGAGCGTTGTACGCGCTACTCGAGGCCTTGGAAGAAGACAGGCCAGCGAAGACGCTAGATAATCTCGTGCCCGCCGCTGCAGTGTGGATTTTGTACGCGGGAAAAAGAACCAAAGACAACAATGTTAGCTATGAAGGAGGGTTTGACGATCCATCCTACGTTAAACGGCTCCCTTGGAGTAGAGGCAATTTATACAAAGGAGTAAGGGGCTTCTCAAGCGAGAGATGGAGCTTTTGGAAGACGCGATTCGATGAGTTGGCAGAGCGGAATGACTTGAAGAGAAACACTCGGATATATGCAAAACAGGCCAGGAGCGAAATGCAACGGATGGAACCTATATTGATTTTGGATGACTTGGATGAGACTACGACAATAGTGGAGCACATCGAAAACGTTAATGAGGAGCGACAGTTTAAGACAACAGTAAGGGATAGCAGTAGCGGTCCATCGCGGCGACTGCTCGTAAGTGATTTAATAAATTGAGGAGGGAGGATAATGTATAGCTCCAGCATGTGGGTATTGGTGCGTTCTAGGAGTCTTCAATTCTAGGAAAAGATATTTCAATTTGCAGATATGCCCCTTCTAGCCTGGTCAAACATATCAGAAGTGGCAGGAAATACTGTGGCATATGAGCATCTGTCCATGAACCGGCACTTTCCGCAATAGAATTCTCAGCTACAGTAAGCAAGACACTTTGGGTACGCACGAGATACGGGGCTTCGAATGTTTGAGCCCCCTCCCTAAAGATCCTGGGCTGCACTCTCGAGGCTCGCCAAATGCAATAACCTGACGACAGATAGCAAGCAAAAGAACTAATGGTAGAAGAAGGCCAGATATCTTGGACTCAAGGAGGGGAAGTTGCCCCTTGACCACTTCTCCAACGGGTAGTAAGGGGAGACGCGCACAGTATCGAAATCAAGGTCTAACAAACAGCACGAAAACACTTTTCATCTCCAGACGCAAAGCACGAGCATTGAGAAAGCACAACACACAACACACAACATTGCAAAAAGTTGAAGTTCAGAAAGGGACGATGTCGATATTGATGCTCACGCGATCGTGAGCTATTCCCAAGACGTAGACGTGTCACCCCCACCCAGCCAATCGGCGCCTTCCTTCAAAACCTCCGACATCAGCTTCCAAAATTCTGGAGCATCAACACCACCATCAACCATCCCAGCGCATATAGTCTTGATTGCGTCCACCCAACATGAGCGCGCCAAAGCTAGCTGCCTCTGCTTCTCGGCAAATCAATGCAGTTGTCGTCTCGTCAGGCCTCATGAAAAAGACGGTGAAAGTGCGGATAGGAGTGCAGGAGTGGAACAAGCATATCCAAAAGGTATTTATTTCTCCATCCTCATTCCCCTCCTTCCTCCCCTCTCCCAGTCTCAAATATATCTCGAAATAAAGAGCCCCCAATTGATCTTCTCATTCTCAGGATTTCAACCGCACCAACCACCTCCTGGTCCACGACCCCCGCTCCTCCCTGCGCACCGGCGACATCATCTCCATCTCGCCTGGCTGGCGCGTCTCAAAGCACGTCCATCACGTCGTGAAATCCATAATCGCGCCGTTTGGCGAGCCGATCGAGGCTCGGCCGCTGGTGCCGACGGAAGAGGAGAGACTGGACGAGAGGAAGCAGAAGAGAGTTGCGAAGGAGGAGAGGAGGCGGGAGGTGGCGGCGGAGAAGAGGAGGATTAAGGCTGAGCTTGAGGGTAGGGCGATGGAGGAGTTGGTTGGGAAAGGTAGCATGGATAGAGATGGGAAGGACGTGGAGGTTGATGGGGTAGAGGAGGGGGAGAAGGTCAGGTCGTGATGGTGGAATGAAACATTGATTGGGGTGGAAGGTTTGTATGGTCGTGAAGAAGATTCTGCCCGAGACACAACCTTACTTGCTCTATAAGTGTTGGGGGAGCGAGGGAGACATTGTATAAAGAATTGCGTGTATGAAGGCGTTCTGGGACGGAGATGTTGTATCATATGGTAGCATTGCGGGCGCAAAGATATCAGACGAAAATGTAGTATACGCCTGTCTCCCTTCTGAAAGAGGATGCCAGCATTGCTGGATGCAAGGATGGTTGTCAATCTACCTTGAAAATATATATCACACGGACCATCATTCAAGATTTCGAGAATTTTGTCTTCCAAACAATCCAAGATCTATATTGTTCTTTGATGCAATGTGCTAAGAGAGCAAGACCTGTATCTCCCCACTGGTACGAGGGAATAGCGCTCTGAGTGGCTCTTTCTCCTCATCTTCCTCTAGCCAAAGCTCATCTGATGCAATCAACTTCTCTTCCACCTGCTCGAAATCATCACAAAATCTTTCTGCCGCCACCTCCGTGATCTCTCTAGCTAGCTTCGAGCTTTGCAGATGCTTCAGGTTCTCCATGGCATCCATGAGTGCTGATGGCAGGAAGTCGTCGAGGGTCTGACTTGCTTGAGTTAGGGGTTCAGGCTGGAATGTTTCAAGTGAGCGGATTGCTTTGAGGTCTTCTTTGCTGTCTGTCAAAGGCGCCAACGCTTGAAGGAGGGGTTGCACGGCCGAATTATTGCGGAAGAACGAATACTGATGTTCTATAAGCTCATTCGCGTACTCTTCAATAGATCCTTGGATGTCGGTGAGCCGCTCAGTGGTGAAGTCGAATGGAACTAAAATATTGCGAGCTGCCAAGAGGCAATTGATTGAGAAGATTGCACTCTCGCGCGTGTCCAGGAACTTTGATACTTCCTGGCTTCCTTTCATGAATGGGTCAAATGCTTCCTCAAGTATGGGTTCGAAGTCGGCTTCTCTGCTATCTGCAGACGTAAAGGAGGTTTCATATGTTTTCATGATGGCTGTCAGCTGCTTCAAGCCATCCTGTAAAAAGTCAGGAGGCCCTAGGTCTCCTAGAGGTGCTTGAGCTTCTGTGTTAAGGGAAGCAACATGATCGCGCATTAAGGCTCGAAACTGACGTAGAGCGGATTCTTCTAGGCCGGATAATGATTCCAGAAGAGCTGAATCATTGCCAAGCAATTTGGAAAATGTGACCCGGTAGAAGTTGAGAAGATTTGCAATCTTGTAGGCCATGATTGTTTCTTCATGACTTGAAACCATTTGTCCAACGCGTTGGCGTAGTACTCTGGCCACTCCAGCAACATCTCGATCCACCAATTCATTAAGAGCCTTATGACCATCAAATGTACTGCTCTCATCCTCAGATATTCGATTCCACGGTTCGTTGTCTCGTCCAGCCTGAATACCTTTCGCAATCTCATCCCCGTCCGAGATGAATAGCACTTCAAGTGCTTCTCGTTCACTGACAGTCGCTGAATGTATCCATGCTAACATGTCACCAACATACCGTAGTGGGTCGTGCGCCACCAGCTCAATTGGTTTCACGGAGGTATCCTCCTCTCCACCTGGAGCAGTACCGGTTAGGGCGGTATAGAAGGCATCAGAAAGGATTTGTTCCCGCGCTTCAGCGAAGAAGTCGAGACAGCTTTGGAAGAGAGATGGGCGTTCCGCCAAGACTCTTAGAGCCCTTCGTATGGACGAGCTGATTTGAGGATTTTCTAGATTGAGCGTCTTGAATTCTCGTTGGATCCACCTGTAGAGTTTCTGGAAAGCATTGTTGACATTCTTTGAGACTTGTTCCATGATCTCAAGACCAAGACGCTGATTTTCCGTGCCCAGCAAAATCTCGCAATCGTTCTGAATCTTCTTTGCTCTCGCTAGAATTGCGAAGAACTTGTCGTCCACGGGCTCAGCAGTAGAGGTGAGGGTTGCAATATCATCATCTAACATGACAAAGTGGGCATTGAAGGCTTTCAAGAGCCGTTGCTTCGATTCGACAACGTTCTTCTGCTCCATCAGCTCCCTGGCCTCTTCAAGCACTGGTGCAGTCTCTTGGTGAGCAGAACTAATGTGACGCTTCATCTCCTCACAGCCTTGGTTCAGGCTTGCAATCGTGAGGCCGATGCGTTTGAGTTGCTTCATAAAAATCAGTCACTGGATCCGGAGTGAGACGCTCAACGCACCTCAGCAACGTGGCCGAATTCTCGAATAATATCTCCATTGCTCTCGATGACTTCCTTCTGAACGTCTAGTCTCAGCTGCCTCCGTGTTTCAGCAGTATTCTCTACGCCTCGCTTGTCGAGAAGACTCAAAGCATCTCTAATATCAGAATCTGCGTAGGATGCTGAAAGGACACTCGTGACCTTGGACGAAAGCGGATTGCTCCTCAAAGCTTGCGGGCTTGTAGGCGACAACGGCGACTCGACGCTATCACCTAACCCTATACTGGATGCCTTTTGAGTAAGAAAATAATTGGTCGTCATATTTGAGGACCCTGAATCTTTTGAAAATCCCTGGAGTTGTACAAGAACTCGAGGCTGGTGAGAATCTCGTCTATATCGGCACTAGCGCGAGGCTGAAGGACCCACTTCCCGGCCTCTCGAGGCAGTCATTCATCACTTGCTCGTGCGCATCCCGCCGTGAATCCAGCGTCCATCTGGTGACTCGGGTTTGATATATCAACATGGCATAAAATTTTGTGGCCATGGATCATTCTGATACCGCTTTGTTTATGGGCATCATAAGTGGTAGAGGCTCGAAACTTGGTTCCCCTTCCACCGTCTCTGAATCACCGATAGCCCGCCTTCGTCCGAGAGGACCAGCACGTCTGTGTTGACTCGCAGATTACTTGAATTTAGGAGATAGTTCACAACGAATTCCGCCACGATGATGAAATCGAATCTTCTGTCGCGGCTTTTACCGACAAATACTGGCGGACGATCGATTTATGATGACCTCAGAGCTCATGATGAGGGGTCCGAATCAGACCCGGAGGAGCGAGCAGGCCTAGCCCTTGACGAAGAGAATCTGCGGTTTCGAGACGATGAGTTAGAGAATGCCGATGCCTTCAACGGTGAGGATAGTAGATTCACCAGCGAAAGCACGGCATTCCTACAAACCGGGCACAGAAATCGGTCGCAAGGTAGAAGGGCGTTGCAGAGAGGAGAAACACAGGGCAGTGGCTTGAAATGGCTTCCACAGTCTCCCAGACTTATTGAAGAAGACGGGGATGACGAGGTGCCGCAGTCTCTTTTGATAGAAGACGACGATGCGCCAGTGAGAGGCTCTCCAAGCCAGCCACAAAATCAGGACACACAAGAACCCAAGAGGCAGACCGCCATACCAGGGCCATCGAATAGAGAGACAAGAGCACATTGGGAAGCTGCCCAGGCTCAACAGCGGTTACACCAGGACGATGCTCCGCGAGCACCGGAGCCCGTCCGCCAGAGACCGGGGATATTTACTGGGACACCTAGAGATAAAGCAATGTGGATGTGGATCAACGTCACAAATCTCGACAACTTCCTAGCCGACGTATACAGATACTATGTGGGATCTGGGTTATGGTGCATTCTGCTAGAGCGAGCTCTGACTTTGGCGTGAGTCTTTCTTCATAGTTGCGTAGCTTTTGCTGACTTCGAGATATAGCACCAGCATATTCGTTGCTGTTTTTGTCACGTTCCTCACACAATGCGTCCAATACGACCAAATACCCCACAGCCACAAATTGTCAGAGGTTATTGTGCCTAAATGTACATCGAAAATATCAGGGATGCCAAATGTCGCGATTTGGCTGTTCACCTTGTTCACCCTCTTTGAGATTTGGCAACTGGTGACGGATATTCCACGCCTGATGCGGTTGCGTGACTTTTACGAGCAGCTTCTTGAAATCCCCGATAGCGATATGCAGACAGTCCTTTGGCAGGATGTTGTTGCTCGTATCATGGCCCTCAGAGATGCCAATCCTATCACCGCGGAGAAGATTTCGCCTGCAAATCGAAGATTCTTGGGGAACAATTCTAAACAAAGATTAGATGCCCACGATATCGCAAACCGCCTTATGAGGAGGGAGAACTATTTGATCGCTATGTTCAATAAGGATATATTGGACTTGACTTTACCGTTCCCAATCCCGTTCCTTGGCGAGCGTCAGATCTTCTCCAGATTACTACAATGGAACCTGGATTACTGCATATTAGGCTTGATCTTCAATGATTACGGCCAGGTGCGACAACTTGTCCTCAAAGATTCGCATCGAAAGCAATTGAGTGAAGGCTTGAGGAACAGATTCTTGTTTGCCGGATTCATGATGGTCCTCCTTGCACCTGTCATTATTGTATACCACATGGTCCTGTATTTCTTCCGATATTTCAACGTAAGTAGTGCCATTCCCGCTTGTTACACTCTTGCTTACGCCTCATTAGGAATATAAGAAAGATCCTTCTACGATCGGATCTAGACGCTACACTCCACTGGCTGAATGGAAGTTCCGAGAGTTCAATGAGCTTCATCATCTATTCCATCAGCGGCTCAACATGTCGTACCCATTCGCCTCTCGCTATCTAGATCAGTTCCCCAAGGTGAAGACAGCACACGTCGCGAGATTCGTTGCGTTTGTCGTGGGTGCCATAGTCGCAGTTCTGGTTGTCACAACTTTGCTAGATCCCGAGCTATTCCTCACTTTCCAGATCACTCCTGACAGAACTGTCGCGTTCTACGTCGGGGTTCTCGGAGCAATTTGGGCTGCCATGAACGGTACGATTCCGGAAGACAACTTGGTGTTCGATCCTGAGTATGCTCTGCGCAACGTGATCGATTATACACATTACAAACCACCACATTGGGAGAACAGACTCCATAGCGATGAGGTGAGAAAGGAGTTCGCCACGCTTTACCAGATGAAGATAATGATCTTCCTGGAAGAGATGCTAAACATTATCATCACCCCCTTTATTCTCTGGTTCAGCCTACCGAAATGTAGCGACCAGATCATTGACTTCTTTCGAGAATTCACAGTCCATGTTGATGGGGTAGGATATGTTTGCTCCTTTGCCGTATTCGACTTCAAGCGAGGAGATGGAAGAGGAGCACAGCAAGGAAAGGATAAAACGGACCTTCGAGATGACTATTATTCTACCAAACATGGCAAGATGACAGCATCATACTATGGATTCCTAGATAACTACATGCTTAACCCCAAGACGGGAATCCAAGGACATGTGCCTCCAGGCATGCGGCAACAATTCCATCCTCCTCCCGCCTTCCCTGGACTGATGTCCCCGACTCTTGCTGGGGATCTGCATAGCTCGAGAATGGGTCGCAGCGAGAGACGGCCAGGAAGTCGGGCACCAGGGGTTGGCGGTCCTCAATCAGGCCGTACTCCTCGCTTTGGCCCAGCCGCTGCACACGCTTCGCCTATGACATCCATCCTTCTCGATCCCCACCACCAGCCTTCAACCTCAGGCTTCGGTGCGCGCAGTGGCAGACGCAATTCCCGGTCTCGTTACCGAGCACGCTCAAACATTGTCGAGGAAGACGAGGAAGAAAACGATGTGAAGAGCAATAGTGAGCCTGGAATTGATGGGTCACGGTGGGAAACGAGCCCCACGCGAGGTACGGGGAAGGATGTTGAGGATGAGAGGGGGGCAGATGCTGGCGGGGGAGTTTTGGGGCTGTTGTATCAGTTCCAGAAGGCACAGACGGATGGAAAGACGGGGCTCAATATATGATATGTCAGTTATGAATAACGGAGTTTCGGGCATCGTTAGGCATCTTTAGGCATAGGTTGGCGTTGTTTTGGAGGTTATTTGGTGCACATGTTATTATACCAATAGATAGATGGTTTTGGAAGGGCTTGGGTTCCAAATAAGTATGCAGTGAGCTTCCGTGAACGGCGGAATTATGTTGTTGTAGAGCCGCCTGAGGCTCAAAATTGACCGCCCAAACAGGCAATATGGTAAGCGCCCGAGTGGGACTCGGACTTGCCTAAACTTGAACTTGAACTTGCAAGTTGGGTGTCCCGTGACAAGCAAACATAAAAATTTGTTTGCCTTCCAAGTCGCAAGACTAGGGGAACACGGGAACGGTAGCACGCGCTCCAGGGCCGTCTGCAGCGAATGGGCGTCCAACCACAGCGCCAGCTCGCAAGTCCCGCGCGGCACTTGCCACTCGACGGTATTTCCCCAGATCAAAAGCGCATGTTTGCCACGAGGGAACCCAATAGCCGTGGGGAGGGGCTTCCCAGCATCCTGGGTGCGAGAGCCAACATGACGTGAAGAACTGGGCAAGTCGTACGATTCTGCGTAGATTCTCGATCTGATAAAGGCGCTTGGCAGGCGAGGCTGCATAATCTGATGGCGGGATGGCTCCCGCGGAGTCGTCTGGGATTGTCCGCCGAGTTCGGACCATTACTCCTCACGGACAATGCTCAACCCTGCCCTGCCTACGGTAGCACTGCGTAGTGTATTTCTTGGGGGCCGGGCTGCGACGCTGCGTCTTGATCGTGGATGTGTGATTCGGGGGCAGGAGGTGGCCGGACGACTGGAAGCGTGGCAGCGCCGCCTGCCCCGTCGATCATTCCTTGGTGCTGGCTTTTGTCTTGCTAACTTTTTTCCTCGAAAGTTTGTTGCGGAGATCTGGGGGATAAAACAACGAGAAGCGCGGCGTGCAGCCTCGGTGTATTGGTTGATCAAAGAGAGCGTCCGTGGCACCCCTGTAGCCCTTCTTCTTTCCCAGCAGTGCAGGAGAACAAAACTATCTTTCGCAATTACTACATGCAAAACCTCTTGCGCTCTCAGCCCAGCTCCTCTTTATTACATACACAAGCACAAGAAAGCTCTGCGATACCATACCTCAGAATTCCGATCCAGTTGGTTTTCTTCCCGCTGCAGCATCCAACGCCGCCATCCTGGCTCTGCAATCGAAGACATACGGAGGAGGATCTGTGGCCGTGGCCGCCCCCATGGCCCAGCCCTCTGGAGAACCAGTAGAGGAGTATGAGTACGTGCTGGATAGTCTTAATGGACCTGGGCAGATCGCTGATTCTTATCTCTAGCTACGAGGCGCTGCCACCGAATTTTTCCCTGCTGCAGAATATGACTGCTGGGGCGTTTGCGGGAATAGCTGTGAATACCCCTTCGAACAGCAATTTTTGAGGATGAGACTGATGATTCTGTAGGAACATACGGTTATGTACCCGATTGATGCTATCAAGGTGCGCATTTGTTTATTTGCCCCTCGTCATGATGTCAAGAGCCCTATTGACCGCCCGCGCAGACACGCATGCAGATTCTCAATCCGACGCCCTCCGCGGTTTATAATGGCATGATTCAGGGGACGTATAGGATAGCCACGGGGGAGGGAATCCTCAGTTTATGGCGAGGCATGAGCAGTGTGGTTGTGGGTGCAGGTTGGTCTACACTTAAGGTTGGCTTTCTTGGCGGTAAACGCTCATATTTGATCAGGACCTGCGCACGCCGTCTATTTTGCTACGTATGAAGCTGTGAAGCATGTTATGGGAGGTAATCAGGCTGGTGTTCACCACCCTCTGGCTGCTGGTATGTTTTAGGGATTTCTGGAGGTTCCGCGGACATTGCTAACACTTGGCCCAGCCACCAGCGGAGCTTGCGCGACGATCGCGAGTGATGCCCTCATGAACCCATTCGATGGTAAATTTTTCACGCTGAAGGGCTATGGGCACTACTAATATTTTGAAGTTATCAAGCAGCGCATGCAAATCCAAAATTCGCACAAGATATACAAATCCATGACAGACTGCGCACGATACGTCTATAAAAGCGAGGGCGTATCCGCATTCTATGTCTCCTACCCTACCACACTCTCGATGACCGTACCCTTCACCGCGCTCCAATTCCTCGCATACGAATCGATCTCCACATTCATGAACCCTGCAAAGAAGTACGACCCTGTAACACATTGTCTTGCGGGAGGCGTTGCAGGTGGATTTGCGGCGGCTCTTACAACGCCTATGGATGTGGTGAAGACGATGTTGCAGACGAGGGGAACGGCGACTGATGCTGCATTGAGGAATGTTAATGGATTTGTGGAGGGCGCGAGGTTGATTCATCAGAGGGAGGGAATGCGGGGGTTCTTCAAGGGTGTGAAGCCGCGGGTTGTTACGACGATGCCAAGTACTGCGATTTGCTGGTCGGCGTATGAGGCTTGCAAGTGGGTTACACAAGACTTCATAATGCTCGGGGTTATGCTGACATCTCTATCTAGGGCATATTTCATCCGACAAAACGACGCCGTTGTCTAAGGAATCAACACAGCATCTCACGGCCATTTGAGGATTGACACACTGACACATTTACGCCTGCGAACCTCTCACCATACAAAATAAAATCTAATACCCTTTACTTCACCGAACGAATCGAAATCGAAGCTCGCAGTACCATTTTCAGGATATCACGAACGATCCTCTAGCCTATCCAGGAATCTCGGAAGCACCAAAAAGTTCTCTCGAATCTTGTACATATTTCCTCTTATTAGACAGGATACGCTCTGGGGATGGAAGGCAGACGCAAAGAATGGGGACAATACCGGTTGGCGTTATATTTGCGAGCATGCGCGCCCTTTCTAGACATTTTGCTTGCGGGTGCTATGTATTTATATGAGGGCGGTATGCGAGCTGTGGGCTGATAATGCCTACTAAATGTGAACGACCTTGAGTCTCTCTGGCATATGTAAAGATCGTTTCAAGTGTTAGTACTGCTAGATCCTTAGAGCAGGCAACGACTATGGTTTCTAAAGCCTTGGTAACAAAATTCCTTGTCCAGTAAATAATAAAAGGGGAAATGCTCCTGGTTCATTATTTGGAGACGGTTAATCGATTCCCCTCATACCGTTGAATAACAGAGCACAACGGTATGCCAGATGCTCTCCAAGATACCAATTAAAACGGCATCTGAGTAACGGTGTATACCTTAGAACATTCTACTCTCCAAACCTTGCCATTCTCGCACATCATGTGTCCCAGATGATGAGGCTGCCCCATCAAGCCATCTGCGCGATGGCTTCGAGAACGCCCACTAGAAGCACACTAAATGTTTACGCCCAAGCCAGGCACTGCCTTCCTGGCATCGTAAGCCGCTGAGCCTTAAGGAAGGCAAAGGGCAATAAAGAAAACACGATTTCCCATGATTCACGTTTAAATGATCAATAACACAACCTCACAAACAAGTCCATTCGATTTTAGAAATCGCCGGGCTATTTCAGGGGGTCAAGGTTATCTTTGTTTTCCAGGGACCCAGATTGCAAGGAGCCAGGGATCAACGTGTGACGTAGGGCACCCCAAGCGAATCGACAGAGCGCCTGAGAGGGAAACAACCAGCATCTAAACAAGCAGCACATGATCGACGAGAGCCACGACCTGAGCACAACGTGATACACGCACAAGGGCCGCGAATATACAACTGGGACGAGGACGAAGCGTGCGAGATCATTTCCATGAACAGACAAAGGGAGCAGACGTGCGGTCATGATGCGAAACAAGACCTCGTCGTCGCTGCAGAAGACGTACGACGAGTGCTATTTGATATGCTCGACTGCGGTCTATTTCGAGGGGCAGGTATGCTTCCAATTTCTCTTCTTCTGTGCAAAAGGATGGATTTGATGGACGAGTACTGATGCAATGTGCTGCAGGGCAATGAGGCAGAAGCCCTCCGCTCATGGCGCTCCGCCCTCGACCAGATCTACTACCACAACGCGTACCGCGTCCCCGCAGGCTACATGCCCAAAACAGAGACCGAGAAAGCGCTCAAGGATAGTCTGCGGGACATGGAGATGCAGTGCAAAGAGCGCGTCGACCTTCTTGAAGCTCTGAAGTCCTCGCGAATGTCCGATGAAGAGAAAGAAAAGGAAAAGGAAAAGGAAGGCAGGATACGCAAGACGACGCCGAGGGTCTCGGTCGAGGTGCAACCGGAGAATAATGGCACGCCGGGATTTATTGGCAATGGCACGATTCCTGTAGTCAGCTATGAGGGCATCTCGAGGCCGCCTCCACTTCCTACGAGGCCAAGCTTGGGGAGCAAGAGTAGCTCTGAATATGCGGTGGTAGGAAGGAGACCATCACCCACGAGGATCTCCAGTAGCTATCGGCCTTCGAGCTCCAAAGTCGGGGAGCCGTCCAGTTCGAAGTCTTCTAGGGAAACGTCGAATTCTTCAGCGCCTGGGATGCTCGTCCCACCTACGAAAAAATCGTCAAGGAGCCCGAGTCCGGAGAAAGGACGCACAATGCTACAAACCCTAAGAACAACAGATCGTACTGGCAGGAAGGTGCCTAGGGCTACCTTGAGGAGTGGAGCGCCCAGGAGGGAGAATCCTGTTACAAATAAGGCTGCTACTTTGGCGTGGCAGTCGCTAGGGAAGAATGGGAGAGATAGGTTGGGACGAAGCTTGGATGCGGAGATTGATAATAGCTCGACCACCCTCCCTGAGGGAAACCGGAAGGAGAGCTTGAGTGACCCGTTGTCGAACAGGCCTGGATCTTCTTCGGGGCCTGTACGGTATGATCATAAGACGAGGACCTTGGTCCCTGATCCCAATGGCTACTCCAAGCCCTCGTCGGGAAGCCCAGTGGATCTATTGACGGGTAATAACGATTTATATTCAGGTTCAAGCCGATCAAACAGCTATCCGTTCCCACCTACGGATCCTGGCCAGCCTGGTGCTGTTTCTGGATCTATGCTTACTGCATCTGCTCTACAAGATCTTGTTGATCTAGACTCTCATACTCCACTTATACCAGAACCAAGGGCGTCACAAGATAAAAAGCTTCCTCCGCCTCCTCCACCTCATGGAAAGAAGCTGCCGCCTACTAAACTCGAACCAGTATCGTACCCTTCATACCTTAAAGAATACCCGGAAACCACTGCAAAGAAGAGCCAAGCCGAGCAAGACTTGCCTCTGCGTCGGAGAGCAGCCACAAAAGATGGCTCAGAGAGCCCCGGCAAGCTGTCACGAAAACCGGTGCCGGCCAATAGTTCGTCGCCTCGACTTCGAGACAGGCATCTAGAGAGAGACGAGGCAAGGAGAGCGCAGAGACGGGAAGGCAAGAAGCCGAAAGACGAAGATGCGTCTTCGTGGAGCATAGATGACGACACGAATAGCAGCGGCAACCAAGCCCGCAAGCCAAAGCGAAAGGTCAAGCAGAAAGAGAAGGAAATCCTCGCAGATCCAACAACACCTACATCTGGCGACTCTGATGAAGAGGAGAGAGACCCAGTGAAAGCCGCCTGGGCAGCGAAGGTAGCATCTTTGATGAAGAATCTACCTCGAGGCTGCGACGAAGGAGCTGCCAAGCAGATCTTCAACGAAATTGTGGTGCAAGGCGACGAAGTCCACTGGGACGACGTAGCAGGCCTTGACATTGCGAAGAACGCCCTTAAAGAAGCGGTCGTGTATCCCTTCCTTCGCCCAGACCTTTTCATGGGACTACGTGAACCAGCAAGAGGCATGCTCCTCTTCGGCCCGCCTGGGACAGGAAAAACGATGTTGGCAAGAGCCGTGGCTACAGAGTCCAAGTCTACATTCTTCTCCATCTCAGCCAGTTCTCTAACCTCCAAATATCTCGGCGAGTCCGAAAAGCTCGTCCGAGCCCTCTTCTCACTAGCCAAAGCCTTAGCACCAAGCATCATTTTCGTCGACGAGATCGACTCTCTACTTTCCTCGCGCTCTGGATCTGGCGAGCACGAAGCTACGAGGAGAATCAAAACAGAGTTCCTGATCCAGTGGAGTGATCTACAGCGCGCCGCAGCTGGCAGAGAGCAGAGCGATAAGGAGAAGAAAGAGGGTGACGCGAGCCGGGTGCTTGTTCTGGCGGCCACGAATTTGCCATGGGCGATCGATGAGGCAGCTCGGAGACGATTTGTGAGACGGCAGTATATTCCTTTGCCCGAAGACGAAACTCGCGCTGTGCAATTACGGACGTTGCTGGGTCATCAGAAGCACAGCTTGAGCGAGAAGGATATCGAGAAGCTCGTTGATCTAACAGATGGTATGCCCCCTCCCCCGTTTTTAATTTGGATTGAAGCTGATCAATGAATTAGGTTTCTCAGGCTCAGACATAACAGCCCTCGCTAAAGACGCAGCCATGGGCCCGCTCCGCTCACTCGGCGAAGCACTCCTGCACATGAGCATGGATGAGATCAGACCGATCCAGTTCATAGACTTCCAGGCTAGTCTGGTCAACATAAGACCGAGCGTGAGTAAGCAGGGCTTGAAGGAGTTCGAGGATTGGGCGAGGGAGTTTGGCGAGCGTGGTGGTTGATTTGTGAGGATGAAACAAGGGAGGGAAATGTATAGAATTGGAACTGTATATCATGGCTTGGGCAGGCATTGAGTCTTGGATGGATGTTTTGATACCGTGTTAGGGTTTGAACGAAAGGAAAGGACAAGGAATAGGAATAGGAAATGCATGCGGTAGAAATGCAAGATATTTACGCTCGAATCCGCCTCCGCGTTCTCTTTCTTTCCTTACGGTATTCCATGATCCGTTCAAAACAGCTTCTCGCTTAGGCAAAAGGGGGCTTACATCTTACCGTAGAATGGGAGTCCAGCGTATGACTCCCGAACCATTTTAAGATGCGGAATACGGGAAATACAAATCACACCATTCACACAAATTGAAATCCACGGAAGGGTGGGAAGCCAGCTGTTCTGTCTCGGATGCTTAGCCTGGTGTAGAATCTTGAGCTACCATGGTAAAGCTGGAGCTTTCTGTTACAATGACACTCTATTGATGAATCTTACAAAGAACTCGCACCGCCATATCAAAGGGAATCTCCTTTCGTGAACGGAAACAAAGAAATTCAAGCACCTGGACTTCTATGATATGATATGAGGCCACGTGATGTGCACAGCCACACTTTGGGTCTTGGCGATGACGCCACAGCACCCCTCCAGAACTCCAGGCAAGATTTCAGGATGTTCTTTGTATCAACGGGCACTGGTCCTACACCACATCGCTGCGAACGTCAAGGTGGCTCCCCTGTACTTGTAGGCACTTTATTAGTACATACTCTAGACCCACGAGAAGCCATCATGTTCGTCCTCAGAAACGGTACGTTCTCCCCCCCGGTTTGTTGATCTATCAAGAATTCTACCCCTCCGTCGCGTCGCCATGCCCCAGGCGCGACTTCCCCAGATTCAATACCGTAACTTCAGCCGAAACCATACTAACTTCATTCTCCGCAGTCGGGAAACTCATCTTCGGTGACGCCTCCCGGGAGTCTATGATCGAGCTCCCCCAAGGCCAACTCTATCTCGTCCGACCCCTCTCGCCCAAGGGCTACTCCGAACTCATCTTCAAAGACGCCGCTGCGAGAATCAGGCGCACGAACCAAGAATTCCAATACCAGCTCGTCGTCCAGCGCGCATACGAAGAGGGCGAAGAGGAACTGCTAGACGACGAGGACGGAGAGGACGCCGAGACGGCTGCCTTGGCTGCTGAGCGAGACGAGAAGACATTCCTGCTCGACGAAAGCCTGCACTTCCGCTCCGAGATCCGATTGGGCGGCGAAAAAGTCCTTGCCTGGAGAGATCTAAGCGGCGACGCAGGCGACCTCTACGAATTCGTCTGCGATAACTCGATCGACGAGGCGCAGGTACAGGCTTTTGAACTGATAGCCGTTCACTGCCAGTACGAGCGAAAGCATCGGAAACCGCATACGACTGCTACCGTGCAAGACCTTGCTGCGTTTACATTCGTCGATGAGAAGCCGATACCGAGTGCGAGCCCGATCCAGAGTCCGACACATAGCCCCGAAGCTTCGTCGCCTATTCCAGCTATGCCGACGCCAGCGAGAACCACGGCGAACTCTGCGTTGAAAAGGGAGAAGACACCAAGCAAGCCTCCCAGGGTGTCTGGAAGTAGAGCAGCTAGGGATGACACTCCTACGGAAGCACCGCCAGTTCCTGAACACCCGGAGTCTAAGACTATCCTGGCACAAGAAGTTGGCGAACTTCATCTATTCGATTTCCCGTCTGGTTCCTTCATTCTCCAGGATCCGGCAGTCAAGGCAACTGTGTCTGAAATTGGTAATTGGAGATACTATCTGCAGATTGGCAGCAAAGAACACCGAGACTGGCTCGGCCAGGAGGTTATCGCTGATATCAACCCTGTCTTCAATTTCGAATACCTCTCCCTTATCTTCAACGCCTATACGCCTACTGGGGAGGCCTACTCATGGCTCTTACGATTCAAAGATACGGATACTCTCCAGCGTTTCCAGGAAGGTCTCATGCAGGCTTTATGGGAGCAGCTGAACGAGATGAAGTGGCAGAAGGTCAAGGATGACGAGCGGGATTACGTCTTGGAAGCATTCAATGACCTTACAATGGAAGATGCACCTCCTGATGAGGAAGAGGAAGAGGAAGAAGAGTCAGAAGATATAAGTGACGGCCAAAGAAGCGAGCACTACGACAGCGACGAAGATGAGGACGATGTGGAGACAAAAGAGAAGGACGACGCCGTCAACTCTCAACTCGCTGTGGGCTATAAGAATGATCGATCATTTGTGGTTCGTGGATCAAAGATTGGAGTTTTCAAGAGCAATCCAAACAACCACCTCGAGTTCTCGACAAATATTTCGGAAGTCAAGACGCCAAAGGGCCAACTCTTTCGTCCAAAGAAAGTTATGCTCCACGATGAAGATACGAACTTGATTGTGCAGAAGGATGACAATCCAAATTCGTTGTACCGCATGGACTTGAACTACGGGAAAATTGTTGATGAGTGGAAGGTCCACGACGACATCGGAGTCGATACTTTCGCACCAGAAAACAAATTTGCCCAGATGACTGGGGAACAAACCTTCCTCGGACTGTCTCACAATGCCCTGTATCGCATCGACCCTCGTCTTTCAGGTAACAAGCTTGTCGATTCTCAACTGAAGCAATACGTATCAAAGAACGACTTCTCCGCAGCCGCTACAACCGACAAGGGTTACATTGCAGTCGCTAGCAACAAAGGCGATATCCGCATGTTCGATCGTCTGGGAATCAATGCGAAGACTGCGCTTCCCGCCCTAGGTGAGCCAATCATTGGCCTAGACGTCAGCGCCGACGGCCGCTGGGTCCTTGGTACCTGCCGCACCTACTTGCTCCTCATCGACGCCCTCCAAAAGGAAGGCAAGAATGAAGGCAAGCTCGGCTTCGAGAAAGCCTTCGGCAAGGACTTGAAGCCACAACCCCGCCGTCTCGGTCTCAGCCCCTCCCACGTCGCGCAATTCCAACACGAAACCGGTGCCCCGCTCTCCTTCACGCCGGCACGCTTCAACACCGGCGAAGGCGAGCAAGAAACCGCGATCATCACCTCGACTGGCCCCTTCGTCGTCCGGTGGAACATGAAGAAAGTCCTCAAGGGCCAGAAAGACCCCTACATCATCAAGCGCTACTCCGAGGAGGTCATGGCCGACAACTTCAAGTACGGCAGCGACAGCAACGTCGTCGTCGCGCTACCGAACGACGTTAATACTGTCGCGAAAGCCACGATGAAGAGGCCGACGAGGGAGAGCATTGCGAATGCGAGTAGGCTGGGGGCCGCGAGTGGGAGTCGGAGTAGTGGACGCATTGGGACCCCGGCGAGTGGGAGGTATAAGTTGGGGAGGGATGAGGTTGTTAATTCTCCTTATTAGTTCTAGCACTTAACGTGCATTTGCGATCTCTCTCTAATGACTTTATGATCGGGCGGGCGTTTGGAGGTTTATGCGCAGTGGGAGGGAACATTGGAGGAATGCAGGAATGTGCAGCTGGACTTGTCAGCGAGTGGGAATTTTGCACGATTTGTATTTAGCACAACACCTATACCCCGAATTGAATTCACCGTCTTACATAAGGCCGTATGGTCCATTGTTCTTTCCTTGGTTCTCGATTGCGGCGTTGCTGGTGGAGCTTGCTCGAATGAGGTGCGACTGTCTACTATCACGGCAAGTGCCAATGAATTATTAAAAGTTTTTGGCTACCCACTTCCTCTTTCTTGGCCCAGTCGGTCTGCAAAGAGTAAGCATGTTTCCAGCTCATTTTCGCGCATCCCCGTTCTGTTCTGCCGACCATTTTGACATCATTCTCGGACACTGCCAATTCAACTGAAAATTGTCTCGGTGGTGAAGTATCTCTTTCCCTCCTTAATTCTGTCAAAGAGCTGAATAGTCTGCGACTTGAATGCCCTCGCTCTCCAACGCTCCCTGATAATTCCCGGTGTATTTCGTTGGATAGCGCTAATACGGACAGGATGGTCGGTTCTACACGTGAAATTTCTGAGAAGGGCAAAACCGAAGATGGCAATGTAGTGCTGGCCACCTGCGTAGTCTTCTTCAAGAATCGAAGGCTGAGAATACTTTAAGAGATGGGAGAAGGTCATCATTTAGTCCGAAGATCTCCAGTTCGCTCTCAGCTTTGTGCCATTCCTACTGAAATTTTTAGAGCGTCGTTCGATTTTAATATTTTCCGTCACTTTGATCGTACATATTTTGCAGATAAGGGAGACTGCGGCTGAGTCTGAAACGAGCATTCGTGTGGCTTGCCTGGGCGCTGCTCAGCCGCAACTCAGCTCAACCTCATCTCTTTCAAGGCAAGACTTCAATCCTGTCTCATCTACTGCAAAACCTCACTCTTGGAGAGTAAACTTCGGGAGACAAAAGTCTGCAACAATCGACGCGTCTTCAGGCTATGCATCGTCTTGGTCATCAGAGCATCCTCGGACCGCGGTGTCATTTACTTCGATCAATTCATCGGCCTACGTTGCCCCAAATACAGCCTCGTGCCAAACATGTTGCTCGGAGTATACAGCATGTCCCATCCCATCGAACGTCAAGATTCAGTCGCCGTTCCACGTTTAAGGGTACTGCTGGGGCATCTCTTCTTGTGAGCCTTGCTCTCGTCTCACTATGGATAACTGAAGCTCATAGCTCAAGTGACTCGTTTCTCAAATCAGAACAGGACAGTGGAGTTGAATCAAGGAGCTTTGGTAACGCCCAGCCTAAGGATGGAACGAGCTTCAAGTACACTCGTCTCTTAGAGAAACAGAAAACCAGAATCCTAATTCTCGAGCCTGGAGAGTATGACAACGAGCTCAGAGGCAGTCTCAAGAATATCAGATCTCTCCAAGACCATGAATATGAAGCATTATCATATTTCTGGGGCGAGAATTTGGAGACTCATTCCTTGGCATGTCCAAAGGGCGACATTCGCATCACAACCAATCTCGATGCCGCTCTACGAACCCTTCGTTTTGCCGATAGGTCTAGGGCATTATGGATTGACGCAATATGTATCAACCAGAAAGATGTTATCGAACGAAGTCGCCAGGTTCGTAGAATGCAAGAGATCTACGCAAATGCAAAACAAGTCCTGGTGTGGCTTGGACAGGCTTGTCGGGATGACGCTCTCGCCTTCGAATCAGTGCGCCGGCTTCAGCATCAGCTGCTGGAGGAGTCCGACACTTGGTTCTTGATTAGGCTTGGATGGTATCGAGACAAGAACGGCAGAGTGTTCTCGGGAGGGGCTCACCGATCAATGCTCACAGATATCGAGTACGACCACCTCATTCACCTACTACACCGAGATTGGTTTCGCCGCACTTGGGTCATTCAAGAAGTTGCCAGTGCTCAAAATTCAACTATCTTCTGTGGAAAAGAATCTATACCTTGGGAGACGTTCGCCGAAGTCTTTATGCGACTAGGGACTCACTTTCTTCCAGTCAGCCAGTTCGGAGAAGAGCCCCAACACTCCCTGGAGAATATCGCCGCCATAGAGATGGCCCGTCGGTCTAATAGTGGACCGCTGTCTATGTCACTCTTTCATATCCTCGTGGCAACCTCTTTCAGCAAGTGCAAGGACAAGCGCGACAAGATCTTTGCAGTTGTGGGACTTGCAAAAGATTGGTTGGGAGAAAAGACACTCATTCCAGATTACGACACAAGAGAGGACCAATTCCTGGAAGCGTTCAAGGACTTTGCAGTTGCCGATAGCAATCAAAATAGAGATTTAAGGACTCTTTCCTGCACTTCTGGTCCCGATGGAACGCCGTCACTACCCTCTTGGGTGCCAGACTGGACTGACATACAAAATCCGCATCCCTTCGTTCGTTATAGTGATAGGACAAAGTTTTCTGCATCGGGAGGAATGAGCGCAGTAGCTTGGCACTCAGACGATGAGACCGTCCTTCACGTCACAGGAAAAGTCGTCGACTCGATCGACACCATGGGCTCAGAGCCAAAATTCACCAAAGTCGTCGCCGTCTCCGAGATCAACGAAGCCAAAATAGCCGAGCTCGAAGATTCCTACAAATGGCTGCAAGAATGCCGCGACCTCGCCGCCAGCGAGAACGGGGTCTTGACCCCAGAACGACATATGATGTTGTGGAGAACACTGACCTGCGGACTTACTGGTGATGCCTTCCCAGCACCGAGCAGATACTCAACATACTTTATCAAATACATGTCCTTTATGGAGTCCGCCGCCTCGCGCTTCTCCGCCTACCTAACCGAATCACAGACCACCAACCCTTCTATCCGCGGCCTCGACGAAGTAATCCCGCATTTCGAGACACACGCGCTGATAGAAGCCTCGCTGTTCAATTGGTCTGCCAGACGCCGGTTCTGCACCACGAGTAATGGCAGGCTGGCGTGTGTGCCGAGGACGGCGAGGCAGGGGGATGTCATTTGTACGCTGTTTGGCGCGGAGGTGCCGTATGTGCTGAGACCGGTGGCGAGGGGGTACTATCAGGTGGTGGGGGAGGCGTATATGGACGATATCATGCACGGGGAGAGTCTGTCGCATGATACTATGGCGAGGGAGTTTCGGTTGCGATGATGTTTGGCTGTGTACTTTTTACGTCAGGGTTGGGGCCAAGATAGAAGGACAGAATTAAGGCACTGGAATCTGTTATAGCTTCTCAAGGCATAAGAAAGTTCTTTGAATATTGAATATTTTTATACCTCAATATTCACGGCTCGATGTGCCATTTCTGCAACATTGGTCTGTGTAACTCTGACACTAATGTAAGATTTCTTGAGCTAACAACCTTCATCTAAGGCTGTTCACAAACTTCACCCCCCTAGATCGCTTGATGCCGGCTTTTTCTTCGAGGAAGACAAAGATATCCTCCAGCATCGCCGGCGAGTACCAGTGGCCCAAGCCATCATACTCGACCATCCGGACATTAGACCCGATGAGCTCCAAGCATCTTTTCATCTCTCTGCCCAACTCGATCTTCACCTTTTCGTCCTCTGTTCCATGTCCCAGAAATACTGAGACATCTCTAAATACCACTCCAGCCTTTTTCCCAGTATCAATTTCCTCTCTCATGAACGCAACAGCTTGCGTCGCTGAATCTCGCTTACCAGAGTTAGTTCCTGCAAACACATCGTCCCCCTCATCTTCATCTCCAGAACGCGAGAAGGGATCCTCATCACCCGCATTTTCCAAACCTAGCTCATCCGCAGCGGCACCCTTCGCAATCTCCTCGATGTGATTTCCCCACGGCAAATGCCCACACATCCCCACGCACCCCGCAAACGGCTCCCCATCCCAGCACAGCAAACTCGCCACAGCCGTGGCACACCCCTGACTCAGCCCTAGCACAACCACATTCTCTTTCCCAACCTCCCTAATCTCCTCCCCCAGAACGCCATGCACATACCCAACACTCTTGCCAAGCCCCTCACTCATCAGCTCCTGGCGCTCATAAGGTCTGCCCCGGTGCCAGTGGTCGAACCACTGGTGCGTGTACGAGCGGTTATAGATCGTCGCGCGGTTGCGGGATGCGGTCAGGAAGACGAGCTTCGCGTGCGGGAAGGCGGATTGCAGGGTTTGGGTGCTGATTGAGGGGGTTGAGAGGAGTGGTGGTGCGAATTCTTGCGCTGTGGAGCCGCGGCCGTGGAGGATGATGAAGGTTTGGCGATGGGACTGTTGAGGGGGGATGATTAGGGAAGGGGGGAATTGCCAGGGTTTGGTTTTGGGAGGAGATGAGGATGCTGAGGTGGTGCTTGGTTCGCCTAGGGAGCCCTGCTCTCCCGGAGAAGCCATGGTTGCGTTTGTGTTGGAGTCATCGTAGTTTGGTTGATCAAGCAGCTTTTTAGATTGGAAGGCTGCTGTTGTGAAAGGAAGGTGCGAGTTTCGGCTCGTCAAAGAAGCTGTGAATCGGTCAAAGCAGGTTGATGAGGAGGGAAGGTGCGAGGTGACCGTTTATCTCGCATCTACGATCGGATGTCTTCCAAATAAAGCAGTATTCGATTGATATTTTGTGTCTGCTTTCTTGAATCTGTTTTACCGAAGAAATTGAGGAGATGACAGGAAAATGAAGTCAAATAAATGAAGGTTGGATTCATGTGCAAGCTGGATTTCACAGCTACGGGAAGTGCCGAAAGATGAGTCATTTGCCGCTCGTTAGATGAGGTCGTATTTCTGGGGCATTGTTGAAGTTACCACACTGCAGATTCTGAGGTATGTTTCCTGCAACCCTTTGAGACTTTGGGACCTGTAGTGCGTGGCCCGGTATATCAACTGCCGGCAGGTATGGCATGCGGGTCGAGCCTCCCCCCTGAAATAGAAACTTAATCAAAACAGATCGGCGCCCACTAAGGATTTCGCCCTTGGCCATGTGTTCTTCATTACATCATGTATCCAGGTAATGTTGTGTAATCTCGCCAACGACATCTCATCGTCAAACAAACATCTCTTAACAAGCAGACATAATCTAATGAAATATTTATTAAACCATGGTAAGCAAGCCACGCTGAACAAATCAAAGATTAAAATTAGCGCTTAACGGACCACTCGAAACAGCACCTCTAAGGCCGACTCTCCCGCTTGGGCCGGAGTCGTAGGTTCGATGTGGACACTTTGTTCGTGAAGCCTCTCCGCCTCTATTCGCAGCTCTTTGAGGGACTTTGTATGGCGCGGTGTAGCTTTCCCCCCACTCCGAGATAAACCGCACACAATACTGACCCCAAGGGCCAAGAGAAAGCGACTGACCAGCCTTCGCCATACAATCATCCGATACCAATGGGACGGCGAGCCTATTTGTAGTCTATGCTTTGGAGATCCGGGGCATTGATTATAGTAGAAATTGCCTCACTGACCATCGCTGTCTAGCGACATGATTCCACACAAGGGTGACATGGTGTCCAAGCCAAAAGCCACACTGGAGCCGCGAAAATATATATGGCAAGAGCAGCTGCAATGATCAGATCTCGGCCTTAAAAGTTAATGATGAAAATGTTGGTGACTTATCCCTATCCGCTAATGATTTAAACCAGAAGGATCTGATCCAAAGCGCAGTTTGGTTGCATACCTGTGGAGCATGTAAGACGACAAGACCTGTGAGAATCAAAAGACGCAAGATTCAACGCATTTGAACCCTACGACAAAACAGACAGCTTAACTCCAGTACTACGTAACGGAAACCAGCAAATTGAGCGAAGCAAAGGCAAGAATGAGGGAGAGCCGAGGTACATTCCGTAGAACGCTCAATAGGATCGCAATTGGAGCGTGGAGGGAGCCCGGGGCCAACCTTGTATCAGGAAGAGCGAAATTCTGGACGCCGTTTTCTGTCACGACATAAGGAAATGGATAGTACATTATGAATGCGAGAAGTATACTGCTGTTTTTTGGAGGTTCTCCGCGGTAGGAAGGTGCAAGAGGGACATTTGCTGAATTTGATTGCAGATTTTTTTCGATTCACTTATAGATCTCCTATTAATCCCTTGAACGGGGCGCTTATGGAGCGCTTAATAGGCTCGTTCTCTGAATCTAGAAGACACTTGAGTCGAGGATGGAGAATCGTGTGGCGCTTGAAAATGTTTGTGGTTGGAGTTTGCGAGTTTATTTCTCTTCCTGTCTAGCGACTTGCACTGGTTACTCGAGCTTTGACCCTTTGTATTTGGGCCTTCATTTTTATTTTCCTTTTATCCGCTTTAGTTTAGCGGCTCCAGTCTACTGATCTTCTCGAAATAGCCCTGTTGCCTTACTGCATCTTGTAAATGTGTCATGGTCATCGTTGATATTGTCATTCCTGGAGTACCCCACTTTCTCTCCAAACAGAACCTCTTGGTCTTGATCATCCTTGAGTTTCAGCTGCAGCTACCGCTAAATTATACGAGGTACATTCATTCTGTAACCTCTGGGGGGCTAGGCACCACCTACAAGTCGGTACCGGTTGGATGTCAGTACTTGAAATTTACGAGGCAAAATGCCGAGGACCAGAGGCTCTAGGGGTCACATCCTTTGAGACCCTACGCGTGGGAAATGGTCTGAGCGGAGTTACTCAAACCGGCAGTCTCAGCCATGTAGAAACCAAGTCCTGCGGCCCGTAGATAGTCGAGGATCGTGATCCTTGAATCAAGTAGGGCTCGGTCGTACGGTATCAAGCTCCAGGACATGGTAACTGTGATTCTTTTACGTACAGTTATCCCAGGATATCAGATGCTTGCACGAACCTTGATACAGGGCTATCTTCGCAACAACGAATTATCATACTTTAGGTTCTCTGGTTCTAATACTTTTCTCGTGCTTGTTTGCAGCGAAGTATGAGTTGGAGACAAAAGGCGCTAGCCTTCTGTACCCTGGTCACTATACAATACCCGTGCCACTGCCATCACTCGCGCGTTTACGACGTACTTTGCCGCCTCTCTACATAGATCCTCAGTAAGATTGGCGGTGTAGAAAGGCAATTTGATATGGAAAAAGAATGTAAGCGCAGAAGAGGGGGCAAGATGTATTGCAGAGGCGCAACCCTATCTTTCGTGGAGACAGGATTTCGGATTCAAACGATGGCACCGAGGAGCAGTTGCATGCATGCACCGTGGCCTACGTGTCTCTAACCCCGACACCTCTGCCAGTGAGCGTAAGCTGGTTGGTTATCAGTACCCACGAAGCGTTTAAACCACCTTTTCTACGAAGTTTATTATCAAAATCTTGGCACTGTTCCTGGCGCCCATGCCTTACGGAGTATGATTGTTTGTACACCCGAAATCCGTAATATCGGGAAGTGGTGATAAGCAACGGAAACGCAATGGATTTCCATTGCCTCTCTCGCCAGGCTGTTGTGGAATTGCATCCAGTGAGAGATAGCTTGGCGCTTCTATTGTTTCTACTTCGTACTACCAACCATTCCCACCTAGCCCTAAAGAAGTTTCGCGGTACATGAGTCTATCAGAGCGGGTTTCGCGGATTAAAGGCTTGTCAGATGAGTCGATCCCGTCTGCAATGCATCCCGTCCACCTTTCCCTTTCGACTTGGTACACGGTCAACACGGTCCGATTCGTCAGTCACGTTTTCCGATCTCGGCTTGGATCTCGCATTTCGCTATAAAATGTCATCCGCCCGTGATCAATCGGCCGACCGCCTTCCCGTCCCTGGCACCTTCCAAATTTCACCGGTTTCCTGCAGACGTATATGCACCTGTAAGTGGGGTGGAGCGCCACGTTCTTTCCAGGATTCGCTTACGGTAACTCCGTGCCACGTTACCTGGGTCTTGGTGTATGGTTATCTTCAATGTGATTAATAAACTTCACCTCTAGCCACTTAGGGGCTGCTGGTACCGGATTACTTCTGGGAATGGGATGAAAGTAGAAACAGGGACCAAAACTTCCTCATTTCCTAATACGGTTACCTCCCTTCGAGACTTCGGCTAATACTCGGGGTCCTTGCCCTTTTGCTGGCCTGGAGGCCTTGTCCCCACAATAATTCTAAACGCCTCAAAGGTCTACGCGGTGGGGGTGGGAATACGTAAGGGAGGCTTGATCTTAGTAGTTAGATCTGCGTACTTCTCCATTCTTTCGTTAATTGCCCTACTTAGTCAGTGAACGTGAAATCATCACCCTGAATCTCGGTATTTCCCCTCTAATTACCACAAACGGCCACTAATGTACGATAAAATGCATGTCAGAGTATTGCACGCCAAAAGACAACTCAATATCTCAAAATTATAATCCTTATAAAGTACTCCAGCGGCGGATCTCGTCCCAGTCCGCCAATCATATGACAGCAAATGTACTCAACAGCTTGAACTAAAGAAAATCAACCAAAGACCGCAGAACTTGGGTCGTCCAAAATACCATGCGTTTTCCTTATGGAATATGTGTTTGAGTACGCCTTTGCTTGAATTTTTCCATAATGTATTGAAAATCATCAATCAGAAAGTGATTTTACACAAAAATTAGACCCTGGTACACGGGATTAAGACACTTGCATAAATGCGCTACTAGATGCTGATCAAGTTTTAGTAATACCGCAGCCGAGTCTTCTTGATTGGTATTCTAGAACGAGGTCAGCGACATAAATATCCTAGCGAGAAGCAGTCAGATTCTGACAGCTACCCACACAAACCCAATTGATCCTACCGAGGTTCCAAGAACTGTACATCTAGACGTGTAAGTATTGGCAAACTTGCTTACTACCAAACGTCCCCGACTATCTGTGCCAAGAATTACGACTACTCAATTGGGGCTTGTACCCACGTTGGCATATGTAACATAAACAAATTGCTGAGAACTCTAGTAAAGTAACTCAACTCGAAGCAAGTACTACTAGCCGTGCTCCAGGACGCATTGAGACGAAATAAGGTTTTACCAAGTAGTGGATATGAGACTAGAGACATCTTAAAGCTCATCGATAGAAGGCCTCTCGAAACCTAGCAGATACAAAAGGTTTTGAATGCGGGTACGGAGTGCGAGGGGTCGAAAATTATTTGCTGCAGGCGTTTGTACCATTCCCCTTTGAGAGTCCATTGGCTCGCTTAGCACAAGGGGGTCCAGATCAGGACCAACATACGAAGTAGGTTTGATGCTCACAAGGCATCAGGAACTCTTAGAAGTAGGCAACTTTCCATTGATCTAAGCAAAAATTACGCCATACATCTGTTTTGGATTCTGTAATACATCTCAAAAGGGCAATTTTGCACGAGCTTCACAAACTACGCTCCTCTATACCTTACAAAAGCCCCTTGAAAGCCCTTGCTGTCTTACTTTCTCCTACGGCTCCGCGAAGGCTTCATAAAGTTTTCAAAATGAATAAGTACCAAGATACGATTACTGAACCCTCTGGTATGTCCATCTACAATTTTATGTCAATTATCTAGTACCAAAGTTTGGGCCTCTTATCCTTGCAAAAGCGGTATGGCCCGAACGTGGCCTCACTCGTACTAGACTAACGCACCCTCAAACGCATCCTCATACATGCATACGGGTCTGGTAAGCTCTAGAGCAGATCAAAACACTTTAATATTTTTCCGGCTTTCTTTGCCGAAAGATCCATGTTCCTCAACGATGTATTTCCCGGCATCCCACCTGAATAAAACGCCTTCGAGATAATTAAGAGCATGAATACTTTTTCTCAGATTTGTGAATCAAAACACAGACATCATCATGTTCGGCACACTTCGATATGTAGCACGAGGCGATAACCCAGGCTATGTCCAGCGATCGTCTGAAAAAGCTTCCGGACGGCAGGGTAACGTCAATGACTCTCATCTGGCATGCTCAAGATGTCGAGCAAAAAAGGTGTGGTAGTTTTCCAGATCCCGTATAGCAGATCTCTGATCAACCACCTTAAATCGTCACAACTAGTTTTAAGCCAAGGTTACAATCCGATCCTCAGGATACAAGGCTGATCATTATCTATAGCTTAAGTGTAGTGGGCAGAAAACGGGGTGTGACAGATGCAAAACTTCATCTGAAGTCTGTGAATATCCAGTCCCTGCTCGCAGAGAAGGGTCCAAGCGGCGCAGGCGATATACCGAGAATGGAACCAATGGAACAAAGAGGTCAGACAGCAGCAATTTAAGTACACCACCAGCGACGTCGCCACAAAATATTCCTCAAGTCCGAGAAACCACACCGGCTCCGTCTAAACCCGCCTCGATATCAGAATTTAGCGAAATAAATGTTGATCACACCAGCTCCAGTAGTAGTGCCAGCAGTGTTATGGCAATTAACGATCGCTTTATGGGGCATACTGACTCAAAGGCGGCCAAGGATCAGAATGGTCTATTTGAAAACGAAGGTGGATTGGACTCGGAATGGCAGTTCAATCTTGACGGTGCTGAGTGCGGGGAGGGGATAGATGGGGACTATTTTCGGGGAATTCATTTTGGTCAAGAAGATGACTTTCAAGTTCCGGATCCATACTTTTCACCAATGTCAGACTTGATATTCAAAGAGAGAGACGCGGATGACCCAATGGTCATGGACGAAGATACACATGGGGACTTAAAAGCCTGTAAGTGAACCCCGCATAGTTTTTTTTTGGCCTCTTCTCTAAACAGTATACAGTCAACCCACATGACATCAACAACTCAATCAAAACTCTATCAGCCCCTCAGCTCATGGCATCCGGAAGTAATTCCATTCCCGCCAATTTCTCCATAGCCCCTGGCCTCGCAACTATTGAGGAACAACAATTCTCAGCCCAAATACTTAGCTCCGCAACGCGGAATTCATCGACCGTCTCAGATCTTTCATTGAGTCCTTCGAGTTCGCCTTTTCAACAGAGCGCCCGATCATCTCTGGCCGCTGGCAGTGTATCTCCGAAGGTGTGCCAGTGCTTACAACTCGCAGCTTCCATGCTAGTGGGAGTCGAGAAGGAAATCACATCTTTGGAGTCCCATTCCATAGATGTCATGATGAGCTTTCACCAACAAACCTTGACGCAGTGTACATCCGTCTTGTTGTGTCATATGTGCACCGATCGATCCGAAAGCATGATGCTGCTTACCCTAGTCTTAGACAAGCTTGCTAGGCTTTGTGAATCGGCTGCGTCTCGGTGTCTCCAGCCGCAGTACATGAAGCATCACCCACTCCGATTAGAGTCATCTCCTGAGAACGGCGATGCTAGCAGTCATCGAGAGCAATTAATGAGATTAGACTCGGACTCTAGCTCACCAACTGATGGGACGCTAGTATTTTGTGGAGAGTACAAGATTGAGAATCAAAGGGACTGGATCTTCCTAGCTGAGGTTTTGATATCACTTCAGTTGAAGTCTTTGGATGCTTTCCTGAAGCGGATGAAACTCGTCTCCCTGATAGCAAAGCGTGAAACTCACCTCGTCATGGTCCAAGATTGCGAACGACGAGTCCGAGACATCATCCAGAAACTCAAACGGGCATGATTGTCGCTGGCTGTAGTCGGTAGCTGCCAACAACAGCAACTCCTATTCCAGCATTTATACGCAAGTATTGGAAAGTCGATGTCTACTCTTGCCTCAGTCACGGATGACTTCGCATTTCTATTCAGGATTTTTGTTCTATGTATAAATCCGGATGACAAGTTAGGGGTCTGGCGGTGGATGAGGGATCTGTTTAAGACTTTGGCGTAGGGCTGGTGGGCTTTGGATTGGAACGTTGAGTTTCTGACCGGTATTCGGATTCTCTCGGTTCCTGCAATCGGCAATGTAGTTCTTATTCATTACATACATAGAGATAGACATCAGATGAAAGCAATCAAGTCCCCGTTCAATACATAATTCTGGAAGCAAGATAGAATATGAGATCCAATTAAACAATGTGATTCCCACAAATGCAATATATTGTTCAGTCTTGGGGACTTGGAGGCCAGTCACGATGTGGCCAGATTGGTCAGCGAACGAGTTTCCGTCAAAATGAGGCTATTCATCACTAATTACATTCAAGCAAGTCTATAGGGCTAGACTAAGCACGGTGAGCGTATATCTTGGTTATCGTTTGATTAGGTATGTATCCATGCATCTTTCTTTGACGTGTCTGCATGACACCCACGCGGGTGAGACAAACCGTATCCTGGTCCAGGGATTACTCGCGGCGGGTGTGGAGGCGCCTCTCCGAATCTTATCTGACGGTAATGCGGAATCCAATCAAGATTGGTTTCAATTGCGGAATCCTTGGTGGCGGGCTTGGCTTTTGACAACCGTTGCCCAGGATACTGGGAAATGTACTACTAGCCTGTTGTGCGAGCATTTTACAACGCACAATCCGCATGACAGCATCGGTGAACATTCCGAGCATGGGAGCAAGGGTCCATTCCTTCCCCAGTATTAGAGGGACTCGCTTACCGTATTACGACGGGTCCCCCCTGAGTGGCCAGAGCTCTTGTGATCCTTCTACGTTTAATGATCCTTTACAGAGGGGAAGGCAAAGTACAGCAACCTCCTCAACAAATATAGTGCCATCAAGCGCGCCCGTGGCTTGGAAGTACTCTCCAGACATAAGAGGCTTGCTCGGGCCACGCCAATCCCCTGCTTTCCAACAGGTAGACTGCGAACATTACAGTAAGCGCTAACATTCTGACAGCGGCAGTCTGTGCCGCTGCCTGGCAAGGCAGATATCAGTGTCCACCCCTGGCCAGTGCGGGCTGGATATCACGTCAGGAAACATTCCGAGTCGGCTCTAGCCGGCGCCAGTGCTCCTCCATCCAGCATTGTATCACGTCTGGTGGCGGTAGGGGTCTTGCATGGCGTCTGATGTGCTAATTGGCTGCAGCATTGGCTGACCAACCTTCCAGATTGTCACCAGGAATGCCCACCTGCATCTGCACCTGCACCTTCGTACATACCAGGGTAAGACCTTCTTGGAGGAGTATTTAAAGTGGGTCTCCGAGTCTGGGGCAAGAGCAGTCCTGGCCAATACTTTACATTGGGCAAGAAACGCAGAGAACAAGCAGGAATACATGCTAAGCTTTCCTGTGCAAGTCCCTGCTTCCCATTTTAGCTGACACTTACGATGGATCTCGTACGATTCGTATCACATGTAAATAATCAGGCCATTGATACTTGACACGGCACAGCTAAGCTGACATGCTCCATCAGCTGGAGTTTTCTCATCTCATGTTGCCTAGATAAGCACTTCTCATTGCTCGTCTAGCTGCAGATGGATGCGCCGATACCGCGAGAACCAACCTGCATTACATCTGCAGGAAGAGGAGCATTGCTGGAGGAGCTTATCTGTGTCGGCCGCAGATTAACTATACAGAGTAATTCCGAGAGGTTTGGTATCTTGGTTCTTTTGTTCGTAGGCCGTGTCTTTTATCAAATCTCTCAATCTTCACAGTCTTCTCGTATTTTGCTTGATCAGATCTATCAGCAATGGATCGTGCCTTGGAAAGCTGGCTGGCGGATTTTGCCAACCCGGAGGTGCAGCTTCCAACCGCCTCAACTCTCATCAATACCATTCTTTTCATGCTTGGATTTGTAGTCGCTGTCTGTCTTGAAGTCCTTGCTGCTTGTAATCGTTCTATCAACCTTCATTCCTCTTCTACTGTGAGAAGCCGGAATTCAGCTTTGAAAACGCTTCTCGCTCCGTGGGCCCGTATCAGATCGTATGTGGTCGGCGGTTCTACCATCGCTTCGGGCATGGCTTTCTTCAACTAAGAGGCTTGAGTGAATAAAAGGTAGGATTACCTTGCCTTTACTCCTGACCAGCCTTGGCAAGACTGATCTTTGGTACAGCTGACCGCAAATAGCGTGTTGTTATTGCGTTCTCTAAGCAGTTGATCACAAACGAACAAGAAAAATAATGATGACGCTCCAAATATATAGAAAAGTGGTCTTGGGAGGTATCAGTAACGGTTATTTCTAGTATCAGGCCCGAAACCAGGGCTTGAGAAATGAGGAATGCCGCTGCGCTTCGCGGAGGACGGAGCCACAGAGCCATGAAATGCTGCAGGGATATTGTGGTGGCAGGTCATATTCAAGATTTCCTGGAGTTTTATTAAGCATGTCGAATTCTGACTTGGTTCTGGTGCTAGAATTTTGGATGTGCCGTTCGCATATTATCCTGCCGACAGGTCCAAGCGAGGAGAGTTGCTGGAAATTATTATGTAGATTTCAGCAGTAAAAATCTTCATTGAGGATTACCCTATAAAGCTGATAAATTTATGCTATTGCCTTGTGATCAATTCGATCACTTTCTTGAAGTTCTGCTAGCTTAAACTGTTTTCTATGGAGAACACAAAATCTAGCTGACGATGAAAGCTAGGGCGTCTTTCCTACCTACGGATACAGCATGTCCTCCCCAAATGTGAGGCGATTTGGAATGCATCATTGTCAATCAAACCGTCCCTTTCGACCCTATCTCGAGTTCGCTCAGCAGTGTCTGGTTGCATGGCGGAGAAGTAAACCACACCTACGACGGTATAAGGAGGCGGGGGGATCGACTCAAGGGTGGCGATAGAGGGGTCGTACCTCCCAAGAGCTCAAGAGGAAACATTGCATACTCAGTTCATTAGAGAGAGTGCTTCCTAGTTCACTGCCATGCAGATGCACCCAGAGCAGTACGTTGTGGCTCACTTCCTACCGATAGGGTCCGCCAAGGCTCGCTTAGCGCCACGCCCTTTTCCACGCATATTTGTTGCACAGGTTCAGAAATTAACATAGACGCAAAATTTATTCTAAAAGCTGTGTAGTATTTCATAGCTTCGCCTAGATCCATACGCACTTTTTATTTGTAATGCGAAATAATCAGTAACATATTTGGCGCAAGTGTTATCCTCGTCTTATGCATTACCCTTTTGGGCCCCCCAAATAGAAACCAATCCAAAGACCGAGGAAGTTTGTTGCAATAATGCACTATCGCCGTCTTACTAATCCATGTCTTCTACCCTGGTACAAATTCTTTCTACCAAGGTCGGCCGGTCGGTACCAAACGTACAAGTCATTCCTCCATTCCCGGAAGCTACGAAATAGGCAGCCGAATACTCATCAACGCTATCCGACCTCACTTACTAGGCTCCCATAATTGGTTAAAGCACCCGAGTGTATCTGCCTCAGCACTGTAAGCTCGGTCTTTGTAGATCATACAGCAGTTCAAATTGCTTGTAACCGGCGGGGACGAGGACATCCCTGCGAAAGTCATGATTACAAGGGCTTTAGAGATAAGCAATCAGCAATAGAGGCTCTTTTGATACTAAATAAAGAACAAATTGTGCATTCAGTGATAACGGGGCAGTGCTTGTAGTGACAATGCTTATCAGTGGAAGCGAGGAAGAGATTGGATGAGGGGGGCCTTCAAAGTAGTAGAGCCCGGCTAGTCTTTAGGTAATGACGGCCGGTGTGTATCATGTTCACGCAGGAATTGTCAATTTTTTCAATAATTTCATACTCCATGTAGCAACAAGAATATCCCCAAACACCCCGGAACATTTACACGGATAGTATATCCAATATCAGACGCAATGAAAAGTTCTCAACCTTGAATCTCCCCTCTAGATGTTGGATCGTGCGTCTGACTTCCGCTTGAAGGACGTCCATGACCGATTTTGTGAACTCTAGACTTTTGGTATTGGCGAGATGTTGTAATACAAATTTCTTGTGAACAGTATCAGAATGACCTGCTGCACGGCGCTGCATTAGGGTACTTCGAAGCTGCATGTTCTGGGGATCCTTGCGGAGAGCATGAATGAGAGGTAGCGAGTATTTTCCTTCATCAAGGTCCTCACAGAAGCCTTTCTGGGCAGTGTACTGGATGGAGGCATTGTCAGTCATATGCTGGTCACAAGGAAGAAGACTTCTTACGTCTCCGGACATGAGGTTCTGGTAGTCATCCCGAATCTGGAAAAGTCGACCGAAGAGGATCGTCAGGTTATCAATGTCGATATCGGCCTCCGCTGTAGAGCACGCCGCCATGAGCCTACACAACAAGCGAAAGAGTCCTCCGGTTTCTATATCGGTCAGAAACTATATTCATTTGAATTTGTAGGACTGTGAAGACGTACTCTTATCAACCATTTTGAGATATTCCGGAACAGAGGGGCAAATCAGGTTGTAGGTCCAATACAAATCCAGAGATTGGCCTTCATAGAGGCCGCGCATCTCGTCTGCGAATAAAATCAGATTAATACGAGACTTGGAGGACTCTCAGCTCACCTATAAATATAGATAAACATTCGGGATTTCCAAGCTTGTTGACATCGTCCAAGGCTGCGATGATCTGAAAATTGGCGGAGTTGACGGTCTGAGCAGGTCCAAAGATGCTGTGTGTCGATGGTTTACCGCGTCGAAATGGAGATGCGTCTTCGAAATCATCAAGCCTATCAACAAGCGCATTAGCATCTCTCATGACTACTGATTCCACTTTTGGCCTTACATGAGAGAGGCATTATGAAGGCGGTTGCCAATAGCCTTAATCGCCAGAACCGATTGTTCGGGGACTTTGAACCAAACATTGAAGGCATCAATGACTTGATCTCTAACTCCCTTAGAAGGAAGAGATTTGAGGTATTCATAGGGAGCATTGACAATCTACACCAAAGTCAATGCTTAGTGACAAACTTCCATTTCTAGGAAAGGTGGACTAACCTCTTCACCAAGCTCCGGTAAATGTACTGACAGCACCGAGCTATCAATAGAATTGCTTTGTAGTGTCAGGTCCAGTTCAACTGGTGGTTCCGAAAATGTGGCAGAGAAGTCTGATTCAGAGCTATTCTGGCTATGGCCATTTGTGGCAGGGCTTGGAGGGGTCGCCAGACCAGTTGTCGGCTTCACTTTCTTGATTGGTCCCTCGGAGGTGTTGCTGAGAGCCGAATCCTCCGCGATCTTGTGCTTCAGAGCAAGATGTGGGCCTGGATATGCAGCGATGCCATGCTCCATACGAAGTAGTTGGAGTTGATTGTACTTCGCCCATGAATGATATCGAGGACATGACAAGCTCCAGATTACGTTTCCACTCAAGCTATACTGCATGGCTACGATGTATCTCCGTAGGTCTGCAGATATCTCGGTGTTATTTGTGTTCTCTTTAACGATCACGAGGTACTCTGCGACGGCCTCCTTGATCTTCTCTCGGCATATCAATTTGGCCTCGTCTGTCGTAACATTGTGCTCCCCCATGAGCACCCAGACGGCGTTGACCACGTCTGACAGACCATTGGCCATTGCATCTCGGTATTCTTTGTCATAAGAAAAGAGATCATTAGTGAGGCCAGCTGCAACCCAGGCGGGGCGCATGAGCTTTGCACAAAGTTCGGACTCATGCTCCGGAATAGTAATACCCATTCCAAACGTGACCACACCGAACCAGAACCTGAATTGGTTAGTATCATCTCGGTTGATCTCTGGAGTTGACATACATTTGACCGACATCAATCACTCTGTACGGGATGTACTCATCCAAAGTGTCAAAATGAGTGTGGTGTTGACGGCCAGAAGCTGTCTCGACGAACTGTGCCCACGCTTTCATGGTTGTCAAAGCTCGTGGTTTGTCTATCGCCATCATTTCTGAGAGCATTTGGGCCTGGATTCGCTTCTTTCCTGACTCTCTATCCGTGATCGACCCAGTCGAAGCACCCTCTCGGAATGCCTCCAGCATACTATCATTCGCCTCATCTCCCTACGATTGTCAGACATGGTCTTAGACACTGGAGACAAGATTTTATACCTCTTCCTTACCAACATTATCGGTGACATCTGTATGCAGTTAGTGAGGCTCACAGGTCTTTTTCAATCTTCTAGAAGTCTTACCATCATGAAGAAAAGCAAATTCGTTTGCGTAAGATATAATCTCTAGGCGGTCTGGTAGACATTCCGGTACAGAGACGCCCATGAAGCTATAACTTGGACCCAATCCTCCTTTATAAAAGCCAATTGGTGCTACTAAGCGTTTCCAGTCTTCTTGAGCTCTAAAAGTGCCGATGTCCTCCAGATCTGGGCTGATATGAACGCGCAGGTCGATTCCGTCGCAGAGACCCTCGGTCTCATACGTTGAAGGGTCAACGAGGGTGGAATATTTGAACTCCATGTTAACTGCTTTGCTTTAGAAACGTCGTGATTCAAGCAGAGGATGAGACTGCTACGATGTTTGAGAGAGGAGCAGACTTAAGAGAGTTTCCTTCGAAGTGTTGTCAACAGACCTGTGGAATTGTTATAAACTTTGAAGTATTGGTGAAAAGTGATTGGATCTTTCCGAAATATACAACAATTAGAACGAAGTAAAGAATAAGCGAGGCCGAACACTCAACTATCCGTTCTAAGGAAGTGCAGTCTGGTCCGAGTCAAGAGTGCCAACCTCTTTCACATGTCTCGAATCCAAAGACTTGACCAGCCGCAGATGAATAGCTACTAAAGTCGGTAAGCGCTTGCTATATTCAAATAAGACTGTATCTGTATTGTTCAATAGTTCAGATCCTAAGTTTGATTGGACCAATGCAATATCATCCGTGGTGGGGAGCAATGAGTGATGCCGGAAAATCGGGGACCGAGTGCCGTTCGCAAATCTTAGATTGTTTAATATTCTACAGGCGCTAGCATCTACTACACTTCATGCTGATAATTCCTGTGTTTCGGGGTTCTCGACTAAAAAGGATGGTATGGTATCTGAAAGAGGTAAGTCCGGATCTGGAAATTCACACTAAATCCCTTCGCTTGCGTGCGATGTCTGGCCCCAGCCACATCTTTCTCAGGGCGCTCCACAAGTCTCGTCTCTACAAGGTTTGCTGGCTCTGTCTATGTTTCATCTTGCTTTGTACTTTCCTAGGTAGGGAATAATGTAGAGTTGTGAGTTTATAAAAAATCGGACTTGCCAAATCAGGGATTCGACCTCGGCTACAATTGCTCGATTGTAGTCGAAATAAGCACCGGACTTGCCTTGTCTTCACCCCAGCTTATTGCCTCAGTATGCGGGGCAGCCCTTGATGTCTCGAGTCTTTGCATACGGTGCTTTCGTAGGCTGCAAGCCTAGTTCGTTCCGACTTCGCCACTGAAAGTTCTCGCCGAGCCGTACACACATACCGCATTTCGATTCTATGAGTATTCCGTTTCGGGCTATTCCGCAGATAGAATTGTGCGTGAAAGCAAGACTGCTTCTGACTTCGCACAAGTCTAGATGGGGTTGATCACTTTGCTGTTGCAAAAGAGGTTTCACGGACCCTTGTAATGTCTTGTCGCCTAATTCTCATAACCAAAAGATGTCACCATGTCTGCATGCTGGCAGCTAGCTAGAATGGGATGACCGAGATATTGGCAGACCAAACAATCAAACTGGATTCGTAAGGAACTCTACAAAATATATTGGCCCCGATCTGCAACAACACTGACAACCATCGCCAATTCGCACTCACACTGAGCATATTCTTCTTCACCATGGAAAGCTTGCTCAAGACTGCTGAGGCTTACTACCCTTACCTTAACTTCTTTTCTGTAGCAGGGTTGGGTTTGGGGCTTGGTCTTGTCTACTTCGTTGCTGGATGCATTTACAATCTCTTTTTCTCTGAACTTGCTAAATTCCCTGGTCCAAAGTTGGCCGCGGCAACTGGCTTGTATGAATTCTATTTCGACTTTTTCAAAAATGGCACCTATATCTTCGAAGTTGAGAGACTACACAAAATATATGGTTAGTGTTATTTGGTTGCTGATGTATTACCACGTGTGCCTAGGGCCAGAAGCTAATGGGTCTGCATAGGCCCCATTGTCAGAGTGAATCCCCATGAGCTATCCATTAAGGATCCTGAATTCTACGATCAAATTTACGTTGCTGGAAGCAGGAGACGTACCAACAACTACTCCCACTTTGCCAGAGGTATTGACTTTGATGGTAAGTGAAAATTATGGAATGTTGCTCCGGATCAGAATTCATTAAATGTTCTTAGGATCTCACTTTCTCACAACACCTCACGATCTACACCGACAGAGACGAAAGCCATTGGAGCCTTTCTTCTCACCATTGGGTGTTCGAAAGCTGGAGCCCATGATAAATGAGGTTGTGCAACATATCACCAGGCGCTTTGAAGGCCTCAAGGGAACCGGTACTGTCATCCGTCTTGACCACGCCTTTGTGGCATTCTCCGGAGATGTCATTGCGAGGATATGCTGCGAGAAGCCCACGCCCATGATTGATGATCCAGAATTTTCACCGCACTGGTTCAATCTGTTACACACTGTCATCTTCTCCATTCCATTGTTTACCGCTTTCCCCGTGTTGATCAACCTCGTCAGTCTCATACCAGAGACCTTGATTACATGGGTTGACTCGAGAAGTGCAACACTTGTCCAATTCAAGAAGACGGCAAAGAGCCATATTATTGCCGCAAAGCGCGACAAGAGAGAAGCAAAGCCTCCAACCGGAGACAACGCTCGCACCTCTCTCTTCCATTACTTGGTTAACAGTGAACTTCCCGAGTCCGAATTGTCTGTTGACAGACTTGCAAAAGAGGCTCAAGTTCTCCTTGGAGCAGGTAGCGCCAGTACAGCTAGAACGATTGACTTCATCGTGTACTACATCGTTGCCGGCAAGAAGATCCGTGCTAGACTTGGAGAAGAGCTCAAGGATGTCATGGCGGGTTACCCAGCAAAGGTTCCCAGCTGGCCAGAACTGGAGAAACTCCCTTACCTTCAAGCCGTGATCAAGGAGGGTCTACGGTAGGCGATTCCTCCCTCAGTATAAATGAATGATTACTGACACATAAGATAGCCTTAGTTACGGAGTCATGCACAGACTGCCCAGGGTTTCTCCTGATTCCGAAATTCAGTACAAGCAGTGGACTATTCCCAAAGGTGTAAGTATTATTGCTGGCTCCGTATTCAATATGAGTGCTCATCACTTTTGCGATAGGTTCCTGTTGGTATGTCTGCATACTTCATGCATACCGATCCTGAAGTATTTGAAGAGCCATTCAAGTATAACCCTGATCGCTGGATGGGAGACTTCAACCCACTTATGAAACGTAACCTGGTCACATTCAGCAGAGGCTCTCGAGGTTGCTTGGGAATGAAGTGAGTAGTGATCTAAGGAGACTATATTATTAAATTTAGACATCTTACTAACCCTTCACCAAATTAGCCTTGCAGCTGCAGAGATCAACATTCTTCTCGGTGCTCTCTTCCGCCCTGGGGGACCCGAGATGGAGCTGTTTGAGACGGACGAATCCGATGTCATTCAATGCCACGACTTTTTATTGCCAGTGCCAAAACTGGATACCAAGGGCGTTCGTGTCATTGTCAAATAGATTGGCTTGTGTGAAGAGCAGGAAATATGAGAGGGAAGCAGGGTCATACGACAAGACCCAAGTTTGGAATGATCCTCCAAGGTTCTTCTATTCGAGTACTTTCAGGAATGGACGGAATAGAATGTTACTAGCTTGTAAGCCTCAGGGAGTTCAGGAGGTAATCTATTTGTTTCACAAAAACGCTTTTTCTAACGACGCAATGTGAAATGAGTTCGAGGAGAATTGATTGCGTGAATTCTCGACCTCAATACCGCAAGTTGAAATCTGGCCACTCGATCCACTCGACCGCTATTATCTTCTCCAATTAATTAGGATTAGGAAAGAAGGCAAGCATCAAATGACAAGTCGATTTGAATGCATTTTAGCACACACTGCTGGAATCATGATGCATGTGACGCCGCCGAGCTTTGTTCGAATTAATACAGCATCCCGGCTCTATCAAGGACCATGAGAACTAACTCCCTTCTAATTTA
Source organism: Lachnum nothofagi (assembly GCA_003988875.1). Lineage (NCBI taxonomy): Eukaryota > Fungi > Ascomycota > Leotiomycetes > Helotiales > Lachnaceae > Lachnum > Lachnum nothofagi. The sequence continues at coordinate 162,953 of QYSG01017778.1, forward strand.
CTAAAGAATGCTTCGGGCTGAATTGGAAAAGCGGCACCACTATAGAATATTTTCGGTCAAGTGGAATTCCGAGATTGTACGTTTCAGGTGCCGCCTTTTGGATCCATCGCGAGCACGATACAACACCCTTCGGTAAGCCTAAACAGGAAAGTTAGCACAGGGGGAAAGAGCTCGGACTTTCCCGATCGAGACTTAATTTGAGCCCTGAGTATCAGCTCTTTAGTTCGGCTTTTCTGTGAGTAAAAAAGGCGTCATTGTGACTCTATGATCTAGGGCAGATTGGTTACTTCGTCTGATTCTATCGAATGTTGCGCGAATTGAGAAAATATCAGAGCGTTTTGGATCAGTGTTCTCGAAGCCTTGATACACATGTTTTGTACTTAATGAAAATCAGTGCAATTTTGCGTCCATCTTAGACGGTATTCTATTGTACACAATGCCCATCTCAATCGCCGATAACCCCCAACTTTTACCTTTGGTTCTCTTTCTTCAGTTTGAACCATGGGTGAGCAGCGCCAAGCAAGAATGCCATCCCAGCCGCAGCTATTGCAACAGCGAACGCTCCCTTTAAGCCCTCCATGTAGGCTTCTAAGATAATTGGTAGTTGAGTGGCGTCGAAGGAACCCCGAAGATCGGTAGCTCCTGTGGCTAACACCAAGCCCGGATTTATTGTTGAAGCATGTCCGACGAGATGCTTGATAAGTCTGTTCTGGAAGATTGACTGTGCCGCTGTGGCTAAGAGCCCTCCTCCATATGACTGGAAGACTAGTGAATCCTTATCAGTACTCTGTCATAAGTGGTAGGTGAAGTCATAACTTACACAAAACGACCGCTGTCGCCACCGCCACATCCTCCTGAGTCGAAATGTTCTGTGCAACAATAATAGGCACATTCAAACATAATCCTTGGCCCATGCCAATAAGTACTTGGAAACCAATCCACATACCGTGGCCTGAGTTGACTTCTAAAAGTATCAACAGGCCGCAGCCGATAGTTGTCAAGACAGTTCCGACAAGGAGGAAGGGGTTGTAAAGTCCGGTCTCCCCAATGACTACACCAGATGCAATTTGAGTAAGAGCTGATAGGCCAGTCAGTGACAGAACAAGCATCAAGATCATTGGCTTGGAACTCTCCCCAGAATGGTGGACTTACTCATGCCAAGGATTAGAGGCAGTGTCCTGATACCTGATTCCACGGCGTCTGTGCCACGAACCGCTTGAAAGTAGATGGGAATATAGGTGAGGATAATGAAGAAACTGCCGAGTATGCTATATTCCCAGTGATTAGTTGATCCAGATGAAGCTGTTTCGAGGTGTAGACTTACAAAAAGCAAAAGAATGAGCCCAAGAAGATAACCTTGTTTCGCATCTGAACCGGGTGAAGAAGAGCTCTGTCTCCCTGGAGCCATTCAATGATGGAAAACGTGATTGTCAAGAGACCGAACCCAACCAAAGTTCCAATCACGTCGGCAGACTTCCATTCTTTCATCGCTCCGCCCCAGGAAAGTGCAAAGATGTAGCACATCATGGAGCCAGAGAAGATCAACGCACCTGGAAAGTCCATTTGAAGAAGTTTCTCCAATAATGATGCTGTGGCTGGTTTGACAGAGTGATGGATGTGAAGGAAGAAGGTGACAATGCCGACAGCCAGGCCTCCAAAAGGTAGATTGATATAGAAGCACCAGCGCCATGATACTTTATCCGTCAAGGCACCTCCAATAAGTGGTCCAATCACAGATGCGAGCGCGTAGGCAGAGCCCATACCACCCGTCAAGGCTGGTCTTAACCGTACAGGAGCGGAAACACCAATGACTATAAATGATCCGGCAAAGGTACCTGCAACGCCAGCTCCAGTAATGATTCGACCAGCGATGAAGGTGATGCTGTTCTGAGAGACTCCGCAAATAAGACTTCCGAGCTCAAACACGACAATACTGAGCAGATAGACTGTTTTGATGTCGAAGTACTTGTATGCTTTCCCCCAAATAGACTGTGTAGCTGCGAGTGAGACAAGCATAGAAGAAGTATACCAGCCAACTTGATCCAAGCTGTTGAATTGCCTCGTAATCTTAGGAATTGCTGTAGATATGATTGTGATATCAAGTGATGCCTGCAGTAAATTAGAATGCTAGCTCGCCCACGCAAATCTGCACCAAGATGGACGTTTTCGTACCAAAAGCATAGTCATTGCCAACGCAGCGACAACAGCCCAGAATCCAAGTCCCGAAGGATATCTGCTTTCGTCGTCTACCTCCTCAGTGGACTCGTCCTCAGGTTTGGCTGATTCAGGATCAGAGCTGCTAGCCAAGTGCGCTGGCTCTTTTTCTTGAAGTCCATTGCTGTTATCGGTGCTCAGGCGCGTACCTTCGACAACAGTAGACATGGTGATCTTTGCGGTCAGGAATCCAGTAGATTGGGTTAATAGAAGAAACTCAGGTCAACATGCGTCAATGAGAATGAACTTGCTCAGGGCCTTTCTAAGTCCTTAATTATGTCATTAAAAAGAAGCATACACTACTAGAAAAGTACGGTCTAGAAACAATTTTAAAAAGAATGTTCCGCCGTAGGAACGGCCTTGCTGCACTCGGCTGTCAAAAGACAAGCGTAGGGTTGTCAAGGGGTCTGGAGAAGTGGGTCCACGGAAATCACCTTTCAAGTAGCCCTCCAGCTGGAGCGGCTTTGAGCGATACCCCAATTCGGCGCCTGCATGCAGTCATACGAGAGAGTGGGCATACATACCGTGACCTGCAGATATCGTGCCATTCGTTATGAATGGCATGTAAGGATTGGGGTCGGGATGCAGCACCCATCTCGGTGACCGTTCTCCGCCGAAGCGGCGGTCATGCGGCACAATCCTCAATACTAAACAGTACTTGAGAATAAGGCATCCTCTGTCTTCCCTCGGTCTTTCAAGAAGGGTTGCTTGGCATATCGGCAGCTAGTACCGGGATATACACTTTGAGAACAGTGTGCTTGGCTCTCGAGGGTGGATTTCATAAGCAGCATTTTGGACGTGGATGTAGTGTGGTGGGTGACTTCTTTGTGAATGGAAACAGATCTTAGCATTGGAGATCTGTCGTTCCAAAGGCTCTCTTTCACGGAGCTATGTATCGAGATTGGTGGCTACATGGCTTTCAATACTGTTAAAATGGTTGAGGCACGTCTAGGGCCGGTCCGGTCCACTTTGAGAGGGACGTGCACTCGCTTATCTGGGAAGGAAAAAAGGGGCTCACTAAAATACCCTCTAGCTTGGCAAAATATCACTAAACTTCAGGCCCCTGATCGCTAGTCTCCAGGCTATTGAGCCTGAAGCATCTGCAACTGCCAGCCAACGTGCTGAATTCATATTTGATACGTCTGAGAAGGAATGAGAAAACCCTCGCATGGACCAGGAAGGGCGATTTTTAAATACAGTGCGACGATCTAGGAGAATGAAGGTGATGGAAATGTGCAATGCTAGGGGAGAGTCTACGTGAGAGTGTGGAACACTATTCATCCTTAATCCAACGAAACGTAACATGCACATTGAAAGATGAGATACTACAACTTTCAAAAGTAGTTGTATTTCGGTCCTCCATCACACACTCCGAGTAAGTTGACTCTGAGGACGCAGTCCCTCCACCCTAACTTCGAAGTCCGTACATAGATAAGTTACAACAATACCCAGTGTAGAACTTCCAATTCTTCGGTGATTGATTTAGTGTTGCTTATGATCTCATTCAACACATTTTCATCGGCTGGATTGATGAACGCAGCCCAGATAGTTGTGTCAACTGGAGGTGCAACTGCTTCCTGTCCCAATCCCTTTCTGCCAACCTCCTCAGCTTCTTTCAGACTTCCCTCGTGCTTCGCCTTCCAACCAAAAACAGCTGGCTTCTTGAAAGCCAATTTCTCATTCGCTAGCTTCTCAAACTCCGGCACGTCTGTCACCTTGACCTTGAAAATGGCGTGCACTGTCTCCGACAGAAGCTGCTCTTTCTGTGCTGGAGAAACATCCGCAAGTACAATGTGAGCAACATCGCGCATTTGGATAAAAGGTAATAATTTCCCCAAGATTGGACCCATATTTCCAGACTGTAGGTAGGCTGCGTGGTATTTTGCGTCGGCCCACAAGCCTGCGAGGCCCAGAATCTGGTCTTGGCCTTCCCTCGGGACACTCTGCATGAAATGCATTCCGCTGACACCCTCGGCCTGCGAGATCTCGCCAATGATCCCCTTAAATACTTCCAACATCTTTGGGTCATTTTTCTTGACGCCCTCGTTTAGGGTGATCGTAGCGACTTCGAGCGTAGGCATTGTGAAAAGCTCGTGGAGTGAAGACGGGAATTCTTGGGAGCCGATTTTCGGTGGTTGAACTTTGACTTTGCGAACTTTCCTACTTATGAAAAAGGGTTGAAGTATAAGTCAATAGAAATACACGCGTTTCGATATATAGTCAACGCGTTTTGTGCCACCGAACAGCGTCGGCCCCTCCCTTTCCCCTGTAGCCGAGCCGCTACAGCAGCCAATCGAGGCTTGCTGCACTGTAAGGTACAGTATACGAAGGCTCAAACAGGAAATTAATAGATACCCGAGTTCGGCGCGGACTTGCTGTTTTAAGTAATTTGTAAGTCAACGAGTTCAAAAATGTTGAAGTCTGCCTGCCAAAAATCGGATTCGGACTTACCTAATCTTAAATGGAGGCAAACACCCCAGTCATTTACACAAGAGGTTTCCTGTCGATAAGCAGACTTTCCGCTCTGTGGTTCTGGGGGCGTGGTGCATGGTGACAGCACTATACGCCTCGCACCTGCAGGCTGAAATTCAGTTCTGAGAGTGACACAGCTGCAAATACTTAACACGCGATTCTCGAAGGCATCATTCTCGCCCACCGTCGCGATTTAACTACTATGAAGGTCATTCTCCACGGAAGCACTGGCTTCATCGGTGCGGAGGTTCTGGCGCAGTGCCTGGCCGCCCCGCAAATAACATCCATTGTTGCATTCACGCGGCGTAAACTCCCCGAGGACCCAAAACTCACTGCAATCACTATTGATGATTTCAAGACGTATCCAGAATCCGTCTTGGAGCAGCTCAAAGAAGCGGATGCATGTATCTGGTAAGGCCAAACGCGTCATTGCGAATCGATAATGAGGTACAAGTTCTAACCTATGAAAGGTCAATGGGAACGTTCAATGGGGACGCAGTGGTAGAGTTGGAGTACCCAGAGGCGTTTCAGCAAGCATTAAATAAGCTCGTGAATGCCAAAAAGAGATTCCACTACGTGTATCTTGGTGGTGCGGTCACTGAGCCGGACCAAGAAAAGACGCTATGGTACTTGTCGAAGGCACGAAAAACGCGGGTATAGTCTTGTCCATTGCCCCTCTCCTTCGTACAGTATGCTAACTGATTTTCCGGCAGGGTCTTGCCCAGACAAAAGTTTTGGAGTTCGCAAAACAGAACCAAAATATAAAAGTGTACGTTGTGAGGCCAGCAGCAGTCAGGCCGGGAGATGGAAATGCTCTGGTGGAGTCCTTATTACCGGGGGTCGCAGTGTCGGTGAAAAAGCTGGCAGCGGTGATGGTAGACTTGGCTATGAATGGAGGAAATGAGCAGATTTTGGCCAATAAGACCATTTTGGAGAAAGGAAAAGCGTTGTTGAACAAGAAGTAGTAATTTAAATAGAATTTTATCCCCATGGGTGATGTAGGGAGAGTTTAACAGTATTTCTGTGGGTCTCATCCGAGAGCACCTATCTTTTCGCATGATTACGGCGCCCTGCTGTGATCGGTGAAAACTTTCATAATCTTATGATGACAGCCGTTGTTTTGAGGAAAGAGAGCTGGAGGCCCGGGTGAGGGAGAAACCTTCTCGGGCTTCAAGTCGTTTGGCCGTCTCCTATGAGTAGCGTTGTCTTTGCTTCAGTTACATAGATCGCGTCTGTAGGATGGCGAGGGGATAGGTTCTCGATGCAAACATTCTGCAATCCATATTAGGGCTTTTCCTTCTAGTAATTCGAAAATCAGCTACCATAAGACCTGCAAATATCTCACCCATAGATTCTCTGAAGCTGCCTTTCATTACCATGATACCTAGGGGAAGAGTTAAGAGTTTTTCGGCCCCAATTCACAGGGTCGCGAATAGCAAAACCGGAGCTGTCCCTATGCTGGTTTTGCTTCATTTGACGGGGCAATATCTTAAAATCCGCAGGAATGACTTCGTTCAGTAAGATGCGGATTTCCAAGGTTAGAAGTATGCAAACCAGTATTTCTACAGGTCGAAATACCCAGTGCCAGCGATTCGACTGTGCCAAAGCAAGAGCAAGAGACAGGCTAGTCTTCAGTCCACTTCCCGACCCATCGAATTCATTCTCCCAGTATTCTTTGGAACTTGTCGTCCACCAAGCGAAATGTTGGAGCTCTTTTTCGCGAGTCTTTTCGTAATTTTCGAGACAAATTTCACACGGGTATCTCCTTGTACAATCCGAAATTTCGAATTGTGTTTGCGATGAAGGTGTACTCTGGAAGCGCTTTCTGATACTTTGCCGTTGGTTTCCGCAGCATTTCGGGTCTAGGCACCATCCATCAATATCCACGTAGATATCGCAGCTGATCTGGCGCCAAAAACAGCCAGCCCAGAAGGACTGCAGATGTTCGCTTGTCAAGTGACCACGGCTTTTAAAGTCCCAGTGGGTTGTGCGGAGGCACCTGAGGCTGGCTGGTGTCTGGTATGATGATTCTTCGACTTCAACTGAGGCTCCTGCATCAGACAATGATTTAATAGAGAACGCTTGGAACATGGTTCTTCCGCGAAGTGCAAGCGTCTACATGCGACCATTTTAGCAATCTTCGAATGTTCGCCGGGCCTAAGATGAGCTGCACATCTACCACGATGCCGCACAATATCATCTCCGGGAAGATGAGTGGGAATTGCTAGATAAGAAAGTCGTCGTCTTTCAGAATTTTTGGGCGGTAGAGCATGTTGAGCTGTCCCTCTAGGGATGAATTGTTGTTGCGAGCAGAACAGCAAAGAGCCATTGACCACTTTCGCCTCATTGACGATGGATGCGTCAGAAACTTCGCCATCCTGCGACCAGTTGGAATAAAATTTCTCTCAAAAGTTTGATAGATGTACCAGTAAAGGGCGGTAATCATGACCGAGTCCAATGCATTTTCTGTTCGTCAAAACTAGTGAAAAAGGGAATATTTTGACGAAACAAATAGTCTGGAGGAGTCTTTGCTCTAGGAGCACATTTTGAATCAGTTAGGGAAGGATGCTCCCCTCAAACAAACACTCACATCACTGCTCGCAGTGGATTGATGAAATTAGGCGTCCCAAACAGGAGATTGAGCCCCATCTTCTGCGCCCTCTTGATACATATCCAACTGCTATCATGGCCATCCCATATTGAATGAATCTTTTCGCAGGCATAGCAGTAGTTAGAAGTATTCAAGTCTCTGTCCAACAAGCATAGTATCTCGGTACGGCATCTTCGACACGAGGTCCTGAGGGTAGACGACCAGCTAAGATCAAATCGGCCGTCATTACTGCAACACTGGTGTCACAATGCCTCCCGAATAGACTTACAAGTCAGAGCAAACGCAATTCTGGGCACACGTGGAAGATAGCCGGCGATCTAGGGTATAAGTTCCGCCAGAAGATCCCCTAACCTGAAGGGAGCTGGGGGGTTTGCCATTGTATTGCCTTTCGAGGAGATTGCCCGAAGGCTCGTATTGGTGGTTTGCTAATGCACCGTTCCTGGATCGAAGGAACATGCTTCTCGAAAATCCCGTTCGTGGGTAACAAAATTAGACCCTTAGCGTACCATGACTGGCTAGAAATGGGTAGTTATTAGCGGTCGACGTCCAGAGCACTAACTTAGCCTGGATCGTTTACTTCGTCACAGGCCAAACAGTTCCACAAGACAAGGGGGGAAGAATAGGTGTCTTTAATAGGTGTTGCCGTAGAAACTCTCCCTGGCGCCACCGTGTGTGGTTTGGAGCTGTTTGCCCGTGAAGAAGTAAGCAGTGCAATTTCCCTTGGCCTAATAGCCTGCACATTCACGCCAGGTTCGCCTCCAAACATTGTCACCTTTCTCTTCTCGCGAAGGCCAAGTCAGCAAAGGCCTAGTCGAACGCAGCACACACAAAAGGATTTCGCAGCGTAATTCCCTCTCATAATACCTGAGAAATTCGGTGCCGTTCTAGGCGATTTCCCGAAAGAAAAAAGGTGGCCGCACTATTTTCACAATACGACCATAAGCAACGACGTTTCTAACGTACTGGCAGAACTCAAGACCTAGCTACAAAAGGCATTCAAGATACTCATATACGTCACATGGGATCGAAAATGTACGTGTGTGGGTAGTAGCCGGCACGGGCCGATGCTTTAGACCGGTGAGACTAGCTCCTCGAGCTCGGACCTCCCTGGCATCGAAGTGCAACAAAATTGCATGCCGGATCCAGAATTAGCTAGCCAGAGCAGAGAAATTGAAGTTTGACGTCTTTCGCATATACATAAAGTCGTTTTGGCCGGAGGAGGTAAGGGCTCGATTGATGCAGAGCCGCAGCGCAAGGAAAAGTCTCGACCATCGAATTTCTAGGTTCTCTTTTGGGCGGAAGTCTTGAAATCACGCTCCGCTTGGGACTAAAAGCTTGCAATACATGTGGCTCCAACAATTCGCTTTGTACCGAGCAGATTTTGAGAATAACTTGACACCAAGACCAGAAATCTTCAAAGATCCCTCGCATTCCGCATCGAAATCGACTGGAAGGCAAAAGACCGCGATCTTTATTGCACATCGCACTTGCTATCGGATACACTAAGAGGAAGCCAAGATGAATGATTTTTGGTGGTAGAGCCAGTCGTACTTGCCATCGTATAGGCTAACCAATTTCGAGGCCACATTTTCCCCGTGCGCTTGCATATCGGTGGGGAGATGTAACCAAAAATCCATCTGAACGTAACATCCTACATCATCTACAAAATCCAAACGCGGAACAAAATTTTATTAAATGTACCGACATTTATAAACCGCCTTTCCACGTCCCACAAGCCTATAAGAGCAAGTGTAACCAAGCAAAGCAGCAGTAGAAATCGGCCCAAGACGCCTCCACACCCCCTGGCCTTGGCACTCAGGGTAGGTACAGCGATCTCAGCTCTCTGGGAGGTTGATATACCGCATGGAATACAGAGTTTCAAGGAATGGTCTCGCCTTGTACTCCACCTTGCCTTGCGAAAGTAAAGGAATCTGGAGGGACTGACCCGGAAAGGAAGAAAGTGGAAGGGTTCGGGAAAGAATAGAAACTTCATGGACGGGGGGCGCGGTTTGGCTTTTCATTGGGTATCGTATCCTACACGCATTAAATAATTGACTCATCATGACATCTCCGTTTAAGCCTGAAGTAATTTCCCACGTCTCGAGCCGCCGTTCTCCATCCGTGCTAAGGCTTGATCGATACCTGTGACGTCTAACTCTCCTTTGTTCGCGCCTAAAATCAATGCAGGTCGCGCAGGAGGCTGCTCGACTCGAGATTTGAATTCGTTTATCTGTTTTCCCACTGTCAAAATTGCTAAGCGACGTTCCCCTAGTACTAGGATATCAGGTAGTGAGCGCGGCTTGACGATCTGTTCAACGCCTGAGCAGCGCTCGCCTTGGAGGTTGATGCCTTCGAGCCGCAGCATGCGAGAGCCAGTAGGAGCATTGCCGAACAGATTCCCTGATCCGCTATTCCCGGCCTTTCGGTGATTAGCTTTCCAGTATTTAGTGAGGGAGGGGATGATGGTATAGGCGTCACCAAACCAGAAGACGATGGATTCCTCAGATGGAGTTGTGGGTGATGATGATGTTATTTCGGTGACGGAGATTTGTCCATGGCTTGAGTCGCTTGTCCCTCTGATGCTGAAAGGCTCGACAGATTTGCGCGTTGACGGTGTCATAGGCGCAAATTTGGAGCTTGTGATTTGTGGTGGACCCGAGGAGCGAGTCTTGTTGGATGCGTCGATAAAACCGGCCAGACTGTATTCTGTTCTTGAACCGCCTTGAATTGTGTGATCTTTTGATGCTCCTGGCCCAACTCCCTCGATGTCCCAAAGCGCCCATTCACCATCGCTAAATAGCACGATGATTGCAGCGCCAGCTGCGACCCATTGTGCATCGATGATAACTTTCCTTCCGAAGCCTGCGTGGGTACCGCTATGGGAGGGTTGCTGATCTTTGATGCTCTGGAATCCGGCATAAAGAGAAAGCAGAAAGCTGCCGTGTTCAAGTGAGGGACTTGCCGAAGTTTCCCCAGGATTTTTGGTCAATTTGTTGTAATCGTAAATGCGGCATGTGCCTGTGGTATCTGATAGGAGAAGATGACTTGAACGTTGTTGCGCAAGGGAAGGATTAAATGTGATTGAGGTCGGAGGCGAGGTTAGAGAGACTCTCTGGAAGGGTTCGATATGAGGCTGTGGTGACTTGACAGGAATCCTGTACAATAGCAATAGCCCAGAGGCTTCCCTCGAATGTGAAGCGACGATTATTTGTGATTCTGAATTCTGTCCTGGCCGGCTCTTACCGAAATCTGCAGTCATAGCCACTCCATTCGAGGGCTTTTGATGTCCAGTAAGAGCTACGACTGTCTCTCCCCATATTCCGTTTCCAGGATATGCAGCAGTAAAATTTGCTCTAAGTTCAGGCCGGGCCTTACTTTCGGGAGACGGGGGTGTAAGCGGAAGAGTGACAAGACGTAATGAGTTGTCGGCACACGCAGCTGTGAAGACTATCTTAGTTTCCACGGGTTCCAAGCCACGCCAAGGCGAGCCTTCTGCCTTTAAAGCCGGAGTGGGCAGTAAAGCCAGATGTAATACATCGGATCCGAAATGCAGGTCCAGTGTTTGTAGTATCGTCGGATATGGTCTCGAAGGATCCAGCTCTTCTTCATCCTCCTCGAACTCTGGTTTATCCTCGAATGCGGTGGGTTCTGCGCCTTCATCATCTGAGTCAAGAGATATAACAGCACCTTTTGCACCGTTGACTTTCTTGGACCCTGCCGAAGAGGAAGATGCTGGTTTGAAAGCTCTGCCACCTCTCCAAATAATCTTCACGCCGTTTTCATGGCCGTACAGAATAATCGTTGAACCATTGGGTGCTTTGAGAGGATAGATTCTGGCGGTATGGATCCGATGAGGTAACTCGTAGCTATACAAGATATCAGACTAAACGCCAAGTAGTTTCTGTTAGCCTACCTGAGCTGGGTTGTTTGCGGAGTCTTGGTGATCCTAGGCTGGGAGAAACCGCCCGCCATTGTGATCGAAGCCTCGATAAATTTATGTCCTTAGTACTACCTTTACGCAAGTATTACCGCCGAAGATAGGTTGGTTGGTTTTGCTGTTGAAGCCCAACTTGCGCTGTGCAAGGACATTTGCAAATGAGGCTGAAAGGTGCTTGGAAAGTCGCGTTCAAGGATGTCGCGTTTGTGCTGCAGCCTCAAAATTCAGGCCGACATATCGGATCGGAATATCAGTTCGGCGAGTTGCGAATACTGTCTTACGGTTCATCGTTGTTGCCTTCGACTTCAACTACAAATTTTCTACTTTTTTTTTCTCATTTCTCCCGCCATTTCATCTGGCAAACAATGCATCCTATTGCTTTCTTCCTTTCCCCAGTCCACTCGTCCCTCGTCTTCCTGTATGTACGTTGACGCCATACTAGATGCAGCCTAGCAAGCCCGGTTTATCGTCCAGCAGGACGGTTAATCGGCATCAAGCCAAGGGCGTCGAATCCCCCCCGAATCAAATCGCCAGAAGATCTCCCGACTCTATGGCGTCCAGCCCCGCGGCACACCGCTTGCACTACCCCGCATGAGCAATTGCGATGTATTTCTGCTCATTTCATGGTGCAAGAGCTCGAGGAAGTCGAAGAAGGCCTGCAAAGGTGATAGCGAGCATAGGCGTGCGAAGAAGTAAGCACCCAAATTTGCGTGGATGAAATCGCACGGCGTCAAACTTGTCAAAATGGTGTCGTCGGTATCAGACGAGGCTCTAGCGTCGAAGATTTCCATGGATCCACTCCCAAGGGCGCGGAATCATGTCCGCATACAGGTAGGTAGGGGTGGCAGCGGCGTTGTCATCTGGATTTTCGTGCAAATATCTCCACTTATCGCCGACAGTTATAGTCGGGGTAGCTCCCTTCCCCATCTCTATTTTATGTCATCTTCTTTCCCAAACAAAGTGACAGCTAGTCGTTGTAGCCCTCTTCCTTACTCTTGTGTATTTACTTGTCGAGGGCCGCAGCGCACGTTTAGAGGCACGACACAAATACTCTTTTCTACTCAATGGGCCTCGCTGCGAAGTAGGCTGAGGAAACACATTTTTCGGGCAGATCTTTTTGGTCATAGGGATGAGCTCCTAGTCTTGTTTTGATATGGCGGACATCGAGAAGGAAATGGTTGAACACAATGGCTCTACCACAACCTCCACAATGATTGACATGTCCTTGAGAGAGGACCCTGAAAAAGAAAGAGATACCCCAAAATCTCCTCGAAGCTCCAATTCTTCCTCCATTACTTCCTCTTCTTCCATACATGACTCGTCAAATCCAGATTATTTAATACCTCTCGACCGAGCGTTGACCCCAAATATGACGACCGATGCAGCAGCTCTTGCGCAGCCAGCCCTCACCCAAACCAAAACCGGCGCCTCATTCGCCACGACCGGCTCTCGACTTCCCTCTTTCGAAGTCGACTTTGCAGCCGATGATTCAGAAGACCCACGAAACTGGCCGATGTGGTATCGAGGCTTGACGATAGCAGCAGTTAGCTTCTCAACATGGGTCGTTGTTCTATACAGCACAAGTTACACGAGCGGGATGCCTGGTATGATGAAGGAGTTCAACGAGACAAGCGAACCGGTTGCGACCCTCGGAGTGACTACATATCTTGTTGGCTTAGCATCAGGAAGTTTAATATTAGCTCCTTTAAGCGAGATCTATGGCAGAAGACCGGTCTATATTGGCAGTCTCTTTGTTTACACAATATTGATTTTACCATGTGCTCTCGCAACGTCGCTGCCAGAAATTCTGGTCGTTCGCTTCTTTGGGTAAGCTTGAGCTTCAATCCGGCGAATGGGCGTCCTAATTGGGAATAGTGCTTGTGCCGGCGCGGCTATGATCTCAAATTCTCCGGGGACAGTCTCAGACATTGTGACAGAGCAGTACCGGGCATTTGCATTCAGTATCTGGAGTATTGGGCCCATGAACGGACCTGTCACTGGGCCCTTGATCGGAGGCTTCGTGGCTGAATATCTTGGATGGCGGTGGACAAACTGGCTAGTCATGATATTCGGTGGCGCAGCTTGGATCATCTGCGCATGTATCAAGGAAACGTACGCTCCAGCATTACTGAAAAGGAAAGCTGCAAAACTGCGCAAGGAGACAGGCGATGATCGATGGTGGTGCCGATATGATCAAAAATTGACCAGTAGGTAGCGAACTACTAATTGACGTTAGACTAAACTGACGAGACCAGTATTTGAAATTCTCAAAATCAATCTTTCGCGGCCTTTTGTCTTGGCTGTGAGAGAGCCAATCTTATGGTTCTGGAATACTTATATTGCAGTAAGTGTTTGAATGCAGGTGGAATAGCGAAAGCTGATACGGCAATGATAGATTATATATGGTATTCTCTACCTATGTTTCGTTGCATATCCCCTCATCTACGGAGACCTCAGAGGCTGGTCGCTCGGTTTGACAGGCCTAGCATTCGTTGGTATAGGAGTTGGCACTATGATAGCTATAGTCACCGAGCCCTTCGCGCGCAGGCTTGTCAACTCACACAGCAAAGACCCAGAAACAGGACGCGTGCCTCCGGAAGCCTCAATTAGTATCGTTTGCATAGCATCCATCCTCTGTCCCATCGGGCAGCTTTGGTTTTCATGGACATCTGTTCCGATTACGATTCATTGGATCTGGCCAATACTCGCGGGTGTTCCATTCGGGGCTGGAAATTGCCTCGTTTTTATCTACGCCTCGAACTATTTGGCAGGATCATATGGGATATATGCTGCCTCGGCACTCGCTAGCAACAGCGTCGTACGATCCCTCGTTGGCGGCACGTTACCACTTGCTGGGCCAAGCATGTACAGAGCGTTGACACCGCAATGGGCCGGCACATTGTTGGGCCTTACACAGGTGGCTTTGATTCCCATCCCTTGCGTCTTTTATAAATGGGGGGATAAGATAAGAGCCAGGAGTCCCTTGATTAAGCAGCAGAGGGAGGATATGGAGAAGAGCCAGAAGCGGGCTGCGAGGGCACAAAGAAGGCAGGAGAGGGCAAATGCTGTGGCAGTCAGCTCGGAGACAGATATAGAAAAGGAGGCTGCGGCGAAAACGATGGAGCAGGTGGCGGCAGAAAAATGATTGTTTTGAAGCGGATACCACGTATCGCCATGTAGCATATAACATGACGTACCTTGTAAATACTACAAATACATAGAAAGCAAATACTTCAGCATCACGCTGGGTCTCTCGAGCTCTATGCAGGAGGAGGGCAGCAGCTTTCTTTCCTCAAAGATCTTCAATTTCCGCATGACAGGGAATCATCAAGCTCTTGCCTGCTTTTCAGCTAGCTTGATGATCTCGATGATATTCCATGGCTCAGCCCAAACGACGTCAATCTTCAGATATATTGTCACGTGTATCAGGCCAAGTCCGCCTTCATGCAATGCAGGACGGCGAGTCAGCCTTGCAGCGGATCGCTGCCGGTCAGACTGGGGGCTGGGGGCGCAACTTGTTGTCAGAGTTTTCGTATGTGCCTTCAGCTGGCAGACGCAGGATACAGTGTTCCGCTGCGAGAATTCCAGATTTTATGATGTTCCACAGAAATTGAGACATTGGAAAACAGGTATTGGGATTGACATCCGACCGTGTTTTACTTTGCTCCAGTGCCAGCACACACCATTACAGTGCCGAGACCGTCTCCACCGCTAGCTGCCGCTCGCTAAAACGCACGCTACGCTACAGGTATTTGCACCGCCAGTCCTGTCTTTGTTTCCTCGTCTCCTCTCCTCTCCTCTCCTCCCCTCCTCCCTCCACGCGCTTTATTCCCCGGTACGGGACCCCGTCAATCCATTCCTACCAGTGTAGTCTGTCAAGAACTCTATCGAACGCCTCCCCCTGCATAATCCAAGGCATCTCGGCCGACGCGACATCCAAACCTGCATCAACCTCATCCCTTCTGTGACTTTCAGTAGTCATGGCAGAGCCCACGCAGTTTGCATACAGAACACTGAAGGGGATCGGCATCGTGGATGCTGCGCCTGTCTACGAGCCCTTGCCCGGCTTCCAGAGACCCGAAGGCAATTCTCGCTGCTGCACCTACTCGCCCTGCGGCCAGTATTTCGCCTGGGCCTCGAAGGAGGGCGTCACCGTTGTGGATGCCTTCGTCGGACACGTCATCACCACGCTCCCCACGCCCAACGTGTACGAGCTGGGCTTTTCGCCGCGGGGCTCGTACATCATCACCTGGGAGCGGCCCTCCAAGGACGAGAACGGCGATGCGGTGAAGAACCTCAAGGTCTGGCGTGTCGTGGAGGAAGTGCCAGAGGGTGCGGAGAAGCAGGTCGTTGGGCGGTTCGTGCAGAAGTCCCAGACTGGCTGGAACTTGCAGTACACGTTTGACGAGAAGTACTGCGCCCGCTGTGTCACCAACGAGGTCCAGTTCTACGAAAGTGGTGACTTGAGTGTGGTCTGGAATAAGCTGCGCGCTGAGGGCGTTGCAGATTTTGCTATTTCTCCTGGTAGCAATCAATCTGTTGCTATCTTCATTCCGGAGCGCAAGGTTTGTGCTCCTACAAGCCTACGAGGCTTCTTGATTGATTCATACTAAAACAAAATTTTAGGGCCAACCGGCAGCCGTCAAGATCTACAACGTCCCCCAATTCGCAAGCCCTATTTCGCAGAAGACATTTTTCAAAGGTGATAAAGTCCAATTCAAGTGGAATCAGCTGGGCACGACCTTGATTGCTGTTGCACAAACCGAGGACGACAAGACGGGCAAGAGTTATTATGGGGAGACTACGCTATATGTGCTAAGTGCAAATGGTGGATTCGATTCAAGGATAACACTAGATAAAGAGGGTATGTGGACAATTCCGCTTAGTTTCGGGAATTTAAAATGTCTCATGATTCCTGGGACATTATTGAGCCCAAAAATTTCCAAAAATTTCACTACTAACTGAGGACAGGTCCGATACATGACGTGTCATGGTCCCCCAACTCGAAAGAGTTTGGGGTGGTCTACGGGTACATGCCAGCCAAGACGACCATTTTCAATGCCAGAGTCGTTGCTACCCATACATTTCCGCTCTCGCCTCGAAATACAATCATATTCTCGCCAACTGGTAGATTTGTTTTGGTTGCTGGTTTTGGAAACTTAGCTGGGCAAATGGATATCTATGATCTTGAAAAAGACTACAAAAAGATCTGTACCATCGAATCTGGAAACCCGAGTGTTTGCGAATGGAGCCCCGACAGCAAATATATTCTTACCGCCACTACGAGCCCCCGGCTCCGCGTTGACAACGGGGTTCGTTTGTGGCACGTCGGCGGAGGTATCATGTATAATCAGGATATGGTTGAGTTGTACCACGTCACTTGGAGACCGCAGCCGCCCAGCCACTTCACGGCGAGCGACCCGTTAAACCCAGTCCCGACGCCGCATTCATCGGCTCTGGCGTATTTGGGAACTGTCAAGACTCCATCGAAGCCAGCTGGCGCATATCGTCCACCAGGAGCTCGTGGGACCTCTACACCATTGCATTTTAAGCGGGAGGATGAAGGAGGAGCTGCGCATTATGTAAGCAACGGCACCTCTTTGGTGGGCTCGAATGGCTTTGGCAAGCCTAGAAGACAAGTGCCAGGAGCTGAGGCTGTCGATAGCCTCCCAACTGGAGGCGCACCTGCCGTACCAGGAGCTACTCCTACCGAGGGAGATGAGAATCTGTCTAAAGCGGCACTCAAGAACAAGAAAAAGCGCGAGGCAAAAAAGGCCAAGGATGCCGAGCTCAAAGCTCAAGGTCTGGCTCCGTCGCCGGAAGGAGCCAACCCTGGTAGTGAAAATCGCAGTCCAGAACGCAGAGATCGACAGCATCAACGTAGCAGGTCAAAAGGGCAGGAGCGTACTCCTTCGCAGCAACGATACCGTAGCAATACGCACCAAGGAAAGCAGCCACAGCACCACAGTCAGAACGGTGGGGCACCTATTGGCAACATGAATAACTTATCTATCAATCCCACCCCTCAAGCGCGTCGCCCAGACCCTCCAGGGCTCTCAGTTACCTCTCCAGGCGGTGGAAGTCCCGATGCAAAGAAGCTGAGAGGGCTGCAGAAGAAGATAAGGGCCATTGAGGACTTGGAAATGAGGCTGGCAGGTGGTGAGAAGCTGGAGGATACGCAGCTGAAGAAGATCGGCACTAAAGCCGCTGTACAAGCCGAGCTATCCTCCTTGGAACAGGATGGATGATCTTGACTTTTGGCGATTATTTGGACATTTTTAGATGTCCCATTGTGAATGGGACATTCAAAATTAGCGTTATCCGCCGCGGATGGATGGATAGCTGGATAGCGATGAGTTTGTTGGCGGCATAGATGGATGTCCGCCACCATCATGCAGCGTAGCATGGAGTAGATAGACTGTCATCTTAAATGGATGAGTTATCAGCATCACAATAACCCATCCTAATATCCCACTCCCTCTAGAACATTCAAAACCGGCATTGTTCGTCGTCAGAACATTATATCGAGCAGACCGAGATAAAAGGATTAGGGCAACATTCAGACACAAGTAATCAATGTAACGAAGGTACTGAAAAGGTTCAAAATCAGCTAACAGGAGAGGCTATTCAAGCCCGCTTCGACCGCTATATCAAAGGAAGCCATGTTTTTATTCAATATACTAAAGCTTATTACAAACGGATCCTAAGCAGTATTGATGCGTAGAATATCAGTACTTTGCCAAGCGAATATAAAAATGTTTTATTGCAATCAATAAATTTTTTTACAAAATTCCAAGACTTTTCCAAGACTTATTTTAAAGACTTGAGTATAAACAAACAGTAATAAAAACAATTCCAGTTCAAGCTAATAAAAAAAGACATTAAAAAAAGACAAAACTCAATAAACTAATCTAAAAATCCGGAAGAAAAAAACAGACAAAGCAACAGGCACTACTAAATATAAAATACAAAAAGACGAAAGCCAAAGGCGGGCACATTAGAAGCTGACCTTGTCAAAGATTCTTGTCGCCTCTAAACATGTTGCAAAAAAGCAAAGCAGAATTCTAAGACGAGAAAGCGTATCTGCTGCCTCAAGGGGAAGAACAAAATAATCAAGAATCTAAAGCAAGAAATGTCTAAAAGACAAGATCGACTTGGATTCAACAGAGATTAGCCAATTCTAACAAAGAAACAATTTTACTTCTTGTCTAGAAGCAGAAAGGCTTTCTTTAGAAAATGACTTAAACGGAACTGAATGAGAAGGTATTGTCGTTCGGCCCACGACCAACAGGATCAAATTACAAGGCAAGTTCATCAGTAGCAATGAATAAGAGAGAGCAAGAGCAGGCTTAAGGTCCCAAGTATTGTTTTTGCAGGCCAAACCGCGGTCAATTAACAAAAAAGGCAGTCGAATACCAACACTCGCTTCTTCTAACAAGTCTCTGCAAGAAAGTATCAAGACCAGAACTCCATGCTGCAGACCGAAATAGAGCTCTTCGCCAGCGGATTGACGACCCCACTGAAACGGGCAGTAAAATATTTAGATCAGAGCTGGCCAACGAGTCTTCTTCGAAAACACTACTTGATCCAAATGGCAAAAGTGGAACGGCCTTCACATTACAATCGAACACATCGGGATCTGCAAGCCGATATCGACATAGCCAATACGACTATTAGGACTCTCATTGCAGAAACTACAAGGTCGGAGGCCAAGGTCAATAGCCTCCAACACAATACCAACGAATCAATTTCCACTCACGAGTGATTGGGAAATGGACTCGAAGAGATTGAAAAATGTGAATGAAAGGCTAGATACCGTAGAGCATGGCTTTCTAACTTACAAGGTGGTAGAATAGAATATCCAAGTACTAATGCAAGTGGATGATTATGGCACTTTGCAAGGGCTCTCTTGACCAGACTTGAGGCGGACAATCTACAACGTCTCTCACACACCAGAAATATACCCCCGCCACGCCTATCTCCGAAAAGAAACTACCCCGCCTTCCCGATCCGGCAAGACCGACCAACGTCAAATCCAACCCCTTCGCCCGGCACGTGCTGGAACAAAGCTGTGAGATACTGCGACACTGGGTTATTGACTCGCTGGCGCTGAAGATGGCTTCTGATGGGACTAGTCCTGGCGCAAATGCGGCATTATCCCCTGGTGCAAACGTAGGCTTTCCAATACCGGATGTTGGGGGAAAGCAGCTGATATGGGCTCAGGGGGAGGTGCAAAATGAAAATCAGGATCCAGCACTGACGGTTTCACAAGGTGCTCATGATGCGAGTGGAAATTCGATTGGGTGATGAGGTGAAAGAGCTGATTGAGCTATAGGATGTAGAAGAGAGCGATGAGGCGGTTGGGACGAGTACTGATGACACGGATTCTGCTGTTGGAGGGGTCGGAAGCTACGCGTGAGTACTTTCCATTCTTCATGTTCACTCTTCGCGTTAGTGTGATACATACATAGGAGGGATAGCTGATAGGGTAGCAGGGCCTCGACTTATACTGTTAATTCGAGTTTGCTAGATGACATTGTGGAGGAGAATGGGAGGACTTATCATGTTTACAAGGATGGGAGTAAGTCATTTTAAATACGAGAGAGTTAGGTCGAGGGCGAAAGTTGAATAAGACTGACGAAAATATAGAATATATGTTACCAAACGATGAAGTGAGTTATCCAGTATTTTGCGAGAGGTCTTGAAAGGCTGATATGAAGAAAAGATTGAGCTGAACAGACTTGGTACTTTTCTCCTGTCCTAAATCATCCAAATGAAGCACGCTGAACGAAAGAGTAGATATGCAAAACAAAATGTGGTCTATCACGTTAGACAAGAAGCTGCATCTAGCACCTATTGGCCCAAACCCGCAGAACGTGCTGGACATTGCCACAGGAACGGGGATCTGGGCCATAGACTTCGGTACCATGTTCTTTATCTTGTCTCCTAGTGATTGAGTGTTGACTTCTCCAGCGAATCAATACCCCTCTGCCTTGGTAATCGGCACTGACCTCTCCGTCGTCCAGCCAGCAACGTAGACACCCTTCTCCTAACCCCATCCTTTAACCCACTTCCCATATCTGACACCAATTCCTATCCTCGAGCTGACTCTCTCAGTGTCCCCTCAAACCTCCAATTCGAAATCGACGACGCAGAGGACGACTGGGTCTTCTCCCAGAAATTCGAATACATCCACGGCCGTACCCTCGCAACGTGTTTCAAAGAACCGTTGTCTATCTTCAAAAAAGCGTTTGAGGCGTTGGCACCTGGAGGTTGGTTCGAGATGCAGGATATGTGTTTGCAGACGGCGGATGATGGGACGATGGATAGGACGAGCTTGTTGGCGTGGCAAGACGTAAGTTCCCAGGTGGGACTGAAATGTGTTTTTCAAGACTTCGTGCAGTAGACTTGCAGCTACAGCTGTCACAACTTTCTCGGATCTGTAAAGCTGACGTTGACTTCTATTAGCATGTCCAAGAAGCGACGAAGTTCACTGGTGTCCCTTGGACGAATGTCCCGAATTATAAAAGGTGGTTCATCGAGGCGGGCTTTGAGGATGTGAAGGAGATTAATTTTCGGTGGCCGAGTAATCAGTGGAGTGAGGATAGGAAGGAGAGATTGCTGGGAGCTTGTAAGTGCCTCATCGTTTCGTTATTTCATGCTCTTCCCAAACATCTCTGGAGTTTGCGCCAGCGATATTCTTTGGTGAAAATTCTGTAGGGCCCAATATGAATGCCCGCCAGAAACATCCAGATCCAGAAGAAATCTGCAAGAGCTTAAGAGACGGGGATCGACAAGCGGACTTTTCGTTAGAGCCTAGGTCACTTTCATTTGCGGTGTCTTGGCTTCCATGGGTTCTCCGTCCGCTCCTAGGCCATAAGGGCACGAACAGACATTGTTAACACACCGCTTTCCAGGGACACAAGCACAAATCGACAACGGCATGCTCGAGAGCGTCTCCACCCGCATCTTCATGATGAAACTAGGCTGGTCGCAAGAGCAGCTGAACGACTTCTTGGCGAAGGTAAATAAAGATACGAAAGATCCCAATATCCATGCATACTCCCCCGTGTAAGTCTCTTGTTTCGTTCGTGTCATTCTGCGATCGACACTAAACACGAGCAGAACGGTTGTGTATGGGAGAAAGCCAGCCGCTAGCTCCAGTAGCTAAGGTCTGACTTTCGTGTTTTAGGCATCAATTTTGGAGCATATTTATTGGTTCATGAATTCGGTTAATTGAAGCTCTAGATAATTAGAGCTGAGGGTACAAATTTCGTACCATGGTCAAGTGACGCTTTCCATCTAATTCGGGATATAATGAGTATTCAAATGTTGACATTCTACAAGATGACATAGACCATTCAAGTATGTGTACTTTATTGCTAGAAGTAAGGTCTTACACAAAACAAAATTTGCAGCAAACACATCGTTCAATCTCACTCATTCTAAACTAACGCGTATAGCAGTCAAGAGTTGTATCATTTTATATTTACGATACGACCTGTTTACTAGCAATTTGTAATTAGTACACTTGAACCACAACCTTGCAATTTCCCAGAACGCCACCACACTAAACCCCAGCCTCGTATTGCGTGGCGTAAGATTACTCTTAGCGGCAGGTGGAGAATCGCGGGGGCTTCCACCTCCATTGCGTATTATCATCGGCTCCGTAGCTTGAATCACGTGAAAGGGAACGAGACGTCGGATGTTCGGGGGCAGCCCCGAATGCAGTGATCCTGGACGAGGGCGGATGCAACGGCGGCCGGAGGTCGCGTCGCGTTCTTGCCTCTCAAGGCGATTTGCGAGTCCCGGGACTTTTGGGGAATGTCAAATTAATGTTTTCGTAGATGATTTTGACTTTGGATATTGTTGTCAGTGTTGACATATGTGATATATATACAATATAAGGAAATGTGGGCTCTATTCCCCGTATTGGTGGAATACCTGGCGTGCCTGTAACTTGTGCGCCGACATAGAAATCTCTGATGCTACCGTCCTGAACTCCAACAAAATGAAACCCTTATGTGTGACGTGTATGCGTATATGCAAAATTTCGAAGAATCCGTTGCGCCGGTCGCTATGCCTGACATCATCCCCACGATCCAGACATGTCGTCTAAACGATCCCCCCTTTCTGGTTTAATTATCCTTTTATATACCTTCTCTCTTTGCTCGGCAAACTTTTCGTGATTATTCGAATCTTGTATCGCAGTTTGATAGATCGTTCATTGAGGCAAGAGTCTCGCCTTCTCCACGTTTGAGTCCTTCTCCGGCTCCTCGAACACCAAGTTCACCAGGTTCTCGGTCTTCCTTCCACACCAGGGATCAACATACTTCGTCCACAGGTTGGCAATGGCGTACAAAATGACCAACCAAATCGGCGTCCATATCCAGAAGCGTACTCTACCAGGCTGCGGTAGTCTACCCGGCTCAATCTGACCCTCGGCGTTCATCACATCTGGAGGGAGCGTTGTTCCAAATAACATCCATACTAAGATCGTCCTCAGCAGCGCTCCATGTAGCAGATAGACGGCGAACGAGTTCTTCCCGAACCAAAGCAGGTACTTGTTGGAAAGAAGATCCTTGCTGAAAGGGGAGAAATGAATTCCGAGGGCAATGAATTCAAGGCCAATGCCGGAGTAGTACCGTGGCGTTTCGTTGTCCGCAGGGAAGATGTAAGGTGATGTCTGGCCCATGACCTCGGACCAGTGCATCCATTCCGCCTTGTCTTCTGGGTAGGACGCGAGCAGAAGACCAATGAGAAGGAGGATGGGCGCAAGAAGTCGAGACGGCCACTTGCGAGCTTGGCACCATGCGATGTGACCTGAGTGTTGGGAGAGATCCGAAAGAAATGCGCCGAAGAAGAATTGCATTGCATGTGCTTTGCAAGATGTTAGTATTTCCCTTCAGTCAAGGTTGGTGGACTCACCATCATTGCCGACATAGTAGTAGAAGTAGAACGCCCATGAAACCATCATCCGATATTTTGGTTTAGCATATGCAGTTGCGACCATCAAAAGGTACACTTCCAGAGCTCCTTTCAACAAGGGAAGAAGAGTCCATTGATTCGGGTCGTAAATGTTCCATTGGTTCGTCCACGTTGTAATTATATGGTGTACCAGCTGCTTGATAGCTTCCCATAGATCCGGAGACATGTTAGGCGATGTGAAGTTCAGCCACCAGCTGTCGGCAGCGTTTCCTATCTTGAAGGCTCCAAGCTGGCAGAAAAGCCATATTATCGTCGTCGCTATCGTCGTCGGTAGAAAGAGTCGAGGCACTCGGCGGAAGGCGCCTTTCGCTATCGAAGTGAAAGCGGCTTCTTGCTTTCCAGCCCGAGACAATCTGATAGGTTTTAAAGCGCACACATAACCCGTAACCATGCAGAATATTGTAACTCCGATTCTTCCTTGGAATAGTATCCGGATAATGGGATACTGTGCAATTCGTGGCGGCAAGCCTTCGTCAGATGTAGGTTTGAATAAGTCTTCATCGAACGAGCGCGCGAGATGCGTGAAGACGACCAGCAGAGAAGCGAAACCCCGAAGGCCCTACACAGGACTCGTTAGGTAAATTCATTCCCATGATTTAAAGACTTGAGACCAGACAAAAGGGCAGCGTACGTCGACCCATTTCACATTTTCTTGCCTGGAACTCATCCTGCCTTTAGACAGCCGCCGTATGCATTCAATGCAAGCGGCGGAAGTTTGATGACGCGCTGAATTATTTGTTGAAAGACTCTTCCCTTGCCTCTACCAATTCGTGAAATCCAAAGAGCACCAGAAAATGAAAGACAGGAAAGGGAAAGGCCGGGCCTTGTGGAACGCAAACGGAGTGAGTGGCTTGGGGTAGGATAGTGACGAAATTGAATTGTAAGGAAAGAAGACGTACAGAAGTTGAAGGGTGGCTGATACAAGTATGCCCATGACTAATGAACAATTCTACATGGGGGGGAACAGTGGATGGGGTGAACTCGCTCGAGTGGGGTGGTACAGTGTTGGAACTCGCAAGGGTCAAAACTCCAAAGATCGGCACCAATCTGCACCTGTACCAGGATCCATGATATCCAAAGCCACCGCATAAAACTTGTAAAGCTCGCTAGTAAAGAGTACTAGCCCGTGTGGCGGTATAATAAGCAAGTGTTATTATACAGGAAGGTATTTTACCAACGTCACTCAACGTTTGTGATGTATTGACGACCTAGCGGTTCTCGAATTGTGACTTTGGCATCTTCCTATTTCGGAGCAACGTCGCTACTTTCGGTAGCGATTGGTGTTTAAACCTTGGATTTTGAAGTCTGTTACCTCCGGGACCGTGAGGAGCCAAGACTGCCAAGCTGTCGGGACTCTTTATTTGACCCTCAGAGAGTCTGGGATTTGATTATTCTGTAAGATTGAACGACCGTACACCACGTAATTTAGATACGAGAAAGCCCGAGTTCCATGTATTGCCGTCTGCGACTCTGGTTCGGGTAATGAGCAAGCATATTATGCAGTCGCATACGGTGTGGCGCACAATGATGTTGCACTGATAGGGGTGACGTCGCACATGATTCTTCGTATTTTGTAAATATAGGTAATGGTTTTCGTAATCGTATATAGACTTTGCTTTTCCTAATTGCCATGTCGTGTGAGCTGTCGTTCTAATTGAGGATAGCCAGGCCGTCGTTGACTTGGCTAACGCACCTTGACGGGTAGACCAATGGTTTAGAGCGCCTCTGCGGTGGCTTGACCAGCGGCAGCGTCTAGAATGCGATGATAGGGATCTTATCTTTGCAGAGAAAGAAAGAGAGAAGGAAATCCGAGAGCGGGCCAGCTTCCTTCCATTTTGGTCCAGACTGCAAAATAAAATTTCGGAAGGTCGGCACCACACGGCAGGGAAACAGGGAAAGCGGTGTCTCGCGTACAGTACAGACACGTATTTTGTAAATATACTCAGGTTTAATTTTTTCAACGGAATTGTAAATGAACATTCAGCCGTTGGCAGGGCAATTCCATGCTGCAAATGGTCCTTGGAGAAAACCCTCACTGATTTCTCTGCCTTTCTGGAAATTTCATAATACCTGAACAACACGAAGAGGGATCAAGTACTTGCTGTAGTTCATCCGGCCTCTCGGGCCATCATGAGATGAATCGAGGATCTTAATTTCTTGGGAAGAACCCACGATTCTGGAGTTTCAGAAATGTGCCAAGAATTTGTGTTTGGGACCCCTCACTTCTTGACCCCACGAATCAAATGTCCTGGCCACGGGTCAACAAAAGAACCGTATCCAGATCTCGGTGAGAATGAGTGTGGCTGGTGAGCCGCCAGCCTATCAATCGAGCGGTAGAATGCTTCTCCAGTGTTCTTTAAATTAATCAACTCGAAGCAAATAATTTCTCCGCAGGGTTGGTGACGAACGCCCAGAGCTTTCCTTCAGGGATTGAGATGTCGCCTGTTATCGAGTTTCCAGTCTAGCCTGCATTTAAACATCACACCCTAGCATCAAACTTCAGGGGCTAAAGCTGTCCAATCCAAATTCGTGCATCTATGTCCGAAGTACGCGCGGCCTTAGCGACAATTTAACACATGTTTTGGAATTCTTTGATCAACCTCATGTTCCAGTAAACTGAGTTAAGATCTGAGCATGAGAGCCACTCAGGCCCACAATACGAGTCCCCACGTTTCAGGAACAGGGCGATCTTTTTTCTCGCTATTGACCCCTTTTTCCAACGGAGTCGCGGAGGTCCGACAGGAGGGTGTATACATCCGTAAGATATTTGGCAAACGAGAACTGAATTTAGACCTTTACCCCTTGACAAAGCAACCGAGAAGATATTTTAACCTCTCTGCAGGACATAAGTCGTCAGCAGGAATGCCCATACCGAAGCACGAAAACCTCTCCAAGGTTCCTCTAGGATCCCCCAACCTTTTGTTTACAACCAATTCTTCAGAAACTTTTCGAGTCAAAAGTGCGCTTACATTTGCCCCTGAATGTCAGTGACAAGAACATAACTTTCCTGCTCCGGAGTACTGGTTCGCAACATAGCACTCTCGATTGTTGTGCCTAAACCGGTCCAAAGTTTGAGTTACTCGAAGAGCGAGGATTGCGTCAGCTTTGAAGCCACACTACATTGCCATGGGGAGGTTCAGGCGCCCGATGCTTTGTTATCGGCTTCCGAACAACCAATTGCCTAATTCCTTCTGCTCGCTCGGAATTCTCTAGCGGGTGCATGGACACGGTTGACTCGGCCCGCTCTTTTCTTTCCGATTTCTTGAACGCCAAGGCTTTGAAGTCGCGTGCACTGCGAGCGGAGGCGCTGGAGGTGATCGAATCGAAAATGGCAGATCAATGCGAGTATGTGATCTGACATTGGTTCGTTGAATTTTTCCATGATTTGTGATTCTTCCCCTTGGCAATGCATTGAATCTTCCTGCTTGCATATTCCATTTCATGAAGGATTTTGGTGTCCAAATGTTATCTCTCATGTCTGCTCAATTCTCTATCATTCGTCACACGAACCGAGATTTCGAATTACAGTAGCTTCGTCGTCAAACTTAAGTTAGCGAGCGAACTTGCCCCTATTTACGCCAAGCGAGAATTCCTTGGGATCCACAGGCCAGTGGCGCAGCTATTGCCTGGCGTCCGTATAGAATCAGAGCTGCTTGGTTAATAGAAAGTTGCAGAGGGTGAAAATGAAAATTGAAATCAACTCGCATCCTTCTGGGCAGTTCTTAAAGAGCTGCCGTATTGGCAAATGCCAACCATTAGTTTGTGGATTCTCCGCCAGCAACAGTAGTGCGAACAAACGCTTGGGGCGACCTTCAATTCGAAATAGCAAAGCTTTATACCAGAAAAGTAACTGTTATCAGAAAGAACAAGTATTGAAATTCTAGTCGTCCATTCTCGGCCGGCCAGGTGCAAACGCGTTTTCTCAGCCCGACAAATCTGTGAAATCACCTATCTCCTGCTTTGCGCCCTCCACAGCGGGAACCCACAGCACCCGGCTCCTCGTGAAGACCTCAACTTGAGGCACATATTCCGCTGCAGCATCTTTCCCATCGATGCAGCCCGCCTTGATGACCATTACGCCAGGGAAGCCGTCGGATGTTCGATAGAGGAGACTGGCGCATTGATCACAGAAGTCTACATGGCATCGATTGAATTAGCCATTGTTCAAGTGGTGCCCCGAGATCTTGGAGAGCAGTACTTACGGTTGGTGATCGTATTACCACTGTCAGCGACTTTCCCCCAAGTTTTAAGTTCTCCGGAGAGAACCTTAAGGTCTTCAGTGGACCAGAGGATATTGAGGGCAAATGCTGCGCCTGTCAGCTTGCGTTCGTCGATGCAGTGACAACGGAAGTAGAGGATTGGAGTGTCGCTGTATGATATGCGGTTTGCTCCGCAGAGACAGGAGGACCGGGTCATTTTGAGAAATCTGATAGGCAATAAAGAGGTAATGCTCTCGGCCGTCTTGCTGAGATCTTTGGACCTGTGATGATAGCAATCAAGGGATGTCGTTTCAGCTTTATATGCTCATGCTGTCCACCTTATTCCTCCTTTTCAAGCCTTGTCTCGGCCGATATCGAGACATAGTTGCCGTCCCGAATAATAATCAATGAGTTCTAGCTGCATGAAAACTACTCCCATAAGGCTGATGCTTACTTTTGCTATTGCTGTTGCATCCTCAGATCACTAATCCAAGGAGATTTCTCAATTGCCAGAGAGGGCAAACGCCAAAGCCAATGACAACACCAAGAATTGGAGGCTCGTTAAATATCTGATCCTAGATTACCAGATTTGGTAGTAGAAGCCTAAAAGAGCAACCAACAATACGAAAGGTTCGAAACGCAATTAAATCCGTACAAGTTTGAAATTGATGAGACTTTCGGTCTTCAGTAAATCAAATTCATAGTCATCCCGTGTGAACACATGTGACAGTTTTTGACCTGCTGGTGAAACTTCCGTTGCAGCGTCTCTTCCATCCGATCCTCAAGAATCAAATATCTAGATTCAAACGGTCCAATACTTGTGCTAGCTCCATCACTCCCCACCAGGACAGTGAGTTGCGCACTTCTCGCATTGAACGAGCTCGCCAAAGCCCCGTTGAGATTGTGCTACAACATTACTGTATACGGCGTACTGTGTAAAAGGGAGGCTGGGGAACTGAGAGGTGGCAGCTAAAGGTCACCGCCCATCTGAAAACAGCAGTAGCGTTCGACTTGCGCGTTCAATAAC
Organism: Lachnum nothofagi; assembly: GCA_003988875.1. NCBI lineage: Eukaryota > Fungi > Ascomycota > Leotiomycetes > Helotiales > Lachnaceae > Lachnum > Lachnum nothofagi. The sequence continues at coordinate 191,401 of QYSG01017778.1, forward strand.
AGAAGCAAATCTCCTGGTCTTAGACAAGCATCGAAATTCTCCAATACTGCAAAGGTAGATCGTTGGCCAAGGGGGAGAAAATGAGGTTGCTGAGAGCGTCCAATTTAGCGTGCGGCAACATTTCAGCCTCGTCGCTTCGCGATCGACGCGTTTTTTGTGAGGAAACAACAACCTGCGCGTCAACGAACAATTATGGCGAGAAATTCTCCAGAACTTTGAGGTGCCTTCCTCCAGATGCAGCATGCTACTCCTGGCATCACGCGAATGTGCCATAATACCTGAGAGATGGCCTCGGTCATTTCCCTAGGCCTCCACCAGCCTACAGGACTTCAATATGCGATCCAGGAACACCTTCTCCCTCCAGACGCCCCGCCTGCCTCCTACAGGTGGGACAACCACTCTGAAAACGATATCGACTCGCCGGTCTCGATTACGGACGAAGATGAGTTGCTTGTTACCCCGCGATGCGTTATTTGGTCGAGAGGAGGGGTATACCGCAAAAGCTTCACATTTGATCTGGAGAAGGAACCAGTCAGCCGGGCTTTGTTGACGTCTTTCCCCAGTGTCGGGCCTCTCGATTCGAAAGATACGAAGTCTGTGGAGAAAAAGGGCGCCTCCAAGAGATCTGCAGCCATAGTGGTCTTCTTGAAGACCCAGGCGCATATTTACTTCTTGTCCGGCACCAGTCATGTCATACACTTGCCTTTTGAGGTCGAATCCGCCATTGCTGCCCCAAATGGCCTCATCATTCAACGAAAGCTCCGAGCTGACAGCTTTGCCCCTGCCTCTATAAAATTTCCGAAAGTGCCTCCGAATTCCTTCGTATCCTCCCAGCCGCAACCATGGTCTGCAACCAGTTCCCAGCAGTCAACTTTCTCCATTGCGGAGCTCGGTGCACCCAAGCAGATGTCCCTACGGTTCAACTCGACTTTGAAAGATATGTGGGGTCCACCAGCGCCCAAGAACGATGCCAGTTGGCCCAGACTGTTCTCCCTTTCAGATCCTCTCTCTGAGATGGGGCTAATTGTATCGGAAGCTTCCAAACCTGAAAAGAGGGGCCACCGAAGGAGCTCAGGGAAGATCACCACCCTGGATACAGCGGAAGAAATACTACATGTCTCACGTCGCGGTGAATTCTCTGATAGACTGGGTGACCGCTCTCTAGTCCTGGCCCTGACCTTAAATCGAGAAACTAGCATGTACACGGTCTGGAAACTTTCCTATATCAGCGAAGAGACAAGGAATGGAAAGCATCGCGTGGCCAGTGACGGATCACGTCGAAGAAGCTCTTTCGTTCCGGGGACTGGAGCTACAACCCCAGTCTTAGGCAGCCAGCCAACTTTTAGAGAAAGTCTTGGAGGCATTGCTACCGGGAAAGGTGTGAAACCAAGCAAAAAGCAAAGTGAGATTCAGAAAGATAAATCGGTGGATTTTGCTGCGGCACTCGATCCTGACTGGGAGAATCCTGCAGTTCCAAGGAGAAAGTCGCGCCGTGTAAGCTCAATGCTTGCACGAGCAGACCTTTCTGCCAATCATGAGCAATCAGCATTTTCTGAACTTGCGACGGGCCGTCAACATGCAACGAGCAGGCGTGGAGAGTCTCTGGGAAGTCAGCACGGAAGAGCCAGCAATGGAGTCCACGGTGGGGCAAGTCTATCCCAAGTATCACAATTTAATCACAGCTTGAACAGCTTTTTGGAAGCTCCTGTAGATGACCTGCTTGATGAGCTTCGAGCGGGAGGCGACTTTGAAGGCTTCCATACTATGGGTTTGGAAGACGAAGAATTCGACGCTTTGAAACAAGAAGTCATCCTCTCTTCGGTCTGTACTGTTCCTGCTGAACACAGCAATGTACGCTATTCGACTTCGCATATGCCTGCGGAAAGTCAGTGTAAGATTTTCACGCTCACTGCGCCAGCTTCTGCGGCCGACGAGAAATTGGGAAATGCGATTGTTATGTGTGTTTTAGATTCAGATGAGAAGAGGTTGCTCGTCATCACGCTTTACCATACAACCCGTGACCGCAAGGACAACAATTCACGCATCAACGATCGAGAAATGGATGTTCATTTGGGCTCTATCACGAGAGCAAAGGGTGTGTTAGACGCTTGCAGACTCGATGATGGCCTTGTTTCACGCATCCTGGTGTTGACTGAGACTAGGGATGGGTATGGAGAACTCAGTCTTCAGGCTCCATGGAGTGAAATGATGAATATCCCTCTCCCTCCCAAATTCGCTGTAAGTAACATTCGAAATCTTGGTCACGATGCTACATCAGGCACAAGACGCGAGGGTGGATTCAAGAGGGTCCTCAGTCAAGGGCCACGCGCTCTTCAAGGACTGCAAAATTCAAAACCTCGTGGATTCGTTGACCTTGTGGACGACGAGGGCAAAATGCATCAACTCCAAATCCTACTAGAACCTCGAAACCAACATGTAGCTCGAGCGCTCGAGATCTGCAAAGCTATGCTTCCAGGTCCAAAACGAGGGGAGGGCGTTTTAGTAGGCTGGTGGAATGCCATGCAATGGCTTCGCCTGGAATCTATTGACGTAGTCGATGCTGAGTGGACAGCTTTGACGATTACACTATTGTCCATGGTTCTTAGTCTAGGGAAGAAATCAAAGTCTAGAACGCAGACCAGAAGAAAATCTCGATCGGGGCTCCTAAGATCGAGTAGCGGCGCGCAGTCCGATCTGGAGAGTTGGCGAACAATGCAAGCACAAGAGTCCGCAAATGGAAATCCATTGCCGTCCTGGGCAGGGAACGCAGCGTGGAGGTGGCTCGCCGAGGAGGACGAGAGTGATACAAGGACGAGGGGTTCCGAACCAAATTCTCCGGTATATGCTTCTTTTGACAGCAACGAACCTAATTTTGTCCAACGACACGTTGTACTTGCTCGCGATTTCACAGGCTCAACTCTTGGGCAATCCGTCGTATCTGGAATTCTCCCAGTATCCAGCAACAGAGATGAGGAATCTCGGAGAAGGGCTCTTTTGGATACATTTGTCGGTTTACATCTCCTTCACGAGGAACAGAAGCTCGATACGACAATAGCAGACGCTGTAAGTACAGGAGTTGCGAGTCTAACACCCATTTTGGCTCAGATGGCCCGATGGCTTTCCTGGTCGACCTGGGTGAAGTACTATGAAGTTGAGGAGGCCTCCTTACTAGAATCGGAGTATGATTCAGGTGAGATTTCCCTACTATGTAGCTTACGTCAGTAGACACTGCTAACAGTATATTCAGACTCGCCCATTGAACCTCCCATTCCTGAGCCTTTCGAATGCCCTTCAATATACCGATGGATTCAAACGTGCTTAACCTCTGATAACAAGCCAGCTTTCATATTGCTCACAGCCGTAGTAGCTACTCGATCTTCGGAACCAGGGAAAAGCTCCTTCAGCCCTGATCACTGGCTACGATTGACACCAAGGACATTACTCTTCTCACGCTTCTTTCACTCGATGCTACCGGACTGGTCGTCTGCTCAATTTGTTGAGGCTTTGTCAGCTGCGGGGATGGATTCCGTTCTTCTTGAAACCTTGCCTGAAGCCATTCTCGCTCCTCTGCAGGAGGCACTAGCTCAATGCCAATCAGAACCGCCTACGACCTGGAGCATGGACCTTTTGGCCATAGTAGGCCGAGAAGATGTTAATGCATTATTGACTCCAGGCCAGCGACCTCGGCTGCCCATATCAAATCTCCTTGTAACTCGTCCTTGTCTACTTCGATTCAATCTCACTGACTGCGGCTAGGTCCCTTCCCATGAAGCGAGTCTGGACGTTCACGCAATCTGCTTGACTACAACAGACCCAGACGCCATGAGACTGTCAGATGGTGCAGCTGAGATGGAACGGCATGCAGTCACGCGAGCCATTTTCAAAGACGATCGAAGAATGAATGAAGCTATCAGTATACTAAACACGTCAAGGCCTACTGTGGCACGCTGTAAACCGGAACCACAATGGACCGAGTCTGATTTGCTAGAGGCTCAGAAGGAGCACGCGCAAATGCTAGCTTACCGAACTCTTGCAATCCCCTCCGGACGAGGCCTTCTGTATTTCAGTGCTCGTGTGCCTCTCTTGACCGAGAGGCTGGTAATTGGCGGATTCAATCTAAGTTGCGTAATGAAGCCCGACAACAATACTGTTGGGGTAGATAAGAGCATATTCTCGGAAGAGAAAGTGTGTTGGGCATTCTTCCATTCTGGAGTGGCTGCTGGATTGACTATCTCTCCTGATGCGAAAGGAATTGATACTTCCTGGATTCTATTCAACAAACCCCCTCAAGATCTTAGTAACCGACATGCCGGCTTTCTGCTCGCACTTGGCCTTAACGGACACCTGAAATCTGTGGCTAAGTGGGTTGCATTCAAATATCTAACACCAAAACACACCATGACCTCGATCGGATTACTCCTCGGCTTAGCAGCATCTTATATTGGAACTATGGACTCCCTAATTACAAGATTACTGTCTGTTCACGTTACTCGTATGCTACCACCTGGAGCTGCCGAGCTGAATCTCTCTCCTTTGACTCAAACCACTGGTATCATGGGCATAGGCATACTTTATTGCAATACACAACATCGTCGAATGAGCGAGATAATGGTGTCTGAAATTGAACACATCGATACAGAGACCGAGGAAGAGCCGCTGAGAAATGAGGGTTATCGTCTTGCTGCTGGCTTTGCGCTCGGTTTCATTAATCTTGGGAAAGGCTCCGACCTCAAGGGACTTAATGACATGCGACTCACCGAGAGACTCCTTGCACTCGCTGCTGGGAATAAGAAGGTCGATCTGGTTCATGTATTGGATAAGGCTACAGCTGCTGCTGTCGTGGCAATTGCACTCATCTATATGAAATCGGAGAACCAGGTCCTAGCCAGGAAAGTCGACGTCCCAGACTCTGTTCTACAGTTTGATTATGTTCGACCAGACATATTCTTGTTAAGGACGCTCGCCAGACATTTGATAATGTGGAGTAAGATTGAGCCTTCATTCAAATGGATCAAGGCCAACCTGCCACGAGCTTACCGTAAAAAGAGCTCTCTGGCGATTGTCAAAGACTTGACGACGGATGACCTTCCATTCTACGATATAATCACTGGACTTTGCTTCAGTATTGCTTTGCGTTTTGCTGGATCCGGCTCCCTAGCCGTACGGGATCTTTTAATACACTATCTGGACCAATTCATGCGTATATGTCAGGTCGATGCGGCCACTTATGATAAGAAGTTGACACGAAATACGATAAGAAATTGCCAGGACTTGCTGGCGCTTGGCGTCGCGACTGTTATGGCTGGTACGGGGGATCTTGTCGTCTTCCGCCGCTTACGATCGATGCATGGCCGTGATGACAATGAGACGCCTTATGGGAGCCACCTTGCAGCTCATCTGGCGATCGGCGCTCTGTTTTTGGGCGGCGGAACATTTACTTTTGGCACATCAAACTTGGCCATCGCTGCGTTGCTAGTAGCGTTCTACCCGATATTTCCGTCTTCTGTCCAGGACAACAAATCTCATCTGCAGGCATTCCGGCACTTCTGGGTCCTGGCAGCCGAATCGAGATGTCTCGTCACCAGAGATATCGACACGAATCTCCCTGTTCCTATGCCCATCACAATCACGCTCTGCAACGGCGAAGTGACCCAACGGCATACTCCTTCACTACTACCAGAAATAGATCAGATCAAGACAGTTCGTACAAACAGCACGGAATACTGGAACATCGTCCTCGATCTCGAAAACAATCCAAAGCACATCGCGTCTTTCAAAGCTACACAAACAGTATATGTCCGCCGCCGCCCCGCTCATGACGCCAACACGTCTGCTTTCCAAGCCACCCTCCAAGCCCTAAATGACGGCGAAGGCACCTCAACTCATTCTCTGGAGTGGCTCTTTGAGCTCCCCGCCTTCGCTTCCCTCACCAAAGCCGAGAGAGCACTCGTCCTCCCGCCGCATCATGGTGGATCGAGCGATGTGCATGCCGGCGCGACAGAAACTGTCGTGGATGCACGGCTGGTGCTGGAGAATGCAACGATTGAGAGCGTTAATAGGGATAGACTGCTGGGATTGAAGCTGCTGTTTGAATGGGCTGATAACCAGATGGCGGAGGGTAGTGATATGCTGTGGATTAGGAGGGAGGTGGTGGAAAGGCTGAAGGCGAGAGTGTGGATGGCTGCTGGCGAGGCATAGGGCCAGCGTTTGTGTCATAGTGCATTGTATAGGTATAGCAAAAGTCGCATTAGATTCATGAGCTGAATGTATAATATTGCTCCAAGCCCGCGGGTGCAGCCGGTGATCTCGTTGTGGATAGGAAATCCGGCACTCGATATGCATATTTTCAATCTCCTGGCTCTCTCCAGCAGCTATCTTCATCCCCTCCTCACCTAGCGAACTCTCCACAGGCATCAAGCTCCTCGTCACTCACAACACGCCCTTTGCCATTCACAGCGGGGGACACATGCCCGCCCCAGGACATACATCCACCAATTCCGGTATATTAATCACCACAAACCAGCTCAACGAACTGACACTCGTCCCAACGCCCACTGCCTCCGCTGCGGCGCCGGCCTGACCTAAGACAAAGTCTACGCCTTCCTTGGCCCACACAACCTCATCGCCATCGGCGGCCGCGTCAACGGCGTCGGCACGTCCATGGTTCTCGGCGGCGGGATGTCGTATTTCAGCAACGCGTACGGCTGGGCCGCCTCCAACATCTTGAACTTCGAAGTCGTGCTTGCAGACGGCTCGATCGTTAATACTAACGCTAGTTCTCACCCGGAGTTGTTCTGAGCTTTGAAAGGCGGGTCAAATAACTCTGGAGTGATGACGAGATATGATATGTGCGTTTATGAAGGAGGAGGCATGTGGGGTAGGATGCTCGTATTTGAGCCGGAGGATACGGAACGTTTTGTGGAGGCGCAGACGCGGTTTTTGGCAGAGGGGGGGCGAGGACGGGGACGGGGACGGGGACGATGGTTATTATTGGGATTGATGCAAAAGGAAATGTGATGGCGAGCTCGATGCTCGTGTATGCGGATGCGGTGGACGAGGCGCCGGAAGCTTTCAAAGGGGTTTTGGAGATTGGAAAGCCGGTGTACAGTACGCTGGGAACGCAGTGGTTTGATGAGATTCTAGCGCCGACGGCGGCTTATGGGGCGAGGGATAAGAGGTATGTGGCACTCGTTGTTGTGAAAGAGGAGGGATGAGCTGATAAGATGGTGTGGTGGGACGCTGTTTGGAACGATTTCGTTGAAAATGAGCTCGAACCTAGTGCGTATTATGTATGATGAGATGGCGACAACGAGGAAGAGGATTCTGGGTGGTGTGAACTCTCTTATTGCAACCGCAATCTAGCCTGTGATGCAGGCGTACTTGGAGGCAGCGAGGGCCAGAGGTTCGGATCCTTTGGATCTCGATCCTTGAGGATGGTGGATTTTGTGGAGTGAAACTGGATGCGATATACGAATGTGGATATGCTGATGAGTGTAGCGGTGTTAGTCTATGCGGAATGACATGATACGAAAGATGAACTTGTAGAGACTTGGGCAAAAGAGACTCTGAAGTCGGTCGAGAAGAGGAAAAAGGAAGAGGGGATCTTGTATCCTTTTTGTATTTTTGCACGATGCCGCTCCGTGGCAGAAGCCTTTTGAGACGTATGGTAAAGGAAAGAGCTTGGAGGTATTGAGGGAAGTGTATGATCCGGATGGGGTATTTCAGAAGTTGGTTGGGGATTCAAACTTCGGTAGCCGCCTGAGAGGAACGCAAGAGAAAGATAACTTGAAAGTAAAAGCATAGACATGGATCGAAGGTCAATGTCAAGAACGAATGGCCTAAGTAACAGGACCGAAGGGGGACGGAACTCTGAATGCTGCAATTGATGCCGAATGCGAAGTGCCATTGCAATGCCATACTCATATAATACACCTGTCCCCTTGTCAAAGCTTCGCATCTACAACTTGCCCTTGATCTCCTCCTTCTTTCCCTTTGCCTCACCCGCTACCTCTGCCGCCTTTCCCTTAGCTTGCCCCGCAACCTCGTGTGCCTTGCCAGATCCAACGCCCGCCGCCTTCTTTGCCTTGCCCGCTGCTTGTTCTAATAAAGAATATCGTATCAGTGTCGGTTCTTTGCTATAGGTTGAGGGAGGAATTTGTGCTGGTGTGATGAAGTGGTGCTGCATCGGCAGGTACAAACAGAGGTAAAGGGCTTGGGTAAAGGGAGACATACGACCGAGCTCAATGCCGTCAACTATCTTGTCGCTGACCTTCCTGTCCACCGTCTTGGCTGCGTCCTTGGTGGTCTCTACGGGGCCCTTCATTTGGACAAAGGATGTTGAGAAGGCGCGGGGTGCGAAGGAGATTCGTGCCGCGATGCGGAGAGCGGGGATGGTTCTTGTGAGGAGAGACATTTTGGATTGTGTTTTAGAGGCAAGTGGGAAATTGATTGAAGGTTTCTGATTTGGACTGCAGGGGATGGGGGTGCAGGTGAAGAAAGAGCGGCAGAGGTAAATAAAGGGAGCTCTGCCGGTGCTATGGCGCCGACGTCATGGCTCATGTGGGGAAGCGGCCATCGGCTTTTCCGATCTGCAAATCGCGGTGAGAGCAACTGGCACATGTAGAAAAGAGGCTGTGTTTCTCCTTCCATCTCCAAGTGCTTTTCTCGCATTTTCATTCGTTTTTTGAGTGCGTTTTGAATTGATTTACAGCTTTTGTGTTGTGCTTTCATGGCCCAGGATCTCCGTTGAGGCGAAATGCCATGCTGCACAATGATGGGATTCTCCACGCCCTGCCCTTGCAGCAAAGCCGGAGGCAACGCTCCGGAAATCACGTGCAAGGCACCCGCTTCGTCACGTTGGCCGGGGGTCCTCTCGCGCAACAGACCCGGGCACGATGCCACCAAATAACGCGTAATAAGGCCGGATCTGAATGTCTCGGTTCTTCTGGGACATTCTCTGTGGGAGTCTGATGATGGCATCCGGCAAGATGGCGGGCAGAGCCATACGTCCTTGCAATGGTACCCACCCCAGGATAACACTGAAATCTAGCTCAGCTCTCAGCGGGCGTCTGTCCACATCATCCCTGTCTCTGGCGATACAGATCTGATTGGAGCTGTTGCAATCCCAGTGCCAACATAGGCACGACTCCATTATCGCCAGTCACCATTGTAAGGTCCTGGTGAGTGCGGCGTTGCTTCCTTTTGAGCTGTGTTATCTTATTGCTTAAATTAGCAGTGTTGTTCTTTAAAAACTCCAGATCGCTCTGTAACTTGGCCATTTGATATTTGCTAATAAACCACATTGCATATATCCGATAATCTTTTCAAATTATTCTTACGATGATCCTTGGGTGAGGGCATTTTGACTTGCAATAAGGCGATAGAGAGCGAAGACAATGATATGCTCTTGTAGAACAGGCGAATTGGTGAGGTTGTATCGTGAAAGGCTTTGTCGCAATTGGCAACTAAAAAGTTTAATCAATCTTATTCAATCAAATCGATTCTAGTGAATGCCAATGATCTCTGAGGGCTCGCCCTCGGAGATCAGCCGCCTCGGGAAAAGAAAAAAATATGATCCAGATCACCTACTGAGATTCCCAATTCAAGCAGGCCATCAAAATCCGTTCTTTTTACCTAAAGCTGCTTTTTCTTGGAAGAGCATGCTCCGTAACTCATCATCTCGCATCACCTCCCCTCAAAAACAGGCTTCCTCTTCTCCCTAAACGCCGCGAGCGCCTCATCCCTATCCTCCGTCCCCACCACGCGCTCATACATCCTATTCTCAACCTCCTCCCTCGCCCACCCCACCGCATTCAACGCACTCCGTATAGCCACCGGCCCACCCTCACATATTTCCCCCGCCAACCGTACCGCCTCCCTCAGCACCTCATCCCTGGCCCTCCGCAGCACAGCCTTCTCATCCTCTCCTTCCTCTGGCACAATTTGCACTAGCCTGTCCGCGAGGCCAAGGAAATACGCTTCGTTGGCCGCGACGCGCCGGCCGGTGAGGATCAGATCTCGTGCCCGTGATAATCCGATGATGGCGGGGAGGCGGTAGGTCCCGCCTGCGCCGGGGAGGATAGCTAGGCGCGTCTCAGGCAATCCGACGGTAGCGGTGGAGGCCAGGACGCGCAGGTGTGTGCAGAGGGCGAGCTCGAGGCCGCCGCCTAGGGCGAGGGAGGAGATGGCGGATATGGTGGGGATGGGGAGGTTGGAGAGGGACGTGAATGTGTTTCTTAGATTCGATAGGAAGGCTGTTGTCCTATACTCCCCAATTAGCTTTGTTTGTGTTGTACGATTGAAGAATAGAAGGGAGAGATACTCGTCCTTCGTAAAGCCAGCCCGCTCCTTTAAGTCCGCGCCCGCGCAGAAACAGCTCTCGACCTCACTGGCGAGCACCAGCGCCCTCGTTGGCCCCGTCTCATCTACGCCCGCTGCGCCGCCATACCGCTTCTGCGGCGGCAGCTCATTGCCATCTACATCGTATTCTGAAGCAATTGAGTCTATGTTCGTGCGTAGTTCCTGTAGCAGGGCCCGCGAGATAGCGTTCCGCGCCGCGGGGCGCGCCAGCGAGAGGATGCGGATGCGGCCGTTTTGGGCGGGGGTTCGGACGTCGAGGACTTTGATAAGAGGTGCTGTTTGGGTGGAGTAGTTTTTGTGAGGCCGGAGGAGGAGCTTGGGGAGCGTAGAGGGGACGGGACGGAGTGGTGGGCGCATGCTGAGTATACTTTGGTGGTTGGAGGGGAGCTTGAGCTTGCAGGATCCCCCAGCTTCATGCGATGTCATCAAATCAGCATCTCTGCAAGCACTTCTTGCACAGTATTGACTTCAACGCCACGGATCCCTTTTTTTCTCTATAAATTTGTCCTGATCTAATCTCAAAATTTCAATACTGTATGGCTTCGTCAACACCAACACAACTGCCTCCTGAGGCTATTGCCCTTGCAACCAGAATGTATGATGCTGCTAGAGCGGGGCAAATGGATATCTTTCAACAGGCATTACCAGCAGGTTTACCAGCCAAAATGACGAATGAGAAGGGTGATAGTCTTGTGAGTCTTCATTTTTATCTGACTGACAGCGTATTTGTGTTTGAGTATGTAATTTTGAAGCCTTTTCCTGACCAAGATAGGTTATGCTCGCTGCGTATCACGGCCACGCGGCCTTGGTCAAGCTCTTGATTCAGCATGGAGCAGATCCTAATTCTGTCAATGATCGTGGGCAGTCTCCTTTAGCTGGTGCAGTTTTCAAAGGAGAATCAGGGGTTATTGAGGTGGGTGGATATCTTCCACAGCTAGGAATCATCGCTGATAGTGATAGGCGTTGCTTGAGGGAGGAGCAGATCCAGATCATGGAACACCTAGTGCTATGGAAGCAATTGTTCTGTTCAAGCAGGAAGAAAGGTGGAAGGCCAAATTTGAGGAGGCCCCTGGCAGGGGAAAGGCCGTTGCGAGGCCGTGACAGAATGTGGCAGCAAGCAATGGGTCTTGGAGTTTTGCAAAAACGTTATAGTTCTTAGCTAAATACACTCGTCTCAGTTTGGTTTTTTATGTCCAATACCTGTAAGTTTTCGTTGTCTTGAGTTCTGATGCTATCCTATCTCTCGTATCAAGTACAAACCCCTTTCGGGTGGGTATCTCTAGAATCAACCATCAACTCCATTTCCAGTATTTCATCTACTAGCTAACTCCCCTCCATAATCATTCATCCCCCAACACCATGCCACCACGTCTCTGCCTCAATAGTTAGTCCCACAAAGTGCAACTAAAACATTGCGAAAATAGTGGGATAGCCCGCATTTGGAGCCGCTGGTCCTTGAGCCAGAACGTGACTCGATACGCCCAAGTTACCAACGAAACCCCAACGGGATCGCTGTTGAATGATTGTGGACATATTCTCATGGTCTCTGAGGTCGGCAAATAGCCAGCCCCAAAGAATAGGGTCATGTCGACGAATAAGACGCCTGGTGCTGCCATTCTGTCCCTTAACGCAGAGACAGTTGATATGGATTAGGGAAGTGGTGTCTAGTACATAATAGTCGTCGTCCCTACGAACCAGCTCCCGAATGTTTGAGGTAAGAACGCGGATGGCTCCAGTGCCTTCATTTACCGTTAGCGACTGGCAGGCTGTGTCAAGGACTTGAATCGACTTACGAGTGAAGTCTGTGTGATACACAGGAATGGCTTGTACTCTGCCACCCTCTCTCAAATAGTAATCGAGTTGGTCCTGTTAGAAGTAAGCAATAGCCACAAGTCTCAGAGTGGATGACTCTGTCTCACCATCATCTTCTGTTGCTTGCCCCAAAGTTCGGAAATTGCATCCAGGTTTCCCCCGCCTGCACCAATGCGAGCCACTTCGACTTCAGTACGGGTGATGGCCAACTGGTCCCCGATAGACAATCGAATTCGGATGGGCTGTCGGGGGGCTGGTGCTGGTGCTGGTGCTGGAGCAGACATGACGATCTAGCAATCCGTCAGTGATTCAGCCTTAGGATGAGAAGGGGTGAGGAAGTGAGAGCAAAGTTTGGAACATGAGGTTCAGGATGCGAACAGCTCCCAAGAACCCCGATGAGGTTGGATAAGGGGTCGTGATGAAGGCTAGTGCATCCTAAGCGAGGCGAGAAAAAGGGGGAGGGCGGTAGCTCGCAAGGCCAAGGCCATCCCGGAACAGGGCCATTGAGAATCGCGGAGAGAAAATGTACATGAGAGTGTTTGAAAAGTGATGAAGTGATGAGGGAACGACAATGAGTGTGCTTGAAGAGTTATGATGGTCAATTGTGAAACAAGTGGTGATTGTGATGCCATGAAGCAGCGCGCAGAATGCGATCCGGCATTGAGGGAAGAAATGATCATGAAAACAACATGGAAGAGGGACTAACATGATTGAGTTTGAGCTTGGGTTTCCCCGGAGATTCCTCAGGGAGCAAACACGTGGGAAGGGGAGAGAATGGAAGGCACAGGCGCTCTTGAGCCCCAAGATGCAGAATTGATGATGGTGGTGGTGTATTTGAGGCAATTGAGATGTTTGTGAAGGAGGGAACTCCCAACTTCGAAAGGAATCTCAAATTCATACAGAGGGGATGAACGCAATTTCAGCTCGACAGAAAAGCCAGGTGCGGTGGAGTGCAAATGAGTGTGTTGAGAGGGTTGAGGAGAAGGAGCGATTCGGACGCGTCGCAGCCGGGACAGAACGCATCCGCTAGCGAAGATGGGAAGGCGGAACTCACAGTGAAAACGGATTTTCCTCACTGAGGGAAAAGTCGGATGGCAAATAGTTGGAGCACGAAGGCAGAGAAGGCGCCGAGGATTTTAGCACTGGATGATGGGTTGAGATTTCTCAATCCTAGTCGTTGTTTGGAGAACTTTCCTCTGGCGCAACGAGCGTTCACTTTTTCAAGCGAGAGCTAGTGCAGTCGTTGGGAGCATTATTGTCATTCAGAGAAACAGCATGGCAACGGTTGTTATTGCTTCATATGGTCCCAAGTTGGGCACTCGCCGCCGGACCTTTTAGGCTTAGGGGTTGCGGCAGAAAAGCAAAGCAAATGATCTCGACAATAGCTTGCAGAAATTCTTGGAGCAAGCTGGATAGTTCCAAATATTTCTATGGGTACAGGAACAAAGCCAGGATTATGGTGGAGTGTTTGGGGATATTCACAATGGGAAGAATGGCTGAGGAATGAAACGCTGGGTAAGGACAGAAAAATAGGCGCTTAACGATATATTAAGGCTTATAGTAACAATCAAAGTAGTAGATCTCGCGCTAAATGCTCATTGAAGGGGTGCGCTAGGACGAAAACTGCAAATGCAGGCAATATGTTGATAAGTGCTGTTTGGATGTTTGGCGGCGGCATTTGTCATGGCTGCTATTCAGACTAACAGTACAGTACGTGAGGAAGAGTCGTGTTCGAAGACATACATAGCATTACGCTTGCCCCATGCATCTTCAGTGAAGGTACGATAGATCTTGAGTGATCCTGAGAGCTCACGTACCAAAGTGCGCTCTGCCTCGAAAGATGGCGGAAGACCATCACTTAGAACGAGCCCAGCTATAATAGGGCTTTGGCCCCGCATGACCGAATCAATGACATTCGGTATCATCTTCGGGTAGGCATTCAAGGCTGCCGGACTCGGAACTCACACAGGACCACGGCGTAGGGAGCACGGCATCGGGATAGGACTTGTCCACGTGATCAATATCACATTCCCCTGCAGGCCTGTATACGGCTAGGGGTCAGGGATAGATATAAGGCTACTCAGACTTCATGTGTCCGGCAAGTACTACAGCTGCATATAAAGTGTGCTTATCGCGTGGCTGACAGGTCCACTGGAACGCGTCAAGTTTGAGTTTGGGAAGCCCTAACGAAGCTGTTGACGGCGCGTATCAGACCAGCGAATAGAAGGCGTATACACACTTATCGCTCTTGAAGTCCTTTTCAGCAGAATGAAGCAAGAGCACTTATCTTGACCTTGGTTTATACTGCTCAATCTGCGTTCATATGATCCAGTCGGCCTATAATATTGGCCAAGGGCTGGGAAACGGTATTATGCATGCTGCTGAGAAGTGCTATTGAAGTATCGCAGAGATTTCAATAATACAAGTGAAAGCAGTTCAAATAACAGCAAAAATAACGAATGCGAAGGATACGAAGTAGATCTAAGATTGGGCGTGTCTGAGCAGATTCAGATTTTAACTTATAGCAACGCATCGAAATTCAAAGCAAAAAGAGCATCTTCAGGATGTACCCTAGATTTGTGGCATGTAGATCATCCCTAGCAACCTCGCACTGCACGGAAAAAATGGGCACTGATTAGAATGTCCCAGGCGCAGTGAGACAATTGAAGCTGCCTGGGGTTGAGTGCCAGATTCCACCTACGTACAGGATCTCGAAAAGTCTCAACCTTCTGATGGAAGGAACACTGGCATCTAATGATCCAATAAGAAGATTGAATGGATGACCCTTCAATCTCGAGATGATTTATTGACAAGCAGTTGGGATCGAGTTCACAATCACTCTAGACAATCTGGCCAGCGCGGATCCAAAGCCACACCAGTTTAACTTGTCATCTTTCGGCACATAGTCTATCGGTTTCCCAAAGACCCGGACTTAGCGTTAGGAAGCTCCTAGCGTTGATATTATCTTGAGTTAGCTTCAAGACCCGATGATGGGAAGTTCAAGTATTCGTCCGAACGGCAATCGTTTCGAATTCTGTATTTCTTGCTTCGACAATCATGCCATCAACATTTTATGATCTTCGACAGGATATCTTGAACAAAAATCGTTAGAAATAAAACATTGAGAAAGGAGCGAGGTTGCGACAGGCTGACGGATCTCCCGCTCGATTCGGAAGTGTACCGAATCTGCATTCCTGCGGGCGATGCGTGGGACCTGCCACGTTGCCCCTCAATCGTGGGGTGGCCAGGCAAGACGCAGTCCCATTGGAGGTCTTCTGGCTCTCAGATCAGGCACAAGTGCCCTTCCGGCATGCCCCCTTTGGCGTGCAGCAGTAGCTATCAGACCGGCCTCCTCAGGTCCTGCACGACTGCTCCCCTTTTTCTGGAGACATCCACGAGAGGTACCGACCTACCTAAACCCGATAACACGCGCGAGGTGCTTGGACTTGGTCGGACAAGTCACACACCGCTTTTCTGTGCCCTCATCCTGCTGCAACCTCCAGACGCACTCCAGATTGCTCTCTCGGGAGCCGGCAGGAGGAGGCCCAAGTAGAGAGGGTTCGGCGTCGTATCCGCACCACCAGCTTCCCTGCCCCTGAAACTGCTAAGCGTTTTTGAGATGGCAGACGCCCCTCGTCCATCCCTCCGCGGTGCATGCGGAATGCTGTACAGATGGCCAACACCTGCATTAGGGGGCACTAGTGCTTGCCGTTCTTGTCACCCGCGTTGGAAGGTTTGAGATAAACTTTGGATACTAAGATGACGGAGCGGAAAGGCTTAAAGAGCCGAAACTTGCTGCTTGGCAAAGTTTCTTTGCATTTTAAGCCGCATGGCTTGCGGAAAGGGAAAGGCAGCCAAAAGCCAAAGACCGCAAAGGCTTTATCTTCTCTTCCCCCTGTCTGTAGCGGAGGGAGCTATGGCTGGAAAGGTTGAAGCGTGTCCAAGCACCCCTGCAAGATGGCTTTTGAAACTCGAAACTTCACGCTTCGGTACTGAGAATCGGGGAACTGAGCTCGCTGGGATTCTCCTTGCCGGGAGCATCAGGAATTTAAGCAAAACCACGGACCGTAAACTTCGCAAGAATTCCCTCATCCGTGTTGACGGCGGTTACGGCACCCCCTCTCTTTGAGTCTTGACTTTCAACAGCGCGTGCACTGCAGGTGTTTCGCGGCTAGGCCTGCTCGTGGGGCGGAACACTCCAAGAAAGCTGTACTAGGCCGGCAACATCAGACCCATCCTATCCCATCCCATCCATCTTTGTTCCTGGTTCCTGGGCGCCAGTGCTGTTGCACCCGCGACCAAATCTCGCAGTCTCTTACCTACCTAATAATCCTGTCAAAGCATACAGATACAGTCTCTACCGATCCTCTCCATTACTGCCAACACACGCGAAGAACGAACACCTCGGCCGTTTCAATCCCGGGCCGCATCTGCGATTTCCAACGTCTTCTGTCAGAACCCCCAGCGCCGTGCTATTTCGAGCGACACCGTGCAAGGTTCTTACTCCACACTCGACCGAATGCGAATCTGAAGATTATCCTCGATACTACGGTTGCAGAGAGGCTGCCGGTCGTGGCGCTTTGCTGCTGCGGGTTCGCTGTCGCCAATCTCCCGCCTCGATCCCTTCCTGATGCCAGCCCTGCAGTCATCGAGGCCTCACAATGCAATCGTTCGCGCAGACTCCAATGTCGCCAAAGCGCGCTGGCATGCCATTGAATGTTGACACGGCCTACAAGGGGGAGAGAATCGATACTTCGCCGCCCCGGACGCCGGCGGCTCGAGAACCTCGTTCGCGCAGTGGGAATGTTGCCGCTGCGAATTCGGCGCTTAAGCCTAGAGAGACATTTTTGGACGATATCACACCGGTGGATCCTGCTTCGAACAAAGAGAATGATCAGGGAAATGGACGAGGGTTTCGCGACTCACACGATCTCTCTTTGTCACCGAGACAAGTCACTCGCGACTCACTAGTCGACCATATGCTCCTCTCCCTCGACCAATTTTCATACGATCAAGAAGCCGACGGCTTTGGAGCGAGACAATCTACCGCCGACGAGGAAAGATTATATTCGTCGTTTGGTGATGGTGAAGAATTGTCCTACCAACCTACATCGAATTTTGCGCCTAGGAATGGTCGAGCAGGGCACAACTATTCTTATAGTTCCGACTATGATCTTGCAGATGACTCAAGTAGATACTCAGGAGGTCAATTGTCTCGCGGACGAAGAAGCAATAGCAGCTCGAATTTTCAAACAAGCTTGGGAAGGATCAACAGTCTGCGGAACGACACAAATAACCAGGGATTCGGAGGCCCAAGGGGTAATCCAATTCCAGTACCTCCGCGAGGGATACATTCGCGAAGCGGCAAGGGCAGCCAGGCAAGCAGTTCGGGTAGTTTCGATCTTGGATACGCACAAGTTACGAGCAGTCAGCGCCTGGGGCATGGGCATGCTGGGAGATCCTCAAGTTTTGACTACGGTGCGAGTCGACAGACCATGACTTCGCAATCAGATGGGCTGGCTCGACACAACGCCACTTCCTTTGCGCCGTACGATTACGATGCTGCGCCAACTCCCACAGTCCCAGCTGGCCCTCGACGGTTTCGCCCAGCATCACCAATTCTGATATCGCAGCAAGAACCAGATTTGGAGCACAAGCTTGAGCGGAAGAGGAGTACACGATCATCGAAAAGTGCGTACAAGAATAAAGGGTCAGGTGGGAGAATCGATTATGGTCTCGATAATGAGAACAATAAACTGCCACCTCTGCCTGCTTTTGTCCGAGAGCCAGCGCCCGCACCTAATGTTGCATATGGAAAATCGAAAGATCAGTCACAATCCTCGCCAGGAATGTCACAAACATCCAAGGAGCGCCCCGGATTTTTCAGGAGAGTTTTCGGTTCCTCAAAAGGTAACCCTGCACCTGAACCCCCTCGGTCGCACGGGTACACTGCATCTGCCGAAACGACGAATCAACCAAGCAGCAAGCCGCATCATATTGCGAACCAGATGAAATCTCAGCATGTCCCACCGCCACAACCACCAGCTCGAGAAGCGCCACCTCCCAAAGAGCCACCTCATGTACTTACCAAGAAGACATCCTCATTTTTCAGGCGGCGGAAGAAGTCAACCACGGAGGCTGGGCCGCCCGTACCTGTCCCTGTCGTTCCACCAGTCCTCTTACAAACAGAAGAGTCCAAAGGTCAACCAAGCCCTGTTAGCAGTCTTCGAAAGGTGATGACACCGTATTTGAAGGCACCCGCAAGGGCCCCCACGGGACCACAAGCTCAAATGAGCACCGATCGCCATATGAATGACAGCCCAGAACTGCATGACCGGACAAGAAGAGGCTTCTCTCCAGACTATGAGCCTGACAAAAGCGCCACCATTAGGACCGTCAGGACCAATTCGGAAGCTAATGAAGATGCTAAATTCTCTTCCAGATCAGGTCAGAGGCCATACTTATCTGCTGGTCCAACGGGTCTTGATGGTCAATCAGGAGATGTGCCAGGTGGCACCTTCCTACAAGATAACAGTGATTGCGACCCTGATGCCCACAGCAATGCTTCAAAGACCGGTACTGGCATGAAGGATGGCTCCGATGCTGATTTGGCCGGCAACCCAATGTCTCCAGTTTCACCAATTACGCCAATGTCTACTACCCCATCAGTTGCAAGAGACATCGCCATTGTGGCGCAGTACGAGAGATTGCATTCGAAACGACCTACTGATACGGCAAAGTTCGAGGCTGCAAAAGCTTCGCCATCAGCTGACCTTCCTCAAATCCAGACTAGATCGAAGTCCCTTCAGAACCAGCTTTCACAGGACGACGGATGGGTAAAGGTGACCTCCACAAAGACTGGAGACCAACCAGAGAAGGAGAATCGTGTGTATCTAGAACCTGAATCTGAGGATGAGGATGCACAAGATACCGGCCTCAATCTCCCTGAACAGCCAACCCAGGCTTCTGGACGTACTTCTGGCTCAACCGACACTGCATACAAATCTGCAACGAGTCTACATCCGCCTACGGTGCAAGTTAACGATGAAATTGAAAAGGAGACATCGGACCAGCAACTCACCATCACCGAAGCTATCGCAGCCATCAATGAACCAACTGCCTCTGTTGACAATACCATTCCAACGGATAGTGACCGGGAGAGAGCAAAGAAGGTCTATGATGGCAACGAAGACTTCATACAAAAGGAGAAGGCAGCTGCGTGGATGGGAGAAGAAGGGGACGTTCGGTTACGGACATTGGTCGCCTACATGGAGCTCTATGACTTCGCCAATCTCAATATTTTGGTGGCTCTCCGGAATGTATGCAATAGATTGGTTTTGAAGGCCGAGAGTCAGCAGGTCGATCGGATCCTAGACGCATTTGCGAAACGGTGGTGCCAATGCAATCCCAATCATGGATTCAAAGACGTTGGTAGGTGCAGTCTTCCCTGCTGTTGTACTATTTACTAACTTATGCTACAGATGTGGTGCACACAATATGCTATTCGATCCTATTACTGAACACTGATCTACATCTTGCCGACATCGACCAGAAGATGACCCGAAGCCAGTTCGTCAAAAATACAATGCCGACAATCCGAAAGAGTGTTTCAGAGTCGGCACCCGATGCTTTCGAAGCGAGGCTATCTGTTTTGCCAGGAAAGAGCCAAGCTTTTAGCGCTGAGGGAGACAACACTTTGAAACCTGAAAAGGAGAGGGCATCTATTGAGGTGGAAAGACCTTCTTGGCGATCCTCATTCAAGCCGTTGCCCAGAGCAGACTCTGCACTCAGCGGAAACTCCCCAACACCTTTAGATTACGATACTCCCGTTGATGACTGTGGTCCTCTCGTAAAGGCACCATTTCACGGTACGCTTCGCACATGGGAGGTCCAAGTCGAAATCGTTCTCAAGGATTTTTACAATTCGATTCGCAATGAGCGGCTTCCTCTATTTGGTGCCCCTGCGGAGAAGTCGCAGCTCCAAGCCCCATCATCCAACAGCCTGGCAGTATTTGCCAATGGCGTGCTACGACGCACTCCTAGTGTCCTTAGTAAAGCACCTTCTGAAGCGACGAGTTACGCCAGGGGTAGGACCGCGCAGACGATGCGTGAAGGGAATGGCAAATGGGGCAACAAAAATCGTTCTCGGCCTCGACTGTACCCTGGTTCCAGTGGCATGGGCTCTAGTAGGACTAGTCTGGATGATCAGTCATCGATGTGGAGCCCTTCGGTCAATTCAAGTACCTGGAGCAAATACTCGCTCGGGAAAACGCACACCTCTATGTCTGTTGATTCATTCGGATCGAGTTGGCCTCAAGGAGACTACCAGCAATCTATCGGGTTTGCCAATGCGTTAAGCCAAGCCATCATTCGCGAAGAGACTGTCGGGAGCGCGGGCAGCAATGGAAGCGATAGGGATGACCCGCTTCGCGCTGCACCTTTGCTTGAAGATGAGTCCTTGGAACTTGCAGGGGCGCCTTGGGCCAAGGAAGGCATTGTTAAGCACAAACACCATCTTGAATCTCTCGACAAGAAAGCGAAAGACCGGAACTGGAATGAAGTCTTCGCTGTGGTAGAAAAAGGTTATCTCAGCCTGTTCTCATTTACGACGAAAAGCTTGCGCAACAAAGCTAAGAGCAAGGCTGCTGTAGCTGTCGTCGGAGGCGGCAATTGGCAAGAGAATGCTCAAAATCTTGGCTCGTTCCTTCTCAGACAGACCATCGCCAGTACGCTTCCCCCGCCAGGTTACTCGAAGGCTCGTCCTCATGTGTGGGCCTTGTCTTTGCCAACTGGCGCTGTTCACCTCTTCCAAGTCGGCACTCCAGACATCGCACAAGAGTTTGTGTCTACATCCAACTACTGGAGCGCGCGTCTTTCGAACCATCCACTGGTCGGAGGTATTAGTAATATCGAATATGGCTGGTCTGATTCTATCGTCAACAACTCTCTGGTCAGTGCGATCAACGAGACTACAGCTTCTCGGCCTTCATCCAGTGGCACCAGACCCAGCATTCATGGCTCGCTCAGGTCTAGTCTTGATCAAGGACACTCTGGTTCAAGCTTCAGATCCAGGCTACCTGGAGATCGGATCACAATCTCGGATTGGACACCGCCAACGCAGAGCATGCGTGCCAGCAACTTGATGGCTACAGATCAGTTGCAAACCTTGCTCGCATACGTTGCTGGGATTGAGGAAGAGCTCCAGAAGCACAACCAATTACGAAGTCCAATGCTTCTTGCTGTAAGTCACACCTAGGATCATACTTTCTTGATGAAGCTCACATAATTAGTTTACACCCCGCCATCCAAACCACCAGAAAGCAATGGCAAACTGGGAAAAGAAATCCTCATATCTCCTTCGCGAAATCGTGAAGTTCAGAACTTACATCGACTGCCTGCAAGCCGCTGAAGCCGGCAAGGCACGAGTATACGCCGAGCGCGCCGCTCAGCGAGCTGTCGCCGAAAACACCGGGGACGAGGAAGGCGGTGCTACTTTACGCGTCGAAGTCTCCACCTAATCAGGCCTTTCCTTTGTTCCACAAGCATCTTTTCTGGAGAATACCTGCGGTCGCAGAACGACATTACGTAGACACGACCCCATGCTTCTCCGTCGTTTTCAATAACATTGCTACGCTTCATTTCACGACCCCGTCACGTTAGCTCACCTTATGCCTCGATATATCACAAAGGGGCGTCTCACAATATACGTATCAACACACGCTACTTGTACATTTGGATTTTCCCTTGCTTCTTTGCGCAGGCGTCGTTGGCTACTGGCTTTGTTGTAATATAATATTACTATACCCCGCTTGCTTTTGGAGAGGAGCTTTTGCTGTTGGATTGCTGAGCATTATGGACAGGATCAGGTGGGACATTAGTGTTACTCGGCTTTTTTTCATGAAACATGACATTATGAGAGGCTTGATGCTTAGAGGCTTGAGGTGGGAGGAGCATTAGATATACATGATGGGCCAATACATACGTTTAATTCTTCAGCCTTTGGGTCTCTGGTTCCAACAACTACACTCGTGAGAGATTCTACTTCCCTGGGCATGTTCTACAGCGTTTCGACCCGGGGAATGAGTTTTGCGTTCTTAGCCCTTGCGGGTGGGTATCTCCATCATGGCATTGAATACTCTACTAGTTCACAGCCTCTCACATCCGTCTATGCGGAAAAGCCTTCACCACCTTCCCCTCCCTCATCAGCCCTGGCGCAAGCGGCTTCAAACCCACCGGGAAATCCGCCAGAAACCCCCATCGACTCTCCTCCTTCCAGCCTTTCTGCTGCCACTCATCCATCGTGCCCTTGGGGAAGAAGTCAATGATATTCATCAGGCAGTTATCATGAGCAATAGCGACGAAGACGTTGGGGCTAGCGTCGAGTTCCTGCAAGGCATCGATGCTTTGCTGTGCAGTGTCTGGGTCCGAGTACCAGCTCCCTTCTAGATGCGTGACTTTGTAGAAGGGCTCTTGCCGTGCTTTTTCTGGGTCTTCGTTGGGGTGCAAGTCGGTGAACATGGAGCATGGGCATGGCATTTTGAGACGGGCGCTCAGGGTGGTGGTCGCGGGGATGTTGGAGGGTAAGGGATTTTGTGCCGTCGGGCGGAAACTACCGGCGAAATGGCAGATATCGCCGCCGAGGAATATGAATGTGCTGGTGGTCACGCGTGCGAGGCCGGAGATGTGGCCAGTGACGTGACCTGGGGTGTTGAGGATGTAGAAGCTACCGTCGTTAAAGAAGTCGACGGCTGAGAACTGGCAGATTTGCAGCCCGTTCTCGAAGGAGACTTCTATGACCTCCCGGCCTCTGTCGAAAGGTCAGCTGAAGTTGAGGAATTGATCGATGATTCTGCTTACTCAAAATCGCTTTCTAAGACTGAGGACTTCAAGTCCTTAGGGTAGCCGGGCATGAATGTCTCCTTGAAACCTGGCCCAACGACTAATTTCGTTTTCTTAGGGAACTTGCTTGGATCTCCCATGTGGCTAGATGCATCTGGTCAGAATGAGCTGTCCATAGTGAAGCTTTACTCAACTCACTCCCAATGAGAATGGCTCACTACAATACTATCAATGTCCTCCAAGGCAACACCGCCCTCTACCAGAATCTCATCTATACCTTTCTCAATATCCAGAGCCGGGACTTTTTCCTCAATAGCTGTCCTCGTCGCAGGGCTGAGATTCCACCAGTCTTTCCTCCCACCAGCATCAAAAAGTATTTTCTTGCCCAGAACTTTATTTTCGATTAGGAACGCATATGTGTACATGTTGAAGTAGTCGTGGTTGTGGATAAGCGGCTCGACGAATAGTTTGGTGGGGCAGACGATTTTGGTGGTAGTGTTGATTGCTGAGACAGTGACTGTGTTGTGGGAGGGGAGGTGTAGGGGTGCCATGATTACGGATTCACAATTTCTAATCTCTATCTCCAGAATTTCTAGGGAAAATGAACGAGAAAAGGGTATATTGGGATTCAGGAAAAACATAGGTGGATGCATATGTTTTGGAGAATGGGAGGAGCTCCACTTGTACTAATAGTATCGCGCGGGGGAAGGAAGGTTTGTGGGGTAAGTCTTGTGGCCCTGTGGGGAAGCTGCATCTTGATAAGAGCCGGCGACCTGGAACTTAGAGACGGAGCATCAATTGTTGTCTGGCAAAATAGTTTCTATGGAATTTCGTTTGAAGTCCAGATTCAGGCTCAATTCAGCAGTAAGATTGGTCTTTAAGCTAGAGTCCTAGGTGGAGCTCGGGACTCCCGAACTCAAGACCAAAGCTGTTGATACTTCGGTGACTCTATCAATCCAACAAAATATCAATAAACTAGGAATTCCGTTTGCAACACCTGTAAAGCGAGTGCAAGGAAGAGAGCGTGCCGTGCCGTACCGAGAGTTAAGAAGTCCAGCGATCTTGAGCTCCTTTTTTAGCGAACGGATCTCAACTTCTCAAGGCTTCCAAGTCCTCTTTCAATGAAAAGCGCACGAAAAGAATGGCAAGAGTTGGCGGGGTCTGGATTCTACTATTTCGCTTGTTCAAGCATTGTCAAGTTCTACTGTCAATCGCCTATCTCTTCCCCAATTATTGAGCCTTCCACCGCACCTTCCCAACCCATGCGCCAAACTTCTGAACATCCTCCCTCTGCATCAATCTATCTACCGTGTGCCACTCCTTTGCCAATTCCTCATTGCTTGCAATATTATGCACAAAGCTATGGCAAGCCCTACATAGCCAAGCCACATTCTCCAGCTGGTCTTCGGTATGCCAGCCTCTCTTCAATACTTTCGCATGGACGCCTCTAGGTATCAGATGATGGTAGGTGAGGGGGATCCAAGTTCGCTGGCAGATCTCGCACTCTGTGGCTTGGTTACGAAGAGCTACGCCAAAGAGAGGTGCAGCGGTCAGAGTTTCGAGGTAAGAAGCCAATATTGGTTCCAGGAATTCGAGCGTGGTTTTGGTGGGAGACAGGATTTCGTAGGCGGTAAGAGTGTCGGTGATAGATAGCGGGAGGGCGTCGACGATTTTTGACAGAGTATCTGAAGATAGAGGGAGGCTATATTGTTCTTTGAGAGAAATAGTGTTGAGCCATGTCGAATAAGAAAGTGTTCGAAGATCGAGTGGGAGATTTGTGAAAATTTCCATAGCCAGATACTAAGGCTTCATCAGCATCTATGATGCCCACCGAAGGCAATGCTACTGTACTTCTACAAATTCCGCGAGTTCTACTGCATCATCTGGCTCTTCTATCGAGACAGCAACGGGCTTGATGGCTGTCTTTCTACCTGCACGTGCTTTCCGAGCCTTCTGCTTCGGTGGGGCCACGGAAGACTTCTCGATAAGTGGTGCAGAGAAACATTCTCGGAATAGCTGATAGTTAGAGTTCTCGGCATCCTCGTCCATTGTAGCAGGAAAATTGTGTGCATCCGTGCTGCAAGGGAAGATGCGGAACTCAATTCTAGGTCGTTGGCGATGTATCCCGGCCTTTAAACACTTTCAAGCAGTACCGCTAGAAAGGCCAGATTCCATCCTACAACACTCAGTGCCGAATGAGTCAATGCCAAAGGCTGTAAAGATGCTGGGACCTATTTTCCAATCTACTGCATCGGCCCCCTGAATTGAGCTGGGGATCGTGATTCTGGAATCTTCCACTCAGCTGCGACAATAAGATGACACATTCGATGATCAGATCATATGCTCAAAGTTCCGTTTCTTGGTTCTGGCATGATTTTGGAGGCCAATTGACGGCACTGTATCCAACGTGCCATATACAGATGCTAGGTAATTGCAGGGTCGTGAGGTGAGCATGAGCATGGCTTCAGGGGAAAGAAATTACCCCGCTTGCGTCATGATCCACCCCGTATTTGGACGCCGCTGCGAGACTTTACTCCAAACCTCTGTTTTCCATGCTTGTACGAAATATTTGATATAAACTCATGATGCCTGCAAGTAAGATAGTGATTGGCTTTGACCTATATGGTACACTTCTCTCAACTGAGAGTGTTGCCAAAGAACTTGCGACACACTTCGGGGATGACAACGCCCAGGCTATCTCTGCATTATGGAGAAGGTGTGTTTGATATCAGCAACACATTCTCAGACAAGAAGCTAATTATATCAGATTCCAGCTTGAGTATACGTGGAGACTGAATAGTATGGGTAAGTCTATCCTTTACTCAATGAGTTCCAGACAACATTTGATGGGATCTTTCAGGTCTCTACAAGCCCTTTTCAGAAGTCACCAATGCATCACTCAGACATGCACTCGAAGAGTCCGGAGTATCTCTTTCAGATTCAGACATCTCCAAGCTAATGAAAGCCTACGACTCCCTCGGCACCTTCCCGGACGTTCCCCCAGCGCTCAAGGCAGTCGCGAACGACCCGAACATCGACGCTTACGTTTTCTCCAACGGCACAGATGACATGGTCTCATCATCCGTCAACAAATCGCCTTCATTATCATCTCACGCCTCTTCTTTCAAAGGCCTCGTCACCGTCGGGGAGGTGAAAGCGTATAAGCCAGTCCCCAGCACATATCAGCACTTCGCTGAGAAAGTGGGAAAGAAGGGAGATATGGGCAATTTGTGGCTCGTCAGTGGGAACCCTTTTGATGTTGTAGGAGCTAGAGCGGCAGGCATGCAGGCTGCTTGGGTCTCTAGAGCTGGTGGTCATCATGGGAAAGGCTCAAATTGGGTGGATAAGTGTGGCGAGTTGGCGTCAGGTGGGCCAACGGTCATCGTTAATGGAGTCGAGGAGGCAGTCAATGAGATCCGGAAGTGGACGGAGAAAAATGGTGGAAATAGCGGTGCTTAAAGCGCCTGCTGTTTGAGCTTTGAGACGAGGGAAAGGAAGGGATGGTAATGACAAGCCTTGATGGCTCAAACAATGTTGAATACCATTTTAATTTATGGACCAATCATTGCGGACCTGCTCAGGTCCTATTACTGATCCATCTTCTATGCTTTCCAATGTCTTTCTGAAGAAGCGGACTTGATCTTCAGTCGCCTGCTGAAACAACGCATAGATACTGGCTGTCTTTTCAGCATTATTACAAGCCTTGAACCACATCTTTATCGATTCTATTTCGTCTCTCAACTGGGGGTCGTTCCATGCAGAGATCATCTCAGTCTCGGTCTCTTCTCTTCTCGCTGCGTCTTTAGCACGAATTTGGTTTCTTTGAATTTCTGTATACGTCGCCTTGAGTTGGTCCCATGCCGCTAAATTAGAAGGTGTAGGTGGTATCTGCACACGAGGCATGGCTGTGTACCCTCCCAGCCTGTCATCAGTCAGATCTAAAGTGTCGGGGCGCTTGTAGATAGGGACTTTGGGTATTGAGGCCATAAGAGTGGTTTGCGGGCGTTGAAAGCCATGCGTGGGCGCCGCTTTCTGCTCACGGCCTCGATGATATTTGTCCCGGAACGTGCCCGGCGTGGGAGGAAGTTCTGTAATATAGATGCTGATATTTTTGAAACTCTTTCTCTCGACCTCGGAAGTAACTTGGGGCTTTGGAATCTTTGTTGGACCTGCCTCTAGGCTCCAACTTGCTTTCATGTCGCCTATTGAAGGTGGCTTCAGTGGTTTAGGTAAAGAAGCTCTGGATGTGCGAAACCAGCTGCCACACTCAACGCTTCAAATCATGCGTATCAACTTCAATACTCTCGACAAATCAATACTATGAGTCTTACCAGACTTTAAAGCTCGCTCGAGCGTCTTGCTGTCGGAAAGAGCGAGACTTGCAACCCAGGCGAGGACATCTCTGGGAGCCAACGTAATGGCCCACTATGAAACTCATAATGATAGTCATCCCAGGAATCGGGCAAAAGTTTGTCTTTCTGATTAAATCAAGGCTGCCGAAATTCCCATTGTGCAGTTCGTACTCGCCCGAACGAACTTTTGCATGGCCTGGACCCTGCCTGAATTGTGCATGGATCACTGCTTCTACCTTCTGAGAAATATATTAGCAAGCTCTCAAATTTTCAAATGAATCGAGAAATCAGGCCACAAATATGTACCTCCCAGTCGTATTCTGAAGGTATCGGAAATCGTCGTCCAAGTGGATCTTCAAAGTGGATCGGGGCTTGGGCCCAAGTATGATGCGTATCGGGCGAAGGGACTTTCTCGACCGCTTTGGCGAAAATATCCATCATTTCACTTTGTGTTTTCCTGATTTCATATTAAAGATGACATTTCAGAACATCCATCAGGTCAACTTACCACACCTTGGCAGCTATTGTCAAGAGCGAGTCCAGCTTAGGCGCTGTGTCCCTATGCCAATTAGTATATAGTGATGTCCTCTGTACATCGGATATTAACTCACGCTTGTGAGATTAAACTTATCTTCTCGCATATGGACTGAGTCTCAGAGCTCAACTGTGCTTGTATTGCGTCGCTCGACTTCTGCACCGCGAGTTGGGTCGCGGCTGCCTTCGCTATGGACTTTGAAGACACTTTCCTACAACCAGGTCAGTTCTAGAGGCCCCTCTTGTATGAAATCATTTGAGTACCTACATGAGAGCAGTATTCAAGCGTAAATTCAAAGAACCCACGTGTGCTACGAGATAACTCCTCAACTCCGGGATATCTTTTTTGACAAGCAACTCCCACCTCACCATCTTCGGAGCAGCCTTCCATTTCGAAGCTTTTGAGCTCTTTCCCAGACTTTCATCAAACGGCGATATCCTCTCATAGAAACGCTTCAAAGTCTCTTCGCACAGACAAGCCGCAAACTTGAGCGCCACAATCTCGGGGACTTGATCCGGCATATTAGCCAGCTCCGATATTTCAGAGAGAGCTTTTGATAATCCGTTTAGTTCCGACTCGAGTTCTTGGAAATGTTCTCTAGAGCCTCCTACGTTGCTGAGGCTCTTGGTGATTTTGGAGACGAGGTTGATGCCGGCGACGATGTCGCCAGCGCTCCAACCGAACGACATCGCGCCTCCGGGAAGGTGCGACTGTCAACGGAAATATAATGTAAGCGGCAACATGGGAAAATGCATCTTCAAATTCTCAGATGTTCAAAGCAAAGAGAGAGCAGGCATCAAGACCAGAAGTGCGAGACTGCATAAGCGCCCCCAGCTTAGTCAACGCATGCACACCCTGGACAGATGTATTTGATTCGATCAGACGGTTGGGAGAAGTATCTAAGATTTCTTCTGGTCTCTTGAATATATAATTCTGCAGCCGAGATGACTTTATACATAAATTGAAACTCATAACAAGTAGAGGGCTTCCCACTGCCCAAAGTTCTGACTTAAATTTGAACATTATGGAATGAGGTATATAATAAAGAGTATTCCTAGTGGCGGCTCACCTTCTAA
Source organism: Lachnum nothofagi (assembly GCA_003988875.1). Classification (NCBI taxonomy): domain Eukaryota; kingdom Fungi; phylum Ascomycota; class Leotiomycetes; order Helotiales; family Lachnaceae; genus Lachnum; species Lachnum nothofagi. Next base: position 220,374 of record QYSG01017778.1, read on the forward strand.
AGGTCCTTCCTCGCACAAGTAGCGCAACATAAGCTGGATCATCCAGCATCAACTTCTCCCGCACTTCACTGTCGCCATCTCCAATGGCCACGGCCCCAAACCTCACAGCACGCCCGCCCACCTCTTTCAGCAACCCATCAGCGTCCAGGTTTGGATCAGAATTGCGCAATATCGGCGCATCAAATGCCTTTGCGATCTCAATAGGAGAAAGGCTAACGTTTTTGCTTAGGTGCCACCAGCCGATGAAGAGTGGGATAAGGCAGAGGGTCGTTATTGTGAAGTCGAGCGGGAGGATGAGGTAAAGGTAGTGAGAGCGATACACCGTGACAATGGTCTTCGAGCTTGCTTCAAATGTCCGGATATTCGTTGCGTTGCTGGAATTTGCGGCGTGGAGCGAGGTGCGGAAGGCAACTTGACGGGCTGCTTCGAGCATGTCATCTGTGGGATCACTCCAATAGGTTGGGCAGTCTGTCAAGCCGTCCGAAGACAGTCCAGCTTACGCGTATTGCAGCGCCGGCGCCCCGGATGGTTCCAACGAGTACCCCACGGCGCCGTGAAATCCCAAGTGAACAGTGGATTCGAACAAAGAGTTTAGTGCTAGATACATTCCTCCGTGCGTAGTAGCTCCTTACATAGAATTTCCCCTTGTCGGTATGTATTCGATGAGACGATCGTCTTTCTAAGGTAATAGAGGATCCAAAGAGATCGTATCATTCTCGAGAACGACATGGTATTCCATTAGAGCCGGTACCAAGGTGCACTTTGCGATCTTCAGATCCCCCCAGCATTGGTCATCAGATTTATATACCGAAGTGTAGTTCCAAGTCGGATGCTGACCAGTACAGCCGCCCTCGTCGTAGGTGAAGTTCGTGGTAAAGATATCGGTGCCATTGCTTAGAGCGGAATTGAAGTGGCCGTTTGTTAATGCTAGATCCGTTGATAGACTGAACTGCGCGATCGAGCTTTGGCATTCGATGTCATATCCAGCCGCCTGCAAAAGCCTAGAGCATTTGCTATGGCAACCGCTGTTGGTGACGTTGACGGATCTTTTCAGAACGTAGTCCTGCACCACAGAACTGAAATTTCCAGTAACAAATGCCACCTGATAATTGCGACCTGTTATCATCCCTGTGTATCCTTGCGGAAAATCCTGTGCTACGAGGATTGTAACAGGTGTCAAAGTCGAATTTGTCATCGTGGTAAGGGTAGAAGCTCGTTGCAGAAGCGGGCCGTTGATGGGCGCGATGTATGGTGTACTGACTGGCGGCTTGTCTCAACCGTAACTTTCAACTTTTTAGCTTTTTTATTTTGCATATTGCCACGCCACCACGCATATAGAAATGGATGCACTTATATAGAAGTAATTATTTGCTATTAAACTTACTCTCCAGGTCTTTTTCATCGATGGCTACTGCGAGCCCGGCCAAAGCAACCAGATTGAAAGATCGACCAGAAAGAACTGCGCTTCTCACGCTCGTTCCATACGCCCAAATGTTATGGAAATCCGGAACCTTTGATCCCGGCTTCATCGATTTCACCCACCATGCCACCCGAAGCCCTTCAGATAAGGCTGACGTTAAGAGTATATTCGCAACAGTTAATGCCATTGCGAGATACACCGTAGGCGAGATCCTCTAATCCGATGCTAGTTAATTATTTGATATTAAAAGTATGACCATCATAACAAGCGCACAGAGTATAGCGAAAGAAAGCGACAGGAGACCCGTCCAAGGAAACCAGCGTAAGAATCCAGTCATCCATGGTGTTAAAGTCGCAGGTACGCGGTATGGTGGGGGTTGAGACTGAGCTGGAAATTTCAAAAGCAATGGGACCTCTCGGGATGTTCCGCTAAGAATGTTCTCTGTGAGACATTCATGTCGCCCGATGCCATGTCTTTCCTACTGATGTACTTGAGCTCTAGAGCTGAATTGTTGCTAGATGGATACATGATCGATGTCTTGTTTCGGGTGAGCCCATTGAAATATCTCCGTAGGACCTGGATAGTTCCTCGCTAGATCTTCATTGTTGCTACGCAAGCTGGCCGATTCTCAAATGGTGTAACTCGGACAGAATCGAGAGACGAACAGGAGGAGCATGTCGTAGCACGCTGAGACCTGGGGTTGAGGACTTTTAAGAACGGAGCTAGGTCTTGGGTACGAGCAATTACTGGTGCTCAAAAGTCCCTGACTCGATACGAATTGCGGAACGGTGCCCCATAGTGAGACAAACTTCGGGCAAGAATCATAACCTTAAATTTCCATAAGGCGTTCAGCTTTAAGCTCTTTGGAGATTTGGTATGGATCTATTTTGTCTGAATTTAGTAATGCCAAGAGCTTCGCTCAAGGCCAACCCCATAAACGTTAAGCCGCACAATGGCTTTCAAGAAGCGGGGCTCTCGTATTCATGAAGATCTCAGCATGATGAACCCTAAAGAGGGAGAGCCTCCCACTTTTCAGTCGTCAATGCATCGCTAGGCTGCCGACAACAGACTCTAGAATCGACGTGACATTAGGAGCCCAGTATGCTCCCCAAGGTAGGGGCCTTAAAAGAGGCTGCAAAGCATCCTATATTTGAGATCTCGATCAACGCCCAACTATGAGGTATCAATGAAACGTCTGAATATCAAAGAAAAGGCAGCAAGAGCGCGTTTATCAGAGTTAGACTGAAGAGATAAATAACAAGGAAGACATCAGATCACGCTGAATTAAATTGATCCGACTTAGATAAGTTAATCGCAGCATTATAAGAAACTAGAGTATGAGAAGGAAGATTCTTATTTCAAAAGCCCAATGTCAACCTGAAAATACCCTGGGGTATGTGCAACACAGATACTAGCTTAGCATTCAGTAGAGCCAGACAGCAGAGAAACGACTGAGGTACTCTTGGCACGGCGTTTGAGATCAAATATATAGCAGGTAGTCTCTCACCCCTGATGTGGAGTAAGACAACATCTCGTCGCCGCCGTCAAGAGAAGCAGCCGATTGTTAGGCAAGGTTTGGTAAGGTACTAGCCAGCAATTCTTTTGCGGATCCTGAACTATCTTCAAGAGCCCGATGAGCTGACGTTGCAGCTCATCGGGCTCTTGAGAGGGTGATAGGCGAAGGTGTTCCGTAGGAGCCCGTTCCTAGCTACTCTGATGCGGCTCTGGAACCTTTTCTAGAGGACTTCGGACGGGAATTATAACCATGGGAGCGGGTCGTACGGGAAAGCGGATGATTCGACTTTTTCTGTCTAATCTATGTCACTCATTCATCTGGTTTTCTTTCGACTGCCAGTCGTCACATTGGAAGGATCATCTCGTTTCTTACTGGCGGGAGTATCGCCATATCAGGAAGGACGTCTATCGGTACTGGTCGTGAATACGGAGGTCGACTCTTCCTTCAAATTGCCCCGGCTAAGGTGGAGCGAGCTCTGCCTTGGGCCAACAAAAACACTTGACGAATCCGTAATTTCTGAAGCATGTCAGGGCGTTACGCTGGTCGGAATGTTTGACGGAGTATTTGCATGTCAAAGCAATCCCACGCCATCTAACAAATTTTAGGCAGTGGCTTTTCTTTCCGCGGCAAAAGGAGCAACGTCGGTCAGCAGCGCGAGATATCCCCCGATCCAGGTACGATGCTCGTACACTAGGCAGCTTGTCAACCAAACATCTGATGTCGGCTCATTTCAGAGCATAACGCAGGAGTGGTGTTCGCGACGAGAAAAATAATGTACCGGCGTCTTCATCGGGAATTTAGTGAGGCTGTGTGACCCAAGGCGCGACCTGCGCCTCGCGCGAATCAGAGATCAGCTCTGCTTCATTGGACGAAAAACGCCACAACCGTCCGATGTGACATGAAGAAACGGGGGGTTAGAGTTTCATCCGAGTCCCTGGTGAGGGGGAAAGGGAGGTTCGTTTCGAGCCGGTAAGGGGTAAATTTGGTGCTTTTTGTTTTGAGAAACGAAACAATACCCAGAAGAGCAGGCTTTCTCAAGGAGACGTTGGGGGCGATCAAACCGGCATTGCGCTCCGAGCTGTCCTAATCCGGTAGCTTTGCGCTACAATGACAAGCCTAGAGCCTCTGCTTGAGATAGGAATTCTAGTGACACAAGCTTGAGACTTTCAATAGAAATCAATAGGAGGATCTGAAGGCGTCAAATAGTTTTACTGTAGATGGAGCCATATGCAATATGTCATGTAATATTTGATCGTAATTTGGCTGCCCTTCTCTCCTGCAGTAGGCCGTGATCCTGGCCAACCCCTCCGGTAACATCCTCTTTACTCGGACTTAACTGACTGCTCCAATATAGAAACATTACTCCCACCTAAGCCCTTGAGATACTTTACACTTGAACGAAACGTTCAATAAGCGATCATGGCATGTGCCAATCTGCGCTATCGGAAAGAGGAAACTTCGTGACTTCGTCTTGAATCCGTAATAATGACCCTTCTCGTCGGATATATTATCTTTCTTCCCTTGTATGATCTTCTTTGCGACATCACATGTGCCCCGTAGTCTTCTGGTCCTCGTGCTCCTGACGTCGGTAGAGTCTTCAGCTGTGTCGCCATTTCACACTCTGAAGGTGATCAAAGCCACCACCCAGCTTCATGAAAGAGCGCTTCGTGGCCGCACCGATGGTCTCCCAAATGCCGACTCCCATTGACTGACAACATAAGGCGGGGGTGGTGGACTTAGAGGGGCTTGAGGATGTCGAGCAGGAGTTGGGTCTGTACTGATAGCCCATCCGAGACTTCTTGGGCCTCTCGGAATATTCCCAACGCTGTCCCAAGTCCAAGGATCCCATCCGTCGTGAGCTAAGCTATCAACGGTCATCATCGCTTGCTGCAACTCCTCCAAGTCTCTCACGCGCTGAGGATCTTCCGTTCGTCGTGGTTCCAGCTCGATTCCCATCATAGCAGTAGCCGGTCTAGTAGGGCTGAACATCCGCTCTTCATCATCATTTCGGTACCAAGGCTCGGTCGTCCAGGGCAAACCATCCTCCCCCAGACGGAACCTCGATGGTTCAACGGGAAGTGGTCTGCTCGTCCTTTCAAGTGGCATGCTCTGGGTATGTTGTAGAGGACTGATCACACTGACCGGGCTCACTGGTGAATCGTAGAGACTTGGTGGCGCCGAGGTCCCTCTTTCGCGCTGTTGGCGATACTGCCGGTCTTGGCCATTACCAGGCATCAAGCTCGGGGGATGTTGTGTCCTGTACTCTCTCTCTTGTTGTGGCCTGTGCATTCTCTCCTGTTGTTGGCGATATAACCTCTCTTGCATGTTTCTGGACGTATATTTCATTGAAGCAGTATGGGGTGCGTTGTCGTTCGAGAAGGAAACTCCGAACTCGACATTCACGAAGATACCGGGTGATGGCCAGCGTGAAGATGTCCGAGGAGGGTGCTGAGGCTCCAAGTTGGTCTGTTCCCAGCTCGCCATGTCGCGCAGATGGGTTGAGGAAATCAACAAACAACCGTACGAGATGGAAAAGTCAGGAGATTCTGAGCCGCATAGAAACGAAAAAGAGTACTAATTGTGAAGAATGGGGAACTAAAGGTTTATCATTTGGTTAGATCGTTTCTCCCTACCCTGAATTCGGAGTGGCAGCGAGTAGCCAATGGCCACCATCCATCAGTGACTAGCGATGCACTACGCCTTGACCCCAGGCTGTTGGAGCACTGCGTGTGAACTGTGCCATCGTTGGAATGTGAGGCTATGGAAACAACGAAGGATTGACATCCTGGTGGCTGTGCACTGGCTCGCCCTGTTTGCAACCCCATGCGGGCGGGATAGTGCAGATTCTACAGAGGAAATCACCACTCGGCACCCTGATGTCTGGCGATGGCAGTTGTATAGCCTCATTTTGCTTCCGGTAATGTCTATTCAGATGAACCTTTTGGCTGGCAATGATGCAGGATGAGTCTTGCTTGACCCGCTGACCCGCTGACCCGCTGAGGCGGCCGAACTTCACGGCATCGTCATTCGCGACTGCCGAACACCATACCGCCTGGGATAACCCATGATGCTCGTCTCCTCCTCGATCCTCTACAATGCTCCACGTACAGGACTGTAGAAGGTGAGTACAGCAAGATCGTCTTCTCCAGAATGCGGCCTCCGATTAACGAGCGAGACTGGCGAGACTGGCGAGAGTCGCGCCGCTCAATGTTACCTAAATTAGCCGGGCAGAGTGTGAATGGCTGAGGGAGTTGTGGCACCCGGCCGTTACTGCTGCGCACCGCGAGATGTGGCTTTGGCTTGGGCATGACTTTGTGGGGTTACGTTGGCTTGGCCAAGGAGTTGCGAGATAAAAAGAGACGATGGATACATCAGGAGAGGGCGTGAAGGCGTGAAGGCGTGAAGGCGTGAAGGTCCGTCAGAGTTGATCAGTGCTCTACGGGCTCGTCCGAAGGGGTCCACATAGGGTTAGGGGGCAACTTTATTAGCGCTGGGAAGCGCCAAACCTATCGTCATGGAGGTTTACGTTGGATCCGTTTTCTATGGCTTTTCATCTACGAAGTATTAGAGCCCCTTAAGTCTGGCGGTAAAGCCCGATTGAAAGGGAAATTTAAAATTAATGCAGGATGCGGCAACGCCGCCAGTTATTCCTGATCTCGCGCCTCATCCTTAAGTGGAAATGTTCCACATCTACGTCAAAATTCAGTTAGCAAACATCTCGGTCCCAGGACTCCAATCAAGCGTCGGATTTTCTCCAATAAGAGCTTGACTGACCTCCAAAACTACCTCATTTTTCACTGAAAAAAGCGCAAAGAGTTTCTCGCCAGCAAATCCCACTTGCCACACGGCGTCCGAGCGCGCCTGCTCCTTCACAAGAGAACCACTTTCCAAATCCCACAATTTCACTACTCCGTCGGAACCTCCTGTGACTAGATTTGCTCCGGAGCACTTCATTGCAGTGATGCCGCTACTGGTGTGTGCTTCTTTGCTCCAAAAATTGTCAAAAGTCTCCGAGGACCAGCGGCGTAGGACGCCACCAGCATCTCCTGTCAGAATAGCATTTGGTAGGAGCTGGAAGAGTGAAACAAGGCTTGTGTAGCCTTCCAAAACTGTGAGGCACGCTCTGCATTGCATTATCAGCGGGGTGAGGAACCGAAGCTTGGGGCACATACCCGGACTCTGGATTCCAAATTCTTGCAGTCTTGTCCAGGCTGCCAGTCACAATCCTCCTGCCATTAAAAGCAACAGACCACAGTCTGTCTGTGTGACCTGTGAGAACATGCAATCATTTCTTCTGTTCCAAGCTCCAAATCCTTCCAGTGTGGTCATAGCTAGCGGAGACTAACCAATGATTTAGCCTTGCATTTACTTCAGGAATAGTTACAATATCGAATTGCTAACAACAACCAGAAGACATTGAATTAGAGACAAAGTCCCTGGCAGCTAACAAAAGTATGACTGCTTCTTGGTATGGAAATAAGACATACCAAGTATATCACCGCAACGAGCTACGCTTCTAATCGTCGCGGCGTGGCCCTCAAATGTCGCCTCGCATTCTCCAGTCTCCACATTCCACTTCCTCAGCGTCGCATCTCTGGATGCCGTGATGACCAACAGTGACGACAAAGCATCCACCCAACGGACTGTTTCAGTATGACCCCGCAGCTGTACTTTCTCTTGCCTGGAATTGAAAGTGTCAGCTGGGATTCCATATTTGAAAACGTCCGTAGGCAGCTATTTTGACCCCCAGCTCTGACATTCGCTGGCGAGGGATCTAGGCATTTCAAAAAATCCGGAGTTTCTATGTAAACTTCGTCGGACCTTCGTCCCTTCCAAGCTACTACTACTAAGCACTTGACAGTTCTCAGCCACCCGATCAACGTCTTTAAGAACCTTTTGCGTCACTTCGTCAACAACCTCTTAAGGACACCATCTAAGACCTCCCTCCCCAAATCCAGCAACCTCATTACCAAAAATATATCAAAGAGAAACAAACAAGAGATTCATAACACTCACAAATCACTCAACCCCCAAATCCCACACCTCCCTCTACCCCCACCGACTACAAGCCACTCATCTCCGCAAGCGCCTAACGCCCACTGCGAAGCTCAGGGTCAGCATTGTCTCATCAAGGAACATTTGGAGCATTCGGGATTATCCCAATGTCTCAGAACTCCCGAGAAATTCGGAGACTCTGGATCAAGCAAGCTCCCCATACTCTCTAATTTCTCCAAACAGGAGCTGTCTAGAAAATGTACACACCGGCGCCACTCCCACCTCAAACCTCCTCCTATTTCCTCCCTCCTCATCAAAAACATGCACAAACCCATCGCTCAATCCAACAATAATATGTTTAGGCGTTGTATGCAGGGCGCATACTACAACGCCTTTTGAGGGAAGCGTAGTCGAGAGGTGAGGTGTTGTGAAAGGCATGGCTGTGCAAAATGAATAAATAAATAGAAGAAGGATAGCAGATGATATGGAGAGTTGGAAGGTTGGTATGAAGGTGGAGCTATTTTTAGGCAGCAGCCTTGTGCAGGGCGGGAGATCAGCGGGCAAAGCTTCGCGGTCGATGAATGCGTCCTTTAGATATCTAAAAGAGTATGAGGTGGGAAATTCCAAAGAGAAGATAATCATAAGGAAAGAAAACAGTCTACATTCGTACGTGGAATCTGCGAAGTCGAGCAAAAGAGTAATGAGATGACGCGCCATAACTTCTATGCGACCTTGCCAGGTAAAGAACACACAAGAAAGACTTCATCTAGGGTATACCATGAAAGACCACCATCAGATCAAGCCTCACCTCGTTACCCCACTCTCCACATCCTCTCTCTTCGGCGTCTCATGGAGCTCTGTATGTCGTCCCTCACTATGCGTCGCCCAGAACCGTTGATTCATATTCCGGCCCTGGCACATGCCTACCAGATCAAACGGATCGAGGAACGTCACATACCACCTCCGCTTATCCTCGTATCCTTCGCCGTGAATCTCTGTCACCCCATCCTCAGCAAGATATATCTTGTTATCCCTTGGTAGAAAGCGCATTGGATGTCTGATGTTTAAAAGGAAGGTGTTGACGACCATGAGCGTGCCTTCGAAGACCCAGAAGAACCACTCGTATCTGAGGATCGGTGAGAAGGTCGAGGGATCTGTGCCTTCGTGGACCTTGAGGGAAGCGGAGCTGAAGTATTCAATAGTCCGATAAATCGTGCGAATACCAATAAGCGCCGAGGAGAGGTAGAGCGTGATGAGTACCGCTTTGAGGTTCTTGGGTAATATACTAGCCTTCTTACATTTACGGTGAAAATGGACGGCTAGTAGGACGAAAAGCCCTAGCACAACGAGTTGCAATATAAGGGCAGTTTTGAGCAATGCTTTCCCAGTGTCTTGGTTGCTCTTAGGCGAACTGGTGTTGGCGACCCGTGCGGCGCCATTGGCGTTCAGAGCTTCGATGACAGACGAGATCGCGCCGAAGGTTGTGAGGATACGGCCGGGGTGGATGGGAGAGTAGTATGGAACGTAGTAGAGGATTCTGGAGAGGACAAAGTAGTTTGCTAGTTCGTAGATCGGCCTGTTGTGTGATGTTTCGTTAATACTTGTTCGACGAGAAGAGCGGAGGCTTACGGTGCTGCGTAAATGAAGACCGTACTAGATATAAAAATGTTGACATTGTCATAATTGAAGGTTCCTATCTCTCGCAAGATGTACCCAACAACGAATAGCAGTGCTGACCAGGGGAAAATTCCGGTCACCTTCCAGCATTTATAGTGTCTATAGCTCCATCAGAAACAAGATCCTTCGGCTGGATCAGCCAGACTCACATGCACTGATATCCATGAAGGATACCAGAAATCAAGAAAAGAACCGCGAAAACCACTGGTGCGGCTTTATTGGGGGCATAGAACCACAAGCTCCCGCCAACTAGAAGAGGGTGGTCAGTGACTTACAAGACGGTCTGGAGAAGATCGCGTTCAACATACCATATTTCCCATCCTCCATACCTGGCAAAGGACTGTAATAATAAAGTCTTTCTCGAAGTAATGAAAATGTCTCAGCCTTCGCCAGCTGAAGCCCCTTCGCTTCGCTGCTTCAAAGTCGCGCCGACGTCACGCAAATGATAGCTGAACAAAGAATTCAATCGAGCTCCAACAGCTAGTTCACAGTTTTGAAATCATAAACAAGAAGAGCCTACCAGATCATCATCATCATATATATCGCATCTTCACACACACGGGCGAAAATCGATCATGAAATCGCGCAGCCTTACGGGGCGCTAGCCAAACTCCTCATGAATGCGAGAATACGGGGGATAGTGTACGTTAGTGTACGAGATCTGTGTAACGTGGGGAAGTTAGCGTAAGACGCGGAGCAATATGCCCCCGAGGTGCACGCCTGAAATGCCACTAATTTGGCAACTGGCACCGAGCATTGCAAGGCATCTTCGAACATTAAACTCTTCGTTTTTCATTCGTATGGATCGAAATGAGTCGATAAATGATGGACCAGCTGGAATTATCCATCTTTCGGTAAGTACAGAGGTCGACAAATGCCTTTACGATCCAACCAGCCAGCTCTTGCTTTAGAGTCGCTATTCTCTAGCTCATTAGCCTGCAAAATACCCATTTGGGACCATTTTATATACTGAATACGATGTACGGTCAAACCAATCGAATAGTAGCGGGCTATTGGAAAGAGTGGAATGCCTCATCACTCTTGCCTCGAGGACGATAGAATAGCAAAATAATTTAGGTCCATGCATAATCCACGCTGAAAATCTCATCTCCATTGCCCCAGAGCTGAAATTCGAGCACGTTCTCAACCACGACTATTCAAGCATGGCAGCGCTCTCTAGGCATTTCCTTCCTACCTACCCAACAAAAGAAAGAGGTCAGCTACTTAGCTCGAGCAGATCGAGGCGGGAAAGCCCTCCTAACAGAGGATATATGGCTTCATAGGTCCATAACTGGTGTTGTCAGAGGGGTGCCTTGTTCGATGGCAGGTTGAGGATCCAGGTAGGTTGAGCATGCTCCCCATGCCGTGGAATCTCGATTTTTACACCCCGGCTGGGAGTTAAGTCCTGCTCAAAGACTTGAATACGAAGTCTCAAGAAGAGCGTTGAGGATAGTGAGACCGACGAGATGCTGGCGGAGATACACCCAGCCAGCAGATACGAGAAAAAGCTCAGAGAACATGGGTAGTGCTCACTCTAATGATTTGTAGAGGTAACTATCCTCAACAAAAGGCAAGAAGGGTCCGTAATGCAGATGCAGTGTACAAATGCTGTGCTCTGAGAAGTCACCCGCTGCGGCCGTCGCGAGACACAGAATGACATTAGAAAAACAAGTAGGAATGGTATCAACTATTTCGGACTTCGAATCTTACATATGCATCCCCCAAAACCTGAACCGACAACCTGCCATCCTCGGCCTGCCTCCTCTACCCTCTCCAAAATACAATATGCCGTTCATATGATCGCTAATTCCTATCCCTATGCCCAGTCTATTTTTGAACTGCTGAATATTCGAATTGGGAACGCCGAATGTGCTGTCGATAAAATGCCTGGGTATATACACCTTCTCATTCTCTCCATTACCACTATCTCCACAGGATCGGATCTGGTGTCGATGGCAGTGGTGTTTGAGGCCCTGTCTGTATGGCGACATCCTACTCCTCAGTTGGCTTACCAGCTATACTCGTACACAAACCCTTTGCTGAAGTGCAAAGCGCAACAGCCAATAACCTTTAGGCCGTCGACAAAATCCGCTCAGGGCCACATGCATTCGTACATAAACATCCAGTCTCCGTACCAGCTATCAAAACGCCCAATCAATGTTGTGAATTCGTCTCCGGGGCTCTTCCAAGGTCTGCTGTTGATCCCGCCCGTCATAAGATGTCTCTTGAACCCAATGTTCATCGTAAATGACGAGAATGAGCATCCCGTAAAGTGCGTGCTCTTCGTAAGGACTAGGAAGTCCACAAGCGCTTGCTGGTCCCAGCTGAGGTCAGTCAAAGCCTTGAGTGACTCTCCCTGCAGCAGATCTAGCTTCGATGCGACTTCTATCCCCAGCTTCTCTTTCGCCATCTCTCCAAATCTGTGTCCGTCGGTCGCATTACCACAAGCAAGGTATGCATGCTTGAGTTGTCGGGTCTCCGCTTCTTTCAAGTATCCCGTGGTTTGAACGTTGAAATCCGGCCAGAATCCAAGCGCATCGCTTTCTGTCCTCAAATGTACTCCCAGATATGGCGCTTCGAGCTTTTTCGGCTGCGGCTCAATTCCCGCGAACCTTGACAATTCCTTCAACACTTCCACAGCAATCTGCGCGATGTCTGGGTTTATCCTGAGTAAGTCACCGAATGTCGCTGCGAACTCTGGGCCATCGCGGTAAATAGGCCATTCGAAGAAGGTGGCCCACTTGAATCGAATCGTTACAGGCTCTGCCGCAGACGCTGTGCGGTTTGTCTTTGCCAGCCACTGGTCAAACTTGCCCCTAAACTGGTCTAGATGGCGGTTCACTCCGCGCCCGTCGCAGCCATCCAAATCGCCCAAATCCTTGGGATAAAACTCTTCAATCTTTCTCAAACTCTGTTGATTCGGGATATCCTCGTGCTTTTCGTATATGGTGATCTGCGGGCAGGTATCGGCCATAGCGTTCCGGAAATGCGCCTCGTGGAAGAAGTAGTCGAAGGGTTGGAAGCCTGTTGTGAAGATGTTTGCGAGATCCTCCTCTGAACGCCGTTGGATGCGCGGCATGATAATGCCAGTCGCGCCCGAGTCGATCGCATATCGAATACAGGTCAGAATAAAATTCCGGATGTTGCCAATCCCGCCAGAGTTGTTGTCGCAGACATATGTCAAGCCGTCTTGGAATGTCGTCTCCTTGCAGAGACGCGCCAATGGCCACCCCACGTATTCCCCATTGAAATCATAGTCGTTGAGGTTGAAACTGTGAGAGGACTTCGGAGGCAGAACTACGGACGTGCTGCTTTTTGATGATTCCTCTGCTGGCGTAGCATCTTCGTCCGATCCTGTTGAGCCGAAAGGATTGAGATCTGTTATTGACTGATCGAAGAAAAAGTGATTGATGAGAAAGACATTGACCACGACTGCGGCTATCAGCACGTAGCGGTATTTCCACCACTTGATGCGCCAGACGCCTTGGATCATCTCGGACACCTTGTCTTGTGGCATTCTTCCAGTCGGAGGGGGGTGTCGGGGGAGGTCTGATCGTCTTTATAATGGACTTGGAGCTAGCAGTGTCTTGGATAGAGAACCGACTACTGCTGGGTGGCGTGAGGACTAGAGGTAAGGGAGGAATTAGATGATGTGTCGGGGAGACAGGAATGGCGGTCCAAAGAATGTCTTCATCGCAGAGGAATTGATGAGACAACGCCTAGAAACTCAGATTCACTCCGCCTGCCACGGGGGATAAAACGGCACAGCAGAGAGAAGTAAGGGCCCTGAAAAAGGAGCGGGTGCGCCAAAATTAGGATGCGCCATGCTGCGGGTAAGCTGCCAAGAGCGAGAGGCCCAATGACGAGAGCCCATCCGAGTCGATGGAAGCCCGTCCGCCCCGCCTAATTTCGTAAACAGCCCAGCTCACTCTTCACGCGGCGAACAGGACATGAATTTGAGGCTGCCAGGAACGGATGGGGTGCAAAAGGTAGAAGGGTGCAATGGAGAAACAAGCCCTCGTGACCCGGAACTCAGAAACCTCTTGAGAAATCGATATGAACGGGCGACACGCAGGAAGGAGATTGATCGGCGCTTTTTGACCCCGGGCTACTTCAAGGGGAAAGGTTCGCGGGAGCCATCAACCGTCAACGCCTCGCCCTGAAAGTGCCTGGAGCCAAAATAGGGGCTCGCAATCAGGTCCTCTCAGGCCCCACCGTGGGGGGATTAGCCTCCGGCAATCATTACAGTCGATGGCTATCGGCATCATGGAGCTATCGATAAGAAGGCCACCGATTCGGCACCTTTTTCCACACCCTCGGACCGGTATCCGTTTGTGTTGTGTGTAACTTCACTCGAACTGCACAGGTTCCGGCGATAGAGTCTCACCATCATGCTTCCTTCTTTCTACACAGGGGGATTCCTATCAGATGTAAGTTCTTTTTGGTGATGTTGCAATTCTTGCGCAACTTTTCGCCTGTCGCGTGAAAAGCCCTACCAAGTTATCTTATCAATCAGCGCTTCAAGCCTTCATGACCGCACATGCCTGATCTTGAGGCTCAAATCGCTCGTAAAGCTCTCCAAGCAAACATCGCTCCGGGAGGTTCCATGTTTCATGTGCTGTCACCTTCTCATTGGCAGGCCAGACCTACCAATCAGTGAGAGCTTCCTCATCCGGGTTCGGGTAGCTCATCTCATCTCCTCCAAGTACGAGGCACACATCAACGCCGCAATCAAAGCATCTTACACGCCCCATTCCCCACGATGAACAAAGGTGAAATAGGTACAATTTAGTGAAGTCAAGCACAGTAAGAGCTGACATGACATCACAAACCTCCGGAAGCCCCTAAGAGTGTTGGTGTGTCCCGCGCTGCTGCAGACGGAATCCTTCGCGGGTCCTCGGTATCCTATCAGCGCGCTGGAAAGCTACCCTTGATGCAGGAACCGTTGGATCTCCCAGAATGAGGGGGAACGGTGCCAGAATCGGGGGCTTAGAACAGAGATTGAGTTTAAAGGTTGTTGTTTCTTTATTTATCTGTGGAAGTTGGATGACGGGGGTGGCGGGTTGCGCAGATCTTGTGAGAAGAGCTGTCTCCCCCGAGGTGATTTGAAGGTAGATGGTATATTGGATTCATGTAGATACACGGGAAGATAGTTCGAACTTAGGATTAGAATGAATAATGAATGACAAGATCGTAATCATCACCAGATAGAAAAGTCCCATATACACAGATTTCCATCCGCCGATCCCAGAACACCGCCCGAACTCCACGCATAAAATGCACGCTCACACGAGCAGCTTTGCCCTAGTTGATTCCAAACGCAGCCTTGCTAGCAATTACCGCCCTCCGCTGCTTCTCCACCACCGTCAAGATACTCAATACAGCCAATATCTCAAACTCCTCGCCGAGATTAACCAGGCTGTCGCCGACCAAGAACCGGAACATGCCTACTACCGGACTGTCGTTGTTGCTCACGTTCCCGAGACCTGCGTAGACGGCTACGGTCTCGCCGGTCGTTACACGTATCAGCTTCAAGCCGCCGCTTTCCTTCTGCCCGTCCTGCGTGCGAATGAAAGGGCCACTAGAGTATCTCCATTCGAACCGCTCGCGGACGAAAGATCTAGGTAAGGAGTGGCAGAAGGCATATTTTTCGGGCGTGAAAATGCCGCCCATGGGACTCAAGCGCTCAGTCTTGAACTGTGGCAAGCTCCCATTCGATTCGGGCTTTACCGGCGGAGGAGTTGGGAACGCGAAGTTTGTGGACCGTTGTCCGGATGTAGTGTCGCTGCCATATGGGCATAGTGTGATATCTGCCTTCATCGTAGCTGTATGGAATTCGACGTAGGAGAGGATCGGGGAAGACTGCGAGGGTCCAGTATGTAATATAATATCAGGCTTGCGTGTATATTCCCATGGCGACTCATCCTGTTGGATCGTAATATAAAATAGATGTGGTGGTGCGGGTAATGGTTTGCGGTCGTTGGGAGAGGGCGCGGGCGGGGAAGGGGCGAGGAGAAAATCGGTTTTCTTGCGGTAGAACGTTATATCTCTTGGTAGTCGTGGATATGGCGCTGCGCCAGGAGAAATAGTTGTAGTCGGCGATTCGGTCACAGCTTCGGGTAGGTCCGAAACGACTTCGGGGAGTTCTGAGTATTCGTAGGCTGGGGGGAGAGTCGCCGTGCTTGAGGTATCGATTTTGGAGGGAGACTTCGCTGGGGCTTTCGCTGGTGTTTTCGCCGGTGCCGGTGCTGCTGTGCCTATTGAAGCTCCATCGTCGAAGCCTAGCACCTGCTTCCACTTGCTGCTGGAATTTTTTCGAAGCATCTTCGGTTTGGCTTCGCTGGCACGTCGCCAGGGCCAGACACCTTTTGGTTTGTGAGGTTGTTCTTGCTCATTGACAACGTCAGAATCGAGGTTGGCCATCGCTTTTGAGACCAAATGCCGCTAATGCAACCCCAATGGCACGCTGGGCCACAACCGGGTAAAATCGTCTCAATCCGGGGCTGAAACGCTGACCACCCGATGCACTAAGTCGATTGGGTGAGGGGAGCGCAGAACCGTTGGCATGTGGGAAGCTGGCATGCGACACTGTTGCTGAAAGATGAAGTTGAGAAGTTAGGTCGAAGATGCTTGCGGATCACTTGCAATTTCTAGTGGGTTCAGGGAAGATCCTCTCCTGGTCTGAGCACCGTAAACCCAAACCCACTTATGCCGGGCTAGCCCTTCAATTCGAGCACTGACCTCCAATCTGCCGCGTCGAGCGGCGTGAAAACTTTGAAATTTGAGGCTGGATCGCATTTTGAAGATCAAAAGGGAGTTTGAATAGTGTTTGGTGCAGGCGCTCCAGAAACTATCCCCGGATTTTCACCCGCAAGACGCAGAGATTGGCCGTTCCGCACTGAAAATAGCGATCTCCCCCAGGCTTTCACCAACGCAAGTATGTCTTGCATCAGCATGAAGCATCTCGCAGCTCTGGAAGAATGCTATTATAAGGGTTCATCTTCAAACGCACGAATAGAGCGCCATCGAATCGTTCCCCAAACTCGGAAGATGAACGTTTCCGGAAAGTTGATTTATCCGCTTTGAGAGCGGAGCTCATCCAAAATCTCCTAGTCATCTTCAGGAATCTCTATCTGCTGAAACTTCCAAATCCATAAATTGTTGAAGCATTTTTCCTTGGTGTTTGGTGTGTTAGTATGTTTCTGTGCGACCCTCCACCTCTTCTCGATGCTCCAATCAGGTCATGGAGTATTGACTTGATGAAAGGCTTCAGCACCGCCGCATCTACATGCCAGCGCCCTCAATTATGCCGCTCTCCTTTTCGATTGTCCATTCACAGTCCGCGACTATAGCATGAGGCTGTAGAGCTGATAACACCAGAGAACTGGTCTGGAACCACAATTATCAGCTTATGAAGCTGAGTTGAAGCATTGAGACTATAGGAAAAGTCGTTTCCTTGATAATGAGATAGCATTGGAATTAATTAACGTTTGAAATGAAAGTAGTTCTTCCAAACGTATAGCAATTTTTGAGCAAGATGCTGTTTCAGCGCCTTTTTCTGGTGCTCCTGACGGCCATGAAGCCAAGATACCCATTTTCAAGCTGCTTTGCAGGTATCACATACTTTCGGTTTATGCTTCACAGCGTTTAGGACAGTGTAGAGGTTGTATTTTTTTGATTGGGTCACCGGCCGTCTGCTTCCATCCACTGGGGAATTCTCGCATCTGTGAGGAGCGAACTCCCTCTCCCACAGCAAGCTTTTGAAAGAATTACCTTCCCATTCACGAGCTAAGGACATCAAAAAATGACATAAAAGGACGAAGGACGACCATTGAGAAGATAACAACACGGCCTGTGGCTCCAAGGGCTGCGAGATTCACGCTAACTTTGCGAGAGCTTGTCTTCGAGACTACTGTACGCTGGTGTCTCTGTTACCCTTCATGACCCTGTGGCCATCACCCCACTCGGTAAAGGATATCCCGCAGGAACTCAAGGGCTAGCTGAACCCTAAGTCCAAGAATTACGATCGAGCTCGAGACTTTGCGCGACGACGGTGGCTTCTGAGAGAAAATATGCGATATTTCAGTATACATTCTTGAAGACTGGGGTTAAAAAATGCGAGGGCCGTTCTCTGGATCTGAAGCGGTTTCCACGACAGAAGTTACTTCTGATGCTGGGGAAATACCAAGCTTTGGGGAAATACCAAGCTTTGGGGAAATACCAAGCTTTGGGGAAATCCGGGGTTGGAGCTAGTCCGGAACGGAATCTATCCTCCGAGAAGGCGACATCCCATTCAATCTCTGTTCAACGTCGCATATCTGAATCCAAATTTCTGGTTTTGAAGGGACCATTCCCACGGTACAAGCTCCCACGCAATTCTCGCATCAGTCTCGATCGAGCCTTCGGCCGCGAGCAAAGAACCCAGATATCAGGGCAATCAATGCCACGCTAGTACTCGCCAAAAACGCATATCTCAAGGCTTCGAAATATACTTCTCTCGCAGGGCCCTGTACTTCTTGAGGAAGGTCTTTCAAAACCGTTACCGAATGTCGGATTTCGTCCACAACCTAGCATATCAAGATTAGCGTTTGCTCTCCCAACTATGAAAGCTCCATACCTTGTCCATATCAGGCAAGCCATCCAGGACCAATGGTAGCTTTGCGGTCAAGATGTTCTGGACGATAGTCGAAGATATAGCTACCCCCCAGACTGTACCCATCGAGCGAATGAGATAGACGATGGACGTGGAGACGGCTTGCTCTGAACCCAGAATCAGTACTGACGCCACATTCCAAATGGGGAAAGAGTTGCGCACCGCTGTGATCGAAAGCAGCGAGGAACGTGAACAAAATTGATGGATAAGCAAAACCTTGTCCCAGATTTGCCGGAAAGTACACTAAAGACTTCCAGGAAGAATCTTGAAACTCCAGTGATGCAATGAGGCCATTACCCAGCGCCATGAAAAAGCATCCCAACTTGACAAGCTCACTGAGTCGGCCGTAGCGGGACATTATGAAGCCAGCTATCACACCACCAACAGGAGTCCCCAGGGATGGAATGACGAGACGCAAACCAGCTTTGGAGGCTGTGTCCCCCAGAACGACTTGGAAGTAAAGTGGAAGCGTGAATAGAAGCTATGTCATGATCAGCATTATTGACGGAAGAGACTAAACAAACTGACCGAATATGCAGCCATTCCTACACAAACATTGCTGATTTGATTCGAGATTGCCAATTGGCCTTTGAACATGTACATAGGCATGACCGGAATTGCTCGTGTTCGCATCTCAACCACGATAAAGATGACGAGCAAGATGAAGCTGGCAACAAGTGACACAATGACCCGGACATCATTCCACGGAAAATTGTTACCTCCCATACTCAAACCTGCTAGCTGTGCGGACAAGCCTAGAACCAGAAGGACTGCACCGCTCATATCAATCTGGATCCAAAGTGACTTGGCAGTCTCCTGCTCCCCTTCGCCACCAACTTCCACCGCCAATTTCTCTTGATTTTTTATTGTAATATACCCAACCGTCCAGGCAAAAATTGAGATTGGTACTTGGCACAAGAAGCACCATCGCCAACCAATTGTGTCAGCAATTAAGCCTCCCAAAGAGGCACCGCATATAGAACCAAAGCCATGGAGGACATTTTGACAAGCCTGGTACATCCCTCGTTCCCTAAAAGGAATGATGTCAGAGTTAATGATTGTAGCCATGGTCATGAGTCCGCCTCCGCCGAGGCCAGTGAGTGCCCTCATAAGGTTCAACAACACGATATCTTGAGCAAGCCCGCATCCCAAACAACCAAGGAGAAATGTTAAGGTTGCAGTGAAGAAGCAAGCGCGTCGACCAAGAATATCCGAGAAGCGGCCATAAAGCGGTTGAAATGCTGTGCTCGTGATCAGGTACGAAGTCGTTAGCCACGAAATTGTGTTGGCCATGTTGAACTCAGACCCTATCACAGCATAAGTTGATGCTGTAATAGTTCCATCAAATCCTGAGAGGAAGACATTGGAGAAGATGGCTGAGATAACTTATCAGGAGGGTTTCATCAAGTCTGAATGTCCATTGACACACCTATCTCTATCCACAGGAACCCAGGAGGAGGTCTCCAATTTGGTTTGGATGTATCAGATGGGGTTTTCAACAATGGAGCAGCTTCATCACGTCCCTCCTGCATATCGGGCGTTGGAGTCATCGATCCGCTGCAAATGCAACCTCAAGAACCTGAATATGGAGACTTGTTTCTAGATTTTTATTAATTTTGACATGAAATAACAAAGCTGCCCTAAGCAGGGCGTGGACGAAGATAAGTTGAAGGTTTCGACACGCACTATCCTCGGGAGGACTAGCAGAGGAACCCCACCCAAATGTCAAGGTACGTCCATCGACCTGACCCAACAAAGGTCAGAACAAAGGATTCATATGAATGTGCGAGGCGTCGGTATTCGTCTTCCCGACGCATAACACGTAAGTACCTGTGATTCATCAGATGGAGTTGGAGTTGAAGTCCGTCTGTTAAGATTTTTCGGACAGCAAGTCCGTTAACGTTAGTAGTGCCGATTCCCCCCCCCCCCCCCCCCCCTTTTTTGCCTGTCCTAAAACTAATCCTGGGTGGACATGTCGGATTGCAAGATGATGGGCTGCAATCACAACATAATGCCCAGAAGCATGTCATCACCAGGAGCGTGTGAATTAAAGGATCTTTGTGTTAATGATATTTCCTGGCTTTGCCCCTCTTCCGAGTCCTTGAGATAGCTGAAGCCCTAAAGTCGAGCTTTCATACCTTCCACGATTTGAGTATCTGCAGCTTTGAATGACCAAATTATATTTGACTTCTGTTCCAGCATGATTTCAAGACTTTTGACGTCGGCACTTGTGCTCACCTCGATTCCCTTTGCAAGAGCCAATTGGCGATACAAATCCCGACCAGATCTCTCACCACCAACGTTGAATATCACAATTCCGGCCACGAAAGACGTGGGGTCTGGATATCTGTTCGTTGCACCTTTCTCTGGGTTTCCAGAAGGGACACATCATGGACCAGCACAAGCTGCTCCATATATCTTCACTGACACTGGAGATCTTGTCTGGTCCGGCTTCACCTACTTTTCAATCTGGGCCACGAACTTTCAAGCCGGCAGATACAAAGGACAAGACATACTATTTTCTTTCGAAGGAAGCCATAACGCTGCATACGGACATGGTCATGGCCACACAACCTTCCTGAATCAGAACTTTGAGACGATCAAAGAGCTTCGCGCTGGTAATCACCACTTGACTGACAAGCATGAGTTCCATATCATCAACGAAGAGACTGCTCTGATTCAGGTATACCATCCTGTACCATGGAACCTAACGGCTTATGGCGGCAGTCCTGAACAACAATGGATCGTCGACGCCAGGTTTCAAGAACTTGATATTGAGACAGGAAATGTGCTCTTTGAGTGGAGCAGCCTAGACTACGTTGATCCATCAGGTATGCTCTCTCAATTCCTCCTCCATCTGCTCATTGTACTGATTAGAAGATATAGAGGCCTACTTACCCCTCAATCCCGGCCAAGCAGGTTCCGGCTACAACAGCTCTGATGCTTGGGATTATTTCCACATCAACTCCGTCGACAAAGACGGCGAAGGTAACTACCTGATCTCTGCTCGAGACGCAAATGCAGTGTACAAGATCAATGGCACTACTGGAAACCTTATTTGGCAACTGTGCGGCAAGTCAACCAATTTCACACTCGGTCTAGATGTCGAATTTTCGTTCCAACACCATGCACGCTATCTCTCCAAGTCTGAGGACGGCACCAAAGAAATCATCTCCTTGTACGATAACTCCGCCCATGGCACGGAAAATGGACATGGTCGCGAGGTACACTTGTACAAATACTCTCGTGGTAAGATTATCGAGGTCGATACAGATGCTTGGGAAGCAAATCTCGTCCAAGCTTTCAATCCTCCTGACGACTTACTCTCCAAATCTCAGGGTTCCACCCAGATTCTTCCAAACGGGAACGCGCTCGTGAACTGGGGCTCTGAGGGCGCAATTACAGAATTCAAGTCCGATGGGACTCCGATCTTCCATGCGTATTTGGACTCAGGCGCTCTTGGAGAAGGTGTCGAAAATTATCGCGGCTTCAGGTATAACTGGACTGGCATTCCCAACGAAGAGCCAGCAATCGTTGTATTGAAAGATGAAGACACTGGAAGCACTGGTGTCTACGTATCATGGAACGGAGATACACGTACGAAAACTTGGAGATTCTATGAGGTGAGGAATGGTGGTAGACGCGCGTATCTTGGCGAAGCAAAGCGCGAGAGCTTTGAGACCCTGCTAGAACTAGATCGTGTCGGCGTGAAAAGCGTACAAGCGGAAGCTTTGAATGCCGTAGGAGAGGTTCTAAAAGTGACGTCTACGGCAACGCCTGAAATCTTAATCCATGAGTTCAAAGGCGATGGGAAGGAAACGAAAGCAAAGCCAGAACATGGAGGGTTTGTGTCGTGGCTGAGGTTCGAAGTGCAGAAGATATTCAAAGATGGGGAGCTCTAGATCCAGAAATCGAGGGATACATGCTTCGTCAAAAGATGGAGCAAGACGAGAGATATGATGAAGTAAAGTTAGATGAAATGCTTCCTTGACCGCTCAATGAATTATTGAAAGAAACACGATGCTTGGAACTGTGGGTCATCTAGTTCTTTAGACCAATCAGTGATTCACCCCGCGGGTAGCTGCATGAATTCGGACTCCAAGTCCGTAGCGGTGGCGTGTCAAATTGCGTGCTCAAAATCGACGAAACAATTTCAATCGGGTCAACTTCTCAAATGAATTGATCGTATCGAGATTTAGTTTGGACTCCAAACCAAGCCTCATTTTTGCAAAGGAAATCCACGCCAAGATGCCTTCCGGCCAAGAGCCAGAAAAGAAAATGCGCATCTCGTAAGTGCTGTTTTGATCATGAAAGATGTTCATCTAATCATGGTTAGCTGTAAGCGTTGCCAGGACCGTAAAGTAGAGCCATTGCTATCTTCAAATCAGGTTCTCTTCTGATAGCTTTAGATGAAATGCTCGCGAAACTCTCCATGTCAGCGCTGCATGGGTGCCGGCGTCCGCTGTGAGTTTCGCGGCGACGGAATGAAACGGCCTCCCATATCTCGTGACTATGTCGCCGGACTGGAAAGCAAAATTGCAACATTGGAAGCATTCTTGCTGGACTTGAAGTCTGGTTCCGTGGTTGATAGGGAGAAGATGGTTGAGAGCATCGCCTATGCCGATCATTCCGTCTCTGCTATTGTTCCGAATTCTGGAGACGATTTTGGTACAGCCATTTGGAGTACAGCCAAACACGGTGTATGGAGAACAGATGCTCAAGGTTTGATTTCTGGATCTGCTATATTTCGAAAGCTAAATTGTTATTAAATTTGTCTAGGAGTCTTTGGGTATCATGGTCCGAGTAGTATCTACGCATCGGAGCTCCTGAATTCCCTGAGCGTGGTTCCCCTGACATCTCAATTGCCGCCGGCTCCTTCATCGGCCCCAGGTCTGTTAGCTCTTCATGATCCTGCCATCCAAGAATGTCTAGCAAACTGCTTCTACTGGAACCAACCGCATTCGTTCTACATCGACTGGGATTCTTTCTTGATTGAGTATGCTGGCAATGATATGTCTGGAGAGTATTGTTCAATGTCTTTGGTATTTGCTATGTCAAGCCTCGGCGCACTCTTGTCCTCTAAACATCACATTAGAGGCCTAGCGGACCATCTCTTCGAGTTAGCTGTGGCTTCTCTGCAACACGAAGGACTCTTGACACCCCGTTTGACTTCCATACAGACTTTGCTCTGCTGCTCTTCATTTGAGCTAGGGAGAGGAAATGCCTCCAAGGGTTGGATGTATACCGGTATTGCTCACAGCATGGCGCAAAATCTCGGTCTGAATAGAAACGTGAACGACGTGCTGGGATATCAAAAAGGCAGTACGCCCCAAGATGGTGAATCTCGGCGGCGTACGTTTATGAACTGTTTCATATCCGATAAGTTTTCCCTACCATTGGCTTCCCAGAAGTTTGTTTGCTAACTCGACTTCCTAGGATCATCAGCTTGCAGCTTGGGAGGCCAATGGCCATACATCAGAAGGATATTAATATGGAACTAGACGAACCAGCAAGGTATGAGTATATCTTGCATATCTTTCTGAATGATAGCTCACCGAGAAGAAGTCCGTCGACTAAATGGGAGTCTTGGCTCGAGGAGTGGGGTTTCTCATCTTCAAAAACAACCACCTCCCCGAGAACCTCGTTTTCGACTTGGCAACAGCTGAATGACCTCTCGATCATCATTGAAGATATTGTTTCTCTCCAAAGCCCATCCAACAAAGGAATCAAATCCACCAACGTATCTCAACGTTGGACGGAAATCTCCATCATCGATATCAACACTAGATGTTGGCGATGGTCGAATGACTTGCCCGCCCCCTGCCGCTGGGACAGATGGGGTTCCAATTCAGATCCCGTGTGTCCTAACGTGGCTACTCTCCAGTACGTGTCTCAGCTGTCCATTCCCCCTCTGCCTAACACGTTGATAGTATGCTCTATCACACCGCTTTGTTATCTTATAACAGCCCATACCTAGCACTCGATCGTGCGAGGACTGAGCAGCAAGATCCAGCGCTTGCAAAGATCATCCTCAATGCTACCAGCATCTGTGAGACTTCAGTGGATATCGTTCTTTCGATTCTGCACCGCTTCAAAGCCAAACACGGCCTCAGAGTGGCGCCGCTCATATTTGTACATGGTACAATCAAGGCCATTGAAGCAATCCTAGAAATATCCAAGCACCGTCTCGATAGCCTAGCACCTGCCGACAATATCGCTCTTGTTGCTTTAGGCAAGGCACTTGAGGACATGTCGCCGACATGGGAGATCGCTGAACATGCTCGGAAAGGGCTATGGTCACTTCTTGATAGGAAACGCCTTGAAGGATATCATAGCATCATGTCCTCTCCCTCCCAAGCAACCGGCTTGACTTCAACTACCTCTGTAAGTTCTGAATCTGAGTGCTTTGCCACAACTGTTCCGGATTTGGACCTGCCAAACTTTGGATTTGATGTGGACAACTTTACCTTCTTTCCAATTTGCGCGCCCAATACTATGAATCCACCAGATCCATGCTACTGGGCAGTGAACGGTGTAGGGCTAGGCAGCGACGAGGGACCCGAAGGTGTCCCGTGTTTGAACCCGAGTCTTCTTCGGAGCGCCTGGTGATTTTGTGGGAATATGCTTAAGACTTGAAACTTGAGTTCTGATTTTTGTGTAGTCTAAGCTCTGCTTCCTGGGTACCTTCTAAGCTTTAACCATGAAGTCCTCTAATCCTTGGGTATCATAATGCTACTACTGCCTTTCCTGATCAGCAGACCCCTCATACTTCACAAGTCATCTCACTACAAACTCTATACCAGCAACTTATGCCAGGTCTACTGAGAAATTGCATCTGGCAATCCCACAAATCGAAATGTGCAGCCCATCACGCTTATATCATCCATGACAATCTTGCAACGAACAACCTCGTACTCATCCGTCTCGAACTCTCTCAATGCATCTTCATGCTCTTTGGAACCGACCAGATATGCGGACCCCTTAACCCGTGACATCGCGGGGCCGTCAACCAGCGCTCGATATTTCCCACCCCATTTCCTAAGCTCACCTCCAAGAGTTGTTGCCGGCTTCAGAAGGGGAATTCGATCTTCCGGTAGTGCTAGGTGACGCGAAAGGTTATCTGGATCAGCTAGGGTGCCATAGAAGAAATACCATACCGGGTACTCGTCTTGCAACGGTCGGAAGATGTGGGCCTGAGTCTGAGGGCGATGTTGCGGAAGTGTTGATTCCAGTCCTAAAGTCGGGTGTGCTGAATGTGTCCAAAGCTCCTTTTTGGCTTCTGCTTGTATGAGGACGAATGTCGGTCTGAAGTTCGAGCCTTCTGCTACTAGCCAGAGCTCAATAGCTCGCTTCTCCTGCCTACTCAAACCACAGAAATTGGCTTTTCTACCCTCGCCGCTTCCTTCAATGATCATGGGTGGGGCGGGCAGATGAGCGGCCGTTTGGATGCTTTCTGGTGTATCAAGCGGTCCTTCCATCTTTAGAAGATACTTCGCCCGTGCCTGCGCCGTAGATACTAAGGTGTCTTTTCCTTGATCTCTATACGGTCTGGTCGGCCTCCCAGACATCCTCATCTCGTGTTCGTAGGACTCTTTGTCGTAGCCCTTGGCCTCTCTGCGTGCTCGCACCATCTCCCAGTGCCGAGTCGAGACTTGGTGTCGGGAAGGATCATTCCTCTGCACTTGGATGGCATCGATGGCCTCGTCATAGGAATAGTTGAAAAGTTTCTGCCACCTTTCAATCCTTGCTTCAGATGGTCGTTCGTTGTCTGCCCAAGACTCAGACTCGGCAGCATTGAGAGCCATCTGCTCCAACTCTTCGTTGAGATCCATTCTTGTGATGCTGCAGGTTCTGAAGAAAATGGAAGCTGAAAGTTCCTCTCGAATTATGAAATATTCTGTCTGCCGAGGAGCTTCAAATTATTGCTGCAGGAAGAATTGTGACAGTGAATTGGCCAGGTCTTTGAAATCGTGACGTGGAGAAGAGCGGACGGCTTCACCCATCGATCTTTCCATTTTGTGAGGTCGAGAAAACGTCTTCATTCCTTTCATAGGGGAAACTGCGACCGTCACGGGTCTTGAGTGAACAGCACTTGGGTCGAAACTGTGGTCAGAAAAGGCAGGAGCCCTGGACCTGACTACGGTACTACTTCCTCACGAAGAGTGGACCTCACTTGTTCGACATTCCTCACCTTTGTTGACGTCCCTCTTATCAGAGCATAGCATGATGGGCAAAACTCCAGTGTCATCGATTTAAGCTCGTTGCTCCACCCAGCTGAAGCTCGCTTCGTGACAGGGGGTGGGGCCAGCCCCTGTGTTTATGGACGAAACATCCCAAATGGGTCTGGGGTGGCTCATCCCTTCCATTCCGGTAGAGAGATATAAATTTGTTGTCTGGTGCTCCGGCTCGTCTGAAAGCACGACGAGATTCCGTGCTTGACGTCAGGTAGAAAGGGATTGTTGCAAGAGGCCAATTAAAGACCGGTGGAGTATTGGATTGGGTTCTGGGATGTAGAGGGCTAAGTACAAATAGGGGTGGCAAAGCCCTTAAGTGGAGGTGGTGGCCCACGGCTAGGACGTGCCTACCCCGGCAACAGGATCCCCTGTGGTAAAGCTTATTACGTACAAGCATTCGCGCCCGTTGACCAAGCAGCAGCCTGTTCGCGACGTCGGCCGAATCGGCGGCCAGCGCTGGGTCGCACGAGAAAGGCGCAGAATGCGTGAGAACCAGCCCAGCCTTACTCGGTGTGCACTGCGCCCTTGCAAAAGCAGTGTCAGCACAGCCTGCCCTGCTCGGAGGTGCCAGAAAAACAAATATGTTGTCCTCGAAACCCCACTTGCCAGACGCAAACCATCTGACGCATCTCTTGCCATCACGGGGCAAGCGAATATGTTGCTCAGGAGCTTCGCTATTAGAATCTTGACGAAACCATGTGTTTTGGTTATGCTTGCCGTCGCTGTCATTTTCCCGTACCTCTATTTCTCAGTTCGCTCTCGTCGCATGCCGGCCTTTTACCCGATGACTTACACCAAAAGCGTCCTTGAAAACGAGAGCAGGCATTTGAGCTTCGATCTCAGAAGCCCAATGAATACGACGATGTGAGATCACGATTCAGAACATGCCGGGCCTTCCGGATCTAGATCCAACAGTCAATGAGCATGCTCTCTCAACTTAACTTTTTTGCTACGCTTGGATCTATGGCAGTTGGAGGGACAGTTTAAGATGCTGAAGTCAGAAGCCACGCGGGTGAGCAACGGAGCTCTGGGTACAATTCCTGGCTAAATCAGAGATGCTTTGAGTTCTGACTGTTTTGAAGTACATGACGATTCTCATCAAATTGGCGCATGCTGATGACCTATCTTCTACAATCTTCCAACCACGCCGAGACATCACGTCAATACGCTCCCCAGTGAATCAATTCTTTTGTTGGCGAGGAAACGTAGTGGATAGAATTGACAGAGGCTCACGGCTGGGTTGGCGTGATGATGCAGGAAAAGACTCTGAGATGAGGATGTTCGATTCGCAAATATTCTGAGCTTGAGCATAACGCTGGTTGTGTGAGGAGAAAAGTTTTTAGGAGAGAAGAGGGAATGGCTAGAGCGTGGGATGATCCAGGTCTTGATTATGATATCCTGTCATAAACTCGCGAGAACCTAGCAACATCAAAGACATATCGTCCGTATTACTTCAGCCTTTTCAAGGGATGACCTTCAGCGTTGAGCACATAGTCGTCAAGTGAAACCAGACTCGGCTCACTGAATATTAAGTAGAAGTAATTGACCGTCTTCACCGGCCAAAAAGATTCCGTAGCTATCGCGTCATCGAGAGCCGCGTTGCCATGGTACGTTTTCGTGTATCTGTCCATCGCTTGAAAAATATCCCAAGCCTCGTCCCGAAGGGACTCATCACCAGTAATTCGATATAGAACGAATATCGACTCTATTGCATCCGCTCTATGCCATCTGAATCTGCGTCTCTATCAAAAATCTGTAGGGTACAACTTACCGTAGGATATATCTACCATCAGAGATGTCCGCGAAGCCCTCCACAAGCCTAAGCTCCGTAAGTTTCCTTTAATACTCACTACGTCTTCACTTTCATTCCTAGCCTTAACACCTTGGTGCCACTGTGCTTCACTCCACTCACAATCACTAGTATCTTTACAAGGAACCACGTGAAAAGTCTTCGGCATGGTTCCGCTGGGCATGGATTTATAAGCCCATATACAACCATCGACCAACTTTTGTGCTGTTATTAGGTCATCAGGTCGGCTGAAATTTTGTGCTTCAATGCCCATCACGCCTCCAATAAAGCAGGATGAATGTTGACCCCTGGGATCGAATCGAAAGTTTGATTGGCCGTTCACCTGGAGACTTCCCGATAGGAGAATATCATGATCTCCTTTCGTCATGGGACGGAAGAAGAGCCTTTGCTTGATTCTTTGTATTGCAGCTTCGTAAAGCCTTTGGGGCTGTTGGGAAAGACCACCAAGGAGCATGTATTGCTGTAGAATTTCATTAGACCTAATTGAGGTTTTACAATGACGGAGACACATACCTTTGGGAGATAATCATAGAACGAGCTAGCTTTACCGCTGAGAGTGAAATCGATGCCGGCAGTGAAATCTAGTTCCTTAGCGTTCACGACGGTAGGCCATATTCCGGCAACTTCGTGAGTGACTGATCGTGCTCAAACACATCGTAGATTCGCTGAATGGCATCGAAGTATTTGGGATTGCCAGATATCTGAGACAATCGCGTGAACTCTAAACATAGCATACCAATCTCGACAAGAAGTGTGCTGCTACTTGCTTCTTGAGCTTGACCGGATAGATATCTATGCGGCTATTAGCAAGTCGATCTTCAATTGTTGATGATTTACTTACATTTTCCACTTCCATCTAGCAATCGGCATTCTGTTCGGAGTATCGAACACCGCGTACAGCATATTACCCAGCTCCAACGCCTTCTCGATCAAGGTAGGATAATGAACATCAGTCAAATCATGTGCAGAGAGCAGGCCGCCCAAGATTTTGGTCGTCATTTCCAAACCAATGATTTCATCTTCATCAATGACATTGAAATAAATGTATTTCAAGGCGGCAATAGCTTCCTCGAATCTAGGCTTCATTCCCGTGATCTATAACATGCCGAGCGAGTCTCCCAGTCCGGCTGCCCCACTACCAAAGTGGGCTCTGGGGTCGTCATTTCTGCGAACGAGTTCGTGTTTCATCTGTGCCTGTTGTTTGGATTCTTCCCACGAACGAGCGAATACTTGATGAACAGCCGTCCGGCGTTCCTTGGCTACTGTGACGCTTGGGTCGAACACATGCTGTATCTTTGGCATCTCAGATGTGCCAGTAGGAAGTGATTTCAGAGAGACGACTGCGTACCGTTCTGGACGATTCACCCATTGAGAGCCTTGCTGTAGCAATCCTATTCCAGAATGTAGTTGATGAGACCTAACACAGCAAAGATAGAGAGCAGCTATAGATAGGAAAAGAATGACAACGACGTATGGTCTTGTGAGAAGGAATTTATTGATCAACATGATTGAAGTTTATGGAATGAAGAAGATATATACATTCAACTTAAATACTATGCCTTGATCGAAGCTTCCTATCTAACCAACTAATATGTAGTAGATAGCAGGGAGGTATCTGCTTAAAACACGAAACCAACCATGCTGTTAGCGTGAGGAATGTCCCGTAGACAGAAACTGTGATGCCGACGCTTGGAGCAACCTAACCGCGCGCAAGTAGTCGTGATGATGAGTGCCGTTTATGTGCATCCCTGTTCTTGAGGCTGGGTATGTTGGCCGCAGATCCTGCTACACAACTCCAACACAACACAAGGACGCGCGCTAACTGCTCATGGCTTTAGGGCCATTCATAGGTAGGGCAAGCAGAAATAGCAAAGACCAAATACCAGGCACAATGATGGCATTAGTATTCCGGGGTATCAACGTAAAATATTGCTATCAAACCTTCTCTTGGAAATTTCAAGATACCCACGAGTCTCCAACAGCTCTTCCCGTCGCCAGTAAGACTGGGATTTTTCCAGGCGGTCCACTATATTCCACGACGAAATGCAAGCCTAGCCCAGCGCTCGATGAGACCCAACTGATGGTACTATGATAACACCAAATTATGGCTTTCCGGGTTAGAACATGCCTCAAGACCATGTCTCGCTGGCCGCCTTCTACTACGGGGGGAGAAGCGACCGACACGCAAATCTCGATGATAACATCACTAGAATCGGCGTGAGGAGGGGAGAAAGAAATGCCAAGTGCTCATCAACTTAAAAGTCAAAAATAAAGCCAAACACATTATCCAAACGCCTCCAACGGAGCGAAGCCACCGTAGGTACAGGTGAGAATTGTAGGATTCGCAGTCCGTGAGATCATGCAAGGTGTCCTTGTTCCGAGATATTCAGAGCCAAGGCATGATGGAAACAGCTCTTTTTCCGATGCTCACCGATGCTCACGAATGCTCACGAATGCTCACTCGCGACGAGACACCGGGAGGCATCTTGGATATCTTCACTTTCGACGTGAGAAGCACGCACGCATGCTGGGGTCGGGGTCCGAATCGGCGATGCCCCCTGCAAGAGGGGTACATTTCCGCGCTATGGAGACTCATGCCACACCGAAAAATTCATAGCGGTCCACATCCCCGCCAGACTTCCAAACTTCTACACACAATTTTGGGTTTCACTCTCGCAACTCTCTTGAATATCCTCAATCAGTTTCGAAATAGCAGCCATGGCCACAAAGGGAGTGAACGGTGTCCTGAGCGATTATGCTCTCCCCAGAACCCATCAGACGGTGAGTCCTGGACGAGACAAGCCGGAGTTGTTGGAGCTGACCCGCCTTGTAGCTGATGGAGGATTCTCTCCTCAATACCGACCCAGAGATCGCAGAGATCATGGTAAGTGCATGGTACTCGTATTGGGCAGATGGATCCCCTTCTGACGTCCCTCTCAGAAACTTGAGATCCAACGCCAACGCGAATCAATCATCCTCATCGCTTCCGAAAATGTCACTTCCCGAGCCGTCTTCGATGCTTTGGGATCACCCATGTCCAACAAATACTCCGAGGGCTACCCAGGTGCTAGATACTACGGTGGAAACCAACACATCGACTCAATTGAGTTGACCTGCCAGGCTCGTGCCCTCAAGGCCTTCAACGTCGACTCGGAGAAATGGGGAGTCAATGTTCAGTGCTTGAGTGGCAGCCCTGCCAATCTGCAGGTTTACCAGGCTATTATGAAGCCTCACGACAGACTCATGGGTCTTGATCTTCCCCACGGCGGCCATTTGAGTCACGGCTATCAAACTCCTCAGCGAAAGTTCGTATACCAACACACCTCGTGAGACCTTTCCGCTAACCACGTTCATAGGATTTCTGCTGTTTCTACCTACTTCGAAACATTCCCATACCGAGTGAACATCAACACCGGCATCATTGACTACGATCGACTGGAGGAGAATGCCTTAATGTACAGACCAAAGGTCATTGTTGCCGGAACTTCCGCATACTGCCGTCTCATCGACTATGCCCGCATGCGCCAGATTGCTGATCTCGTTGGTGCCTACCTCGTGGTTGACATGGCCCACATCTCCGGTCTCATTGCTGCAGGCGTCATCCCAAGCCCGTTTGAGCACGCAGACATTGTCACTACTACCACCCACAAGTCCCTCCGTGGTCCCCGAGGCGCTATGATCTTCTTCCGCAAGGGTGTCCGCAAGACTGATGCTAAGACCGGAAAGGAGATCCTTTACGACCTTGAAGGCCCCATCAACTTCTCCGTTTTCCCCGGCCATCAAGGTGGACCCCACAACCACACCATCACCGCTCTTGCTGTGGCTCTCAAGCAAGCCACCACCCCCGAGTTCAAGCAGTACCAAGAGCAAGTCGTCAAGAACGCTAAGGCTCTTGAGATCGAATTCAAGAAGCTCGGCCAGAAGCTTGTCGCTGATGGCACAGACTCCCATATGGTCCTCCTGGACCTCCGCCAATATAGCCTGGATGGCGCCCGTGTGGAGGCTGTCTTAGAGAACATCAACATCGCTTGCAACAAGAACGCAACCCCAGGCGACAAGTCCGCTCTCACACCAAACGGTATCCGTATCGGTACGCCCGCCATGACCAGCCGCGGCTTCGGCGAGGAGCACTTCAAGAAGATCGCCAACTACATCATCGAATCCATCAACATCTGCAAGGAAGTCCAAGCCTCGCTCCCCAAGCCCGACAACAAGCTCAAGGACTTCAAGGCAAAGGTCACGTCCGGCGAGGTTGCCAAGATCAACGAGCTCCAGAAGGAGATCGCCCAGTGGGCTGGCGGCTTCCCTCTACCCGTTGAGGGATGGAGACAGTAGATTGTCACTATTTGTGTAGCTAATTTTCCTTTGTTTCTGGGTCGGTTACGGCGGTAAAAGCGTGGATTTAACGGCGCATGCATCTGTTTGGCTACTTCAACTGTAGTCATGTTTTGGGGCTACTTCAACGCAGTCATATACCATGGAGTTCGATGGGCATTCAACGGCTTATTAGAGGTCCGTATTTTCACAAAGTAAGAGGACAATGTTTAGGAATGAATGCAAGAGCTGTTACTTGCTTGGGCGGCTTTTTTCCCCGCCTTTTAACAGTGATCTGATCGTATGATGTGAAAATGGAGTTACCTACAATCTTTTGTGGAACATGATGTGCAACTGCATGATGTGAAATTGTATATTTTCACTGCCAAGGTACAAATATAAGGGTATCATTTTTGACTGAATTAGCAATATCTATCCCCATCAAGCAAACAACTCCACTCTTCGAAGGCTCGCCATCCATAAGCAGTAAGCAAAAAATCTAGTTTCGGAAGGGCTTCCAGTATGCAATGGTTCCGAAAGGGCGGGTCTTTTATGACGATACTATCATTGTCTCTTTTCAAAATCTTCCCATCCCTTCTAATTTAGTTCTCGTCTGCCTGGCTCTCCTGACTAGATTCTAACTGTTTCAACTTCTTTCCCTTCTTTAACTTCTTAATCTCGCTTTTCTGCTCCTCCTTCGTCAATCGAGGATCTGTCGCTTTCGTCAGACCGTCAAGAGCTATGCCCATGTCATTCTTGATGCCTTTATCCTTCTTTTTCTTCTTAAGCTTCTCTCCTTCACCTGCAGGAGCTGATGACGGCGGAGGCGCAACAGAATCGTTCTCTTTGGATTTCGACGGCTTTAGTGGCGAAGAAGCTGCTTTCTGCCCAGGGGACGATGAGAGAGGAGGAGCTGCAGAATCTAGCTTTGGTTTCTTGAGGATTGATTTTGACGGCGGTATCGAGGCAGTAGAGGGCTTAACTGACGCTAATGTTTTGTCGGCCAAGTTTTTCTGAGATTCTGTCTGCTTTGTCTTCTGTCGTTTTAGCTGCTTGTTGTCGTCAATGGTGTCTTCTGGTTGTGACGAACTGTGCTTTGATTTCTTCTCTTTCCCTTCGCTGTGCTTTCTCTTGAGTGGTGATTGTGAGCTGGCTCGCACGTCCGAGCTCTTCTTTGGGCTGTCTTTGGCCTTGAAGGGCTTCGTAGAATTCGGAAGAGGTGGTGCTTCCGTCATTTCCTCGTCTGAATCCGACTCCGCCTCTGACGAAGACTGGTTAAGGGCGGCTGGTTGCTTGAATATCTTCGGAGCTTCTTCTGTTTCCTCGTCTGAGTCGCTCTGGGCGCTCTCGTCTTGTGAAGTCGAACCTGAGCCTATTCTACCGGGATCTCCAGAACCGAATCCAATAGGTAGAAATCGCATCTTTAAGCCTCGTGGTTGTGGTCGGACGGGCTTCTTTGCGGGCACGGTTGCTTTTAAAGACAGCGCCTCAGAGCCTTGCGTCCCCGGAATCTTGATGAGACGTTGAAGATGGAGGATTTGGTCGATTGGTCTTTTAACTAGGAAAGTGTTAGTAGACAGCAAAACAGATTGCTGGAGGGTCGTGTTTACCACTTCGGTACTCATCCTCAGAGCCATTCGGGACTATGAGTTTGGTATATGTCTTATCTTCCACCGTATCTTGTATGAATCCATAGTCACTATCATTATAGGAACAGACTTTCTCTCCATTCTTCAAAGCCAACAATGATGTCTTTTTTATAGCAGAAAATGGTACAGATGCTGGTGCCGTGAAGTACCATATCTGCTTCCCTTCTAAATTCGACTTCTTGAACGTGGTAGCAGCCTGCGGTGTGCCACTGATAGAGGAGGATTCGAAGCCGGTGGGAGGCTTGTATAGGGCTGCAGCTTGAACGGGGGCAGGTTTTGGAGCTGGTGCTTGTGAAGATTTTCTGTCATACAATGAGCTGCCGTAGACTCAGGACTTTGGCAATCAACTGACTTTGCGGGCTGCGGGCTTGGTACGGGCGCGTCTTTCTCTTCTTCGCCCCCGCTCTCTTCGGCGCCACTTTCATCCTCGCTCTCACTCTCGTTTTCGCTGGAACTACCGCTCCCATCTGGGGCTGGTAATTTGCCATTGGGCTTCGGCAGAGCATCTACATCTGGCAGTGAATCATCATCACTCTCAGAGTTCTTGTCATCGTCTTCGTCGTCGCTCTCTTCGACATATTCGGTGCTGAGTGGATAAGTCGAGGGGGGTTTCTCGGGTTGCTTCTTGGACTCGCGGGCTTTTTTGTTTTTAGCCTCCTTGTTCAGTTTCTTCAATGACTTCGAAGAAAAATTAGGAGGCATATTCCAGGAGCAGTGCTGGCCCTGCTGCGACAAGTGTGAAGAGATTTGTGGTAAGCTCTACTATACAAGATTTCGTGGGGTGACCTCCAGAAACTTTTTTTTGAGCATCGGGGAATCCTCGGCGAAACTTTCACCCAGCCTAGCCCGAATTTTGATATAATTTTGGCAACTGCGAATAAGTTCATCGTAGACTCATAAATATGTCACCTAAAAAGAAACGGAAGCTGAATGGCTCTTCGGAGGACCAAAGAGATGCTCCTCGTCAGTTGCTCCCTGAAATATATGATACTAGCTAAATTATCCCCAGCATTGAGTGCCATTGCGGCAAGAAGAGCTTTGAAGTCGTCCACGAGCCAACCTTCGTCCGGCCAAAAGGCAGAGAACCAATCAAAAAAATATAGAGAAAGCACTGTTTCGGCGTTATCTATCCTGAAGAAAGTCGGACCTGTTTCCGCAGATACACTGGCAGCAGAATCAACACCAGAGGTGGAAAATGAGTCTGGGGACAGCAAGCTAATTATTGATGTTGAAGAAGAGAGCGAGCAGGGTTCTCTCTCTTCGTATATTCCCTTCAAAGCTAAATGGTACATCGGACTTCATTTCTGACTTCTCTCAAGCTCCGAATCACGTGTGGACTCCGATGAAGTCCTTGCTGAAAGGCCTTCAATACCATTATCGTCCTTTCGACCGAGCAAGAGCAATGTCCGAAACTTAAACGATGGCACTTTATTATTAAGATTGGCTCCTGGTGAAGTAAGCTCACCCCCAAACTTTTAAACATATTTACTCAAAGAATCTAGCGTCTAGTCCTAGTCGGCCAGTACGCCATCACTATTCAAAAAGGCCAAATCACTCTGATGGGAGCAATTTTACGAGCATCAGAGACTTTGCATAGGATTTATGCTCCATCTTCACATGCGTTGCCGGTCATTCGGTGTGTAGCCACTGATATCGATCCTGCAGAAATTTGCTTGCATCAGAGTGAAAGTGGTCTAGAACACTTATATCTCCTCTCGCCCTTGTTCGCCAAGCTTTGGAATAATGGATCTGGAACCTTGGGACCAGAATTTGAGTCCCTACTGGGGAAGAAAGCTAGAAGCACATATCAAACAGTACGATCCAGTCTCAGTCTTATTGACCCTATGCTCGACATGCTCAACCCCGACCAGTTATTATCATCAAAAGATGAACCACAGAAGGCCTTCTTGTACCCCTTAATCTCACTTGCCGAGTGGAATGTTGCTCTATCGAAATTGGCAGAATCAAAAGGACAAGCTCGAAAATTTTTTGTCTGCGGACCGAAATCGTCAGGCAAATCCACGTTCGCAAGACTTCTAACAAATAGGCTTTTCTCAACTCTCTCAGGCTCAAGCACTGCGGGAATAGCGTTGCTTGATCTGGACCCTGGACAGCCCGAGTACTCGACACCTGGACATCTGTCACTTGTTCACCTTCAGGAACCAAACTTCGGCCCACCGTACACACATCCAATACCTTATGGCCGAAGTCGAACAATCCGTTCCCACGCAATCGGTGCTGTGACGCCTTCCATGGACACGAGCCTCTACATGGCTTGCGCAGCAGATCTCTTTGCTCATTACTGGAATCTACTCTCCACTGACCCCAATTGCCGTCTAGTCATAAACACCCCCGGCTGGGTATTAGGTACAGGCCTAGAAATTCTGGTCGAGTTGATCACCAAGATCCAGCCCACAGACATTGTCTACATGTCTCAGGATGGCCCTCCAGAAGTCCTAATAAGTCTGAAAGAAGCAGCTAAGGGAAAGCCGTTCTTCACATTACCATCCCAAGCAAGCGAGTTCATGACTAGGACAGCAGCACACTTCAGAACCATGCAAGCAATGTCCTATTTCCACCTCGACCCTTCCTCGAAAGGGGAGCGATTCTACGCTCAGTCCCTGACCGCCATACGGCCGTGGGAGATCTGCTACTCAGGCGAAACCCCTGGTATTCTAGGCATCATGTGCTACGGAGAGCAGCCACCGGTAGACCTCCTCGCAGATATGATCAACGGTTCTCTGGTATCTATCGTAGTCATCGATGACGATGCCGCAATCCCGGGCTGGAATCTTCAAAACGATGACCAAGACGAGCTCATGGGTCAAGATCCCGTCGACCTTACCACAGACACGAACCTGGATTCCTTCGATCAGGATGCACAGTCGCTTCAGAAACCGCTCCTGGTCCGCACACCAACGGAAGATCTACCCTATTTTAACCCACTCAACGCAATCACACTTGACCCCGCACTCTCACACTGCATAGGCCTCGCGCTCGTCCGCGGAATCGACATCCCTCGTCGACGGTTACAAATCCTAACCCCAATTCCTCCAAGTGAGATTGAGGAGATCAACGAGCAAGGAAAGAAGATTGTATTGGTGAGCGGGAAGCTGGATACACCGGGCTGGGCGTATATTGAGGACGTGACCCGAAGAAAAGTATTGGAGGAAGAAAGCAGAAAGGCGGGAGAGAATGCGAAGATGGATGATGATGAGCCTGGCGATGTGCCTTGGGTTGAGAAGTTAGAGGGGAGTCAGGGACGGGGTGTGGGAGCGAGGGTATGGAGAGTCAGGAGGGATTTGGGGAAGACCAGAGATGGTGACTGAGCGAGAGTTCGGATCGGGGGATACAGGTGACTTCGTCGACGAGGAGGGTGACACTCAGGTCCTTGTCTCAGAACAACTGAGAGTTTGTAAATTTCATGCAATGAAAAAGTGTACAGCATTAAACATGAATGAAGCATAAATCATGAGATGCATTCCGCTATGCCGAATTCAGGATGGGTATCTATTTTACAAAACCGAACGCTTTTATCGCTAAGAATCCAGAAACAGTGGATAATATGTCGAAATCAGGAGAAGTTCCGTTTTATGACTGACACCGGTCCGCGGCTTATTTGCCCTGCCTCCAAATCTCTTAACATATTCCAATACTGGTATGAAACACCCCTTTAAGATATTTCATCTTCCATGTCCAACGGCCTGGACACCGCCCCTTTCAAAACAGGGGCCTCCGACATAAAATATCTGGTCTTCTCATCCTGAGGGCCCCTCGTATCAGACAACATGCTAAATCCCCTCAGAAGATTCTCCAAAAACTCTTCGTGCTGCTGCGCGAGATCGACGTAGTTCTTGTGGGACTGAGGGTGAATCAGGTGCCGGATACTGTCCATAACAAATATCCGGAGGGTTGAATCTGAGTGCGTGCGCGCGTAGATGAGATCGACGTGCTCTATGGGGATGTCGCGGTGGAAGCTGGCTTCGCCTTGTGTATAGGCTTCGATGGCAGCGTTGTAGAGTTTGGGCCAGCAGATTGTCTCGGCGAGGAGGCATAGGTGAAGAAGTGCGTTTTGGTGCTCAGATTCCTCGATCATGTCGTCTCGAAGACGCTCGTAGCGTGGGACTAGCTGATATTAGTTCAGTTTCCTGACTTTGGAATTATACAATGAACATAATTGTCTCAGAAGCTATGGGACATTGGAACGAGGCTATAGGACGATGATTAGAGACTTATCGTGACTTACTTCCATCAAGAAATTTCCGACTTGATACAGGGTAAGTTATCCTGGGACTGTAACCAAATTCGCCAGGTTTTGGGCTTGATTTTGAAAATGGGCGGAATAAAGTTGGGTCATCGAAGCTCACATCACCACCAAACAGGCTATGTGTGGAGCGACGGAAATCTGAGAATAGTGAAGGACCACTGCTTGAACTAGCCGAACCCGATGATTGAGATTGCCCCGCGGGACGCGAGACATTCGGAAACAGGCCTGCCGACGATGTTGCGGATGGCGTCCAGGTCGATCCAAACAAGCCGGTAGGATTTGTTGATGCGTAAGCGCCTGCAGGTGTCGTGCCCGCTGGTGGGTTCCCGAAAAGGCCACCGGTGGCAGTAGGCAGTCCGGAAGGGGTCGCTCCAAGTAATCCAAACGGAGATGGTGTTTGGAAATTAGCAGGCGTGGCCGGTAGCGGAAACGAGCTTGAGTCTCCCGCATATTTCCTGGAAGCCCGATAATCTGCCAAACGAAGCTCCTCTGTTGAGAAGTCTCGGTACCTAACATCGGAACATATGTGGATAAAGCTGTCTGTATGATTTGGGACTGTAAGTGTGTTAGCACAATATTCGTCAGAAATTTCTGCACTTTAGGATGTCCCAGTAGACGTGAGACATCCAGATCTGGCTATGACTTACGTTCTGAAGTGGTGTAAGGGGTATAGCCACTAAGTGTGTTAGGAGAAATAGCAGGCGGCTTAGGTATTGCAGCCGCGCCGCCGACAGTAGATCGCCGCGTAAAAGGGGAGAGCTTCTTGTCTGATCCAGGAATGATACCAGTATACAGCCATCCAATTAACAGTCCCACGGCCGCCGGATCATCCTCCTCTAAATGGATCTTGTTCTCCTCGGCCTCTTTGAAGTGCCCGTTCAGGGCTTTGTCGAAGTAGTCTGACTGGGAAGTAAGAAGATTCTTGTGGACGACGTAGTGCTTGGATCCTGGGCCGACGTAGACTGAGACGACTTCCGTGCCTAGATCTCTATTCGAACGACAAACAGTGAGTCGCGGCTCAGGCTACATGGGATGATGGTCATAGCCGTTTACGTACTGTGCGAAGCTGACGCGTGGGGCAGCCATGACGGCGATGGGGGCACTGGCACACGCCCGATCCTAATCCTGATGGCCAAAGCCTGATACGTCCCAATGTCCCAGAAGGGGGCAGACTTTCTGGGATGGCTAGAGATGCTGGCGTACAGTGTCTGTGTCCATGTGGGCGACCAGGCAACCGCCGTCCAAGACGAGGCTGAAGGGGACGGGCACGGCAAACAGGGGTCCTTATCTAATCTTAGCGTCATACAGGGGTGCATGTGATGTGATGGTGCCGTACTCATTAAAACGCGCTACCAACGCGTTCCGACGCGTTGCTTCGCAAAAGAGGCTCTCTGTCAATAGTTCAAGAATTCTGCATTTTGGTTGCAAATTCTACACCCCTTTTCAAATAATCAGAATGCCTCACTCGGAAAGAGCTGCAAGTCCTGAGCGGGATGATATGATCGCCGAGCCACAAGAACAAAATGGCGAAACGCACACCCAAACGGAGGAAAAGGACGACGGAGACATGACTATGGAAGATGTCGGTGTCCAAGGAGAGAAGGTCCCGGAAGTTAAGGAGGACATCAAATCAGATATCAAGCTGGATGTGAAGCTTGAGGATCTTTTCGCAGACGTTGAATCGGATGAAGAGTTTCCTAGCTCGAATATCAAGGTGAACAGTTCACCAGAGGCGCCACCTTCTCCGGTGTAAGTGTCACTGCGTCCATGTATGACCATACTGATAGTTTCCAGGCATGTTGGACCTCACTCGAAGCCCTCTGATTCAGATGTGATGCGATCATTCTATCAGCGACTATTCCCCTGGCGTCACCTTTTTCAGTGGCTGAACCACTCCCCTACTCCTTCGACAGACTTTGGACACCGAGAATTTGCCTTCACATTACAAAATGATGCCTACCTTAGATACCAATCTTTCCCAACCTCAGACCTGTAGGTATGTTCAGCTCCGGAGTGGACCATTCTAACATTGCGAAGCCTCCGAAAAGACGTTCTTCGTCTCATGCCGTCCAGATTCGAAATTGGCCCAGTCTACAACACGAATCCCCGAGACAGAAAGACTCTCCGAAAAGCATCAATCTTCAAACCGCTCGCCAAGGAAATATGTTTCGATATCGATTTGACAGATTACGATGATATTCGAACATGCTGCGGCCAAGCCAATATTTGCAATAAGTGCTGGCAGTTCATCACCATGGCCATAAAAGTCATCGATGTTGCTCTACGAGACGATTTTGGCTTTCAGCATATCCTGTGGGTCTACTCAGGTCGAAGAGGAGCTCACGCCTGGGTCTGTGACAAGAAGGCAAGACATCTGGATGATCAGAAGAGAAGAGCAATTGCGGGATACCTAGAGGTGATAAAAGGAGGAGCACAAAGTGGCAAACGAGTCAATGTCAAAAGACCACTACACCCCCACGTCGCGTAAGCCTCCCCAACCCCTTTCCCCGATTCTTCACTAACACCACCCAGCCGAAGTCTCGAGATCCTCAAATGCCACTTCCAACCCGACATCCTGCACGCCCAAGACCCCTGGGAAACAGACGAGAAGTTCGACCGCCTGCTCCAACTCCTCCCCGACAAGTCCCTCAACGACGCCCTGCGGAAAAAATGGTCTTCTGCCCCCGGCCGCGCCTCCACCTCGAAATGGTCCGACATCGACGCCCTCGCCAAGTCCGGGGTTAGCAAGACTCTAGACTCTAAGGCATTGCTTGAAGCTAAACAGGATATCGTGCTCGAGTACACGTACCCGCGCCTCGATATCGAAGTCAGTAAGCACCTGAACCACTTACTCAAATCGCCCTTCGTCGTGCACCCCGGCACGGGCAGAGTCTGTGTTCCTATCAACACTAAGAATTGCGAGGATTTTGACCCGCTAGGCGTGCCGACTGTGACGGAGTTGCTGGGGGAGATCGACGGGTGGACGGCGCCGGAGGGGGAGAGCAAGAGCATTCAGGATTGGGAGAAGACGAGTCTGCGGCCGTATGTGGAGTACTTTAGGAGTTTTGTGGTGGGACTGATGAAGGATGAGAAGGATGTGAGGGTGAAGAGGGAGAGGGACGGGAATGAGGTTGATGCTATGGAGTTTTGAAGGTTTATGATGAATATGGGAATGGCGTTCCGAGGTTGGGCTTAACAAGGTAGTAATATTGGAATAAGAAACATGAATAGAACGAACAGAAAGTTGAAATCAGTGCTTATCGTGCAAGACGCATGTTTTATGGAATTTCCGTAGGAGACCCTTTCGCCCCCTCTACACCCGCTTCCTCCTCCAGGACACGTCTGTACATTTGTCAGATGCTAGAAGGTGAAAGACTCACAGATTGCTCATGTCTACTCTACTCTACTCTATCTATCAGCACACTTACTAGCCACCCAAATTCGGAGCATGTCGCAGCATGGTATCTTGCTAATAACACAATTCCCAAAATTCCATTCAAGGGTAGTCCCATCGCTAAACGCTATCAATCAATAAAAGCAGACAATCAAAACCAAAAAATAAGCCAAGTCTAATGCCCAGTGGCCTAAAAGCCAACGCCGTTTATGCATC
This sequence comes from Lachnum nothofagi, assembly GCA_003988875.1. Lineage (NCBI taxonomy): Eukaryota > Fungi > Ascomycota > Leotiomycetes > Helotiales > Lachnaceae > Lachnum > Lachnum nothofagi. Next base: position 262,519 of record QYSG01017778.1, read on the forward strand.
ACCACTACGCCATCCTTTATCATCTAGAAAGCTATGACCAAAATGTCTAGCTTCAAGCATATAATCTAGCGTTCAACTCAATCAAGAGCCGGACAAACTTCGCATGCAGTTCAAGAAAAAAGTCAGGTAGTCCAACAAGCTCGGCCAAACCTTTGGCCTTGAGGCTCATACCCGCGAACCTGCCGTCAGGACCCCTATTCCTGCCGGACAGAAACGAGCTTGTAGGTGTGCTGTAAGCGCTACTCTGAGCACTCTCACTGAACCTCGGCGAACTGACCGTCTCGGAGCGCTCTAGTTCTGCTTCAGCAAGGCTTTGGATCCACGCTGCGAGGTTCTGGAACGCCGTCGAAAGAAAAGAGAAGGTCTTCATGGCTTGGATCTCATGGTGAGTTGAGAGTGCCATGAGTGCGTAGACGCGCCGACGACCGCGGGCGTTCGGGTCGGGGATCCGGAAAATATAAGCAGTGGTATATCCTGCAAGGGGATCGCCAAAAAAGATGGGGCCGCCGGAAGAGGTGCCTGCTGAGGTTGGACCAGATGAAAAGGAACTATTGTACAAGGGTGATGTAGGAGAAGAAGCGGTGAACTGAGTGTATGATGGAGGCAGAGTCTCACATGACAGCGTCCGTAAGCAGGATTGTCGTATTATTGAGAAAGATGTAGGCGCAAGAGGCTCGTGTGTAGAGGTGTAGTCTAAGAAGTGGTCGTGTGAGGTTGTCGAGTTGAAAGAGGAATTGCTTGAGGATGTGGTGGCCCGTACCAAGGGTCGAGAATGACTTCGTAGTTTGGAGGGAACAGGAGTGTCTGAATCTGAAGATGCGGAGGATTTCGGTGGTGATGATTCCTCTAGAGGAGCGGAGACCCGCTCGTATGGTTTTCGTGTGCGCAGTATAGGGCTATTGGTATCCGTCTTGCTTGCTGACGCTTCGTCCTTTGTCTTCTTAGGTAGCGTGAGCGCGCAGTTCTCACACGGGATGGCTCTCTTTTTGTCGTTCTCGTCATAGGTCTTTCGGAAACTGGAATCTCTTCTTTTCGAACCGCCTTGTAATGCCAATACTCTCGGGCTCTCTGGTGGGGTCTCGATCGCGGATGAAGCTGTCTGGGATCTCGACACTTGGTTCTGTAGCGCGGTGCCTTGCGCTCCGCTCTCCACGTCCGAACTCGACGAATATGCGCTGCTCCCTCTTCTGGCCATGCTTGCCAGTCCGTCCGAAGGCTTTAAAGATGGCGAACTCGTGCTGGGTCGCCGGCTACTGAAGTCTCCCTCGTCGAAACACGATGAGCAGCCCACAGGCAGCCCCTCCGTAACCATCAGTGGCGTCGGGCCATGGGTGTCGCAATAGTGCGCAAGACACAGCTACACGAGCGAAAGAGTCAGTACTTGATGAATAAAATAGCTTTTTAAGGCAGGAGGCAGTCACGCCCATGTGGGCGGGTCTTGCACTGGTGAGGCAAACGCAAACGCAGGGCGCACGGCGGGGCAGAGGTAAGGTATGCGACGGAAGGAGAACGTGGGCGGAATATCACTTACTATGGACGCCATGATTGGGCATCAAAACCCAGTATTTTGGATCTGTTTCCGAGACCTCAGGTGTGCGCGTGGTGTCTTTGCGACTGCACACACCTTTGGGGAGGGCGTCTAGTCGTAGGTGGTGTGGATGTGGATAGTTCTCGAGATGCAAGATCCAAGGCCCAAGGAAGGGTGAGGGCGAGGGCGAGGGCGAGGGCTAGTCACCAAGTTCTAGTTCTCGCGGGCCAGCCAACGTCACTCTGATGAGGGAACGTCAATCACTGTCTCAGGGACGGAACATCACAAATACAGTGTGACGGCAAGAGGTTCAAAGGCAAGAAGCATAGGGCGCGAGGCATGAGGCATGAGGCATGAGGGCATACAAATACAAATACAAATAAATGCAAAGGGAGGGGGGGGGGAGCTGGGTGCAATTAATATTAATAGGGAGCTTCTGGAAAAAGTATGGAAGGGGGGGCCGGCGACAAGGCGCTACTTACTTCATTACCAAACACCACTATCAGCCGCTCTAGGCTCGACACGGATGGCAGCGAAGGGAATTAAGCAACAGCATCCCCGACGGCTCTGGTGCTTCACCGCTTGCTTTCCCTGTCTGTCCCTGTCTGTCCTTGTCCGTCATTCCGTGGGACCGTCAACCCCCTGCCGTCTCGCAAACCGTCCAGGGCTCCCCCGACGCCCGTATCCTCTTTCACGTGTCGAGAAGCCGGGGCATCCCCGTCGCCGTCCTCTTCCGCCAGCTCGAGGGAGATGGGCACATGTGCACCCTACTGTACAAGCCGGAAGCCACAGCTGCCACACCCTTCGAGGATCACCGGCCAGCCTGCTTTCGGCACGGTCCGGGCGGCGGGTTACCACTCTGATCCCACTCACGCGCGCTCACCCACACGGACTGACACTTCGCTTGTACCACGTTGAGCCCCGTCAGCACTCTATCCAGGTTCCAGCAGGCGCGGGTGGGCATGGGCCAGGGAGAATCAGGCAGAGGCAGAACGGCAGCCAGCAGCCGCCTTATTGCATTATTGCTCTGAGCCGATGCGTCCAACGGCGCCTCTGTGCTTTTTCCACGCGACGCCGTCTTCGGACTCGACGTCCTCGAACTTCAGACGAACCCTGGCCCCCGGCGACGCTGTACGTAGCGCGCTGCACCTCCCAGCTGGAAGCGTCCTAGCAGGTGCTTATCGCCTTGCATACGGGCATGTTCCTGGGTACCTGGTAGCACCAAATGTGCCTGGAGGTAGAACGGCTTCCCTGCAGCCGCTGTCGTTGAAGGATGGCCCCAAAGCGCCCGCCACATACGATTTTGCCAATCGTTGGGACGTCAAATCTACCTTCGTTTCTCTCGTCATACAAGCAGAAATACACCCACCCGTTCCGTACTCCTCGAGCTCCCAAGATGACAGCCTCAAGTCTTACGACAGCTTGCCTCATCAAACTTGCGTCAAATCTCCTTGTTGTTATTGGTCCTTTTTGTGGACCAAAGGATCTTTCGGGCCAGTGCCCTCATTTGCAATTGTCGTCGAAAAGCTCAAATCGGAACTTCTAGGGGTCCCGGGTACTGTACAAGCATCGCAGGACATGTTTTTGTGTGGCCATACCTCGGCCTGACACCTCCTCGGCTGATGCAAAAACCACTCATCGCGAGGATTTGGTTAAGACTTGCGACGCGGACGATATATCCTAATAAGATGCACATTGCGAAAGAACGCCGCTCGGGTCCCTTTGTAGCGGTTAAGAAGGGATGTGACACAGCATCTGCGAACTCGTTGTCTTGGCACTTTCCAGCTGCCACGAAATCTGGGGAAGCATGGGGTCGGGCAGGTCGGCAGGAAAGGAGGGCCGGAGAAGGTCCTTCCTTGAAGCCTTTCGGAGCAAAATGACGACGCTGAGTCGTCACTTTTTGGAAATATCTTTTTCGGCAGCGTCCCGGACGCTCTCCACCCTTGGTCTTTCGGAGTTTGGATTTTCCATCTTGTAAGTTGCGAACTTGCGAGTCGTGCATCCAGGAAGTCCCTTTCACCTCCGCAATAATTCAGGCCGAGACTCTTCAGAAGAACGGACGTGGATCAACAATTATCTCTGTCGAAGATCTACTCACATTTGCAGAAAGCTGCTTTTCATTTCCTCATCCTTTAGGTGTTTCTGCTTTTTCTTAGATTAGGTTTATGCGTTCTTGTGTCACTATGCATTACGCTTCATCAACTTGACACCGTGTCTATCACTGGCTCGAAAGCTTAGGATTTTCAACGGAATTGTTGCGTTCTCTCCGAGATTGGTTGCCTTAGACCAACTGTGTGCTTTCCTTTGCATCCATGCCTTTCCGTCTTCAAGCAAACCCCTATTTTGGAAACTCGACTATCCAAGGCAAAGTCCTACCAAGTCAGCTCCAAGGAACACCAATCTCACCCCTTTCTTAACTTTCCTAGTATTAAGACTTTCCATATCATCTCCATTCTTACCTTCGGCGGTGTGCCATTCAGAGTTTAAGTGCGTCGTACATGTACCAAATAAGCAGCTTATAGTAAGCTTGCCTTGAGACACCATAATCGGCTCCCTGATCCCGAGTAAGCCAATACATCGCCCACGTCCCTTCCACTGCAATCTCTCTCCTTCTCTCGATTCCAAATGCTGACAACAGACACGCTGTTTGCTTTCTAGTAGAGGTAGGTGACACGGATAGCCTTTGAGCGGTCATAATGACGACCTCCGAGATGCTGCGTACAGCAACCTCCCTGGACCGACAAAGCGGCGCCATTTCATAGATCTGTCGAGTGCAGTGAGACGCTCAATCTTCGTTTTTAGGTGCATATGTATTACAGAAGTCAGAGACGCATTTCAGCGGTGAAGACTATACTTCTCGGGGAAGTTTCCAAACGATGCCGTTGAAAAGGCTATACCCTCAAACTCTCAAGCACTCTTTCAAGAAACTGATAGCGTGCCGATTTACCTACAACCGAAGTGCCGTACTCGATCAGCTCCGACCGTCTCCTGGGAGCATAAGGTTTCGTTTGAAATCGTTAGAGTTCAACAACGTTCCTTTTCTATTAGCTTGGCGAGCTATCTTTGCTTTGAGTTGAGGCTAGCGACCGTTAAGAGACTTCACATGGCTTGTATCTTATGCTGTGCTGATGCGGGGGGAGGGAGAAAACCACGAAAGCATCTCGCGGGTGAAAGCCGAAGGCAAGCGTGGAGACTTTGAGGCTTCTTAGAGTTTAGGGATTCCTCGGCGAAGGGATGGGAGGGATGGATCCGAATTGAAAAGTTTTCGAAGGCTTTCTCAACAAGTCCTTCCGAGCATCTGTCTCACTGTAACGCAATGCCATTTATAGCCACATCAAGAAAGAATGCGCGATTGAGGAGAAAAGGTATATTTGCCAAATGATAAACACAACTATCGAACCTAATTCCGATGCGAGCTGTGTTCCCATCCAGCGCCCCCCAAACAAAATTGTCCTTTTTTTATAAGTATTTTTCGATATTTTACCCCCCCTCATCCCTGATGTCAGGCCCTTCGTGTCCAACCGTACGAAGAGAAACCATCGCTGTCGGTAAAACGTTATGTAAACTTATTAACATCCATCTTCACATCCCCTAGGCTAGGCTCTCCACCTTCGAACGGGAATGAAGAGTAACCATCATTGTCAACCCACCAACCCACCACCAGGCCAGGAGAATTCCAAAAGCCAACCAACATGCAAGCAGTCCATCAGATCATCTACTATTAGCCCACTAGTATGAGCTTTAAAGCAAAAGAAACAGAGCTCTTTGCCGACGCCAGCCGATCATGCCTTCCTTGCAAAAGCACAGCCCCCCAACTCCTGAGACCACTCGCGTGAGTCTTAATCCGAAAAACGCCATTTTACGCCACCCATCCAGTCATGATATCAGATGCGAGCCGCTGAACTTTTGGTGTCCGCTGCTAACAACCTAACTAGAGAGGTGTATCCCAAGAGATAAGAGAAAGATCGTATGATACAAACATGAAACTGCACTCGGCGCATAAGATCGTCGTAAGCCAGATGCAATATCGAAGAAGCCGAAGGAGTTGAGTCTAGGGTATGATCGAACTGCAAAAAGTAGATAATCTCGAGACAAGAGCCGCATCGTGTCTATCGCAAAGTCGGAAAGGGAAAGAAATATGTACAAAAGTCGATGACGAGTCCCCGTTGAGAAGCGATGAGTTTGGTCTGCGGCTATTGAGCCGTTTGACCGCGGCCGCCGCGACCCTCATATCCGTTTGATCGGCCTTGTCCACCTCGACCGCCACCACGGCGATTGTTTTCATATCGGCCGTTGCCTCTCGAGTACCCTTGGCCATGACGTTCGCCTTGTGGTTGCCTCTGGCCCTGGTTTTGGCTTGGCCCATTTTGACGGCTATTGCCGTAATGTCCTCCTCGTTGATTGCCGGACTGTTGGTGCGGTTGGTATTGTGACGAGGACTGCGATTGACCAGAAGCTTGGCGGTTTGTTTGGAAGTTAGACACCGGCCGAGGAATGCTCTCGGGACTGTCATAAACGTAGAGATTCTTGTCGATAGTTGCTGGGATAGGCTGAATCTCGGTCCCTAAATCTCTTTCGATGTTATAGAGGTTGAAGCGGTCATCCCAATTGATGAGATTGATGGCAAGACCTAGATGTCCAAAACGCCCTGATCGCCCAATACGATGAAGATATGTCTCGGCATTCTTAGGAAAGTCGAAGTTGATAACAACGTTGACGGCTTGAATATCAATACCTCGGGTAAGGAGATCTGAGCAGACAAGATTGCGGCAGACACCATTACGGAAGTCATGGAAGACACGGTTGCGGTTGGCCTGGAGCATACGCGCGTGACTGTAGAAACAGGAGTAGCCAAGCTCGGTGATCTTCTTTGCAAGGAGTTCTACACGGTTTGTAGAGTTGCAGAAGATAATGGACTGGTTGATTTGTAGTTTGGAGAACAGGGTGTTGAGACAATGGACCTTTTGTTTTTCTTCAACAAAGGCGTAATATTGAGTGATACCGCGGAGAGTGAGCTCATCCATGAGGTTGATTTCGTAGGGAGAGGACATGTTTTTGTCAGAGAAGTCTTTTACCGTGATAGGGAAAGTCGCGCTGAAGAGCATGACTTGACGATCCTTAGGGTGAAATTGGAGGAGTTGTTCAATGACAGGTGTGAACTCCGGGGAGAGGAGTTTGTCAGCTTCGTCCATGATGAACATGGGACATTCGCTGAGATCGGCAACATTCTTTCCTGCCAGGTCGAGGATTCTTCCTGGTGTGCCTACAATAATGTGGACGGGGTCTGCCAAACGCACGATATCATCGCGTAGTGTAGTACCACCGGTAGTGACCATAACATTAACGCCCAAGTGTTTCCCGAGTGTCTTGCAAACCTGAGAAGTTTGCAGCGCCAATTCTCTGGTTGGGACCAAGATAAGGGCTTGAGTTTTGGAGGATTTAGGGTTGATTCGTTCAAGGGCAGGGATGACGAATGCCGCTGTCTTGCCAGTACCGTTCTTCGCCCGAGCAAGTATGTCTCGTCCGGTAAGCGCCACAGGGATCGCCTCCTCTTGAATAGGGGATGGTTTCTCGAACCCAGCTTCGAATATACCCATTAGTAGATCTCTCTTGAGGTTGAAGTCCTCGAATTCGAGGCCTTTAGTAGCAGTTACATCCTTCAAAGAATATTAGTATGAGAGTACTAGGAGGCAGAAATGCAAGCTCACTTCAGTTTGTTGTCTGTTGTCTTTAGCTGGGACCTTGAGTCCCTTCTTCCAATCGTCTGATCCCGCCCCCTCACTATATCGGTGTCAGCACTCCTGATTGTTTTCCCAGAAGCTTGAGCAGATATTCATACGCAAGGTGTGTTGATTCCAGCTGGTTTGCTATGGAATCCGCCATTATGTATGCGGGTATATTGGTATTTGAGTGGGACGATGTCGGGCTGAGTGAATCTAGGGACGAGTATTATTTTGTGTTGAGATGCAGCGTTTTGTTACCGGTAGTGATACAGCTCACAGAGGCGCATGGAGGGCTCCGCGATGCTGCGGAAACTCGATCTTGAGGGTGGTGGGGTGTGGAGTGAGGCTCGAGTAGAGGGTGGTCAAAGTTGTTGGACCTCGGAATCTAGCTTCGACGGAAGTGTTTTGTGTTTTGAGGGCGTGTTGCTGCAGCCTTGTGCGCAGTGCTCGAATTGATGTGATGGGATCCTAGAGCTTAGGATTCAGAAGGGACCAAAATTGGCGAGAAGTGGGAAGTTGGAAGTATTTGTGTGGGGAAGGAGCTTTACAAAGGTGAGGTTACAATCGAGTCGCCTGTTGACCAAAGAAATTCGCCAAGCGCAGCAAGCAAGGCTGCCCCACGTGATCAAGCCTCGAGGCTTTCGAAACTTCTGGATGGAATTTCTGGGTGATATGTGAGGCTCCGCGAGACGTTACCTTGCCAGAGTTGCCATTTTTTTTAAAGGACTCTAACAATACAGCAGGTGCAGGCCTCTGAGCAGTGCCTACACATGGCTCGTGTTAGATACAACGTAAGGGCGAAGGGTAGCGGCTTTCACTGTTCCTATTATTGATCGGATATTTGCTCATTCTCAATGATGTCTGTGCAAGCTAGACAGTGAAAATATGGTGCACAAAAGATGCTTGAGGTTGGCAGTTGAGACTGCTGAATATTGGTCTTGTTGTACATGTAGAAATTTGCCTCGCCGCTTTTGCATTCTAGGACGCGAAACAAAGCCAATTCTCCAACCCGCTTCCCACTCTCTGCATGGTTTGCTCTCCTCATGCCCAATGTCTACTCCATGAAAACCAAACTGCATCTCAAAGTGACTAGAAGTTTGTGCAGCCTCATTTACTGCCCAAGAAATTAGCATGATGAGCCCAGACAAACAGAAAAATCCAGTATCATTCTGAAGTCCAGCCTTTGAGAACCAAATGAGAGATTGCATCGAAATGAGACTAACCTTGTAGAAATCGAATTTGTCTTTCTCTTGGGCTCCCTTCACTTGGCTGGAATATGCATCCTCAAGGTCCGCCTGGATGATATTGTATCTATTCTTCCTCACAGCTCTCAACCCAGCCTCCTGCATGATCGCAGCAATGATCGCACCGCTCAATGGATCATTTCGTACAATCAAGCTGTCAAGATCTACCTCTGGTGACAAAGACATTTTTGACGCAATAGTGGTGAAGATCAACCGTCTCTCTCTTCGGTCTCGGAGGTTGGGGAACTCGATCTTTCTGTCCAGACGCCCGGGACGGAGAAGAGCGGGATCAAGAGTATCAGCCCGGTTCGTAGCCATGATGACCTTGACATTAGAAGTTTGGTCGAAACCGTCCATTTGATTGAGCAATTCCAGGAGAATACGCTGGACCTCTCTGTCAGCACCAGTCTGGGCGTCGAAGCGTTTTGTGGCAATGGCGTCGATTTCGTCGATGAAGATGATGGATGGCGAATTCTCGCGAGCCATTCGGAAGACATCACGGACCATACGCGGCCCTTCTCCCAAGTATTTTTGTACGAACTCGGATCCAACAACACGGATGAAGCTTGCAGTAGTAGAGTTTGCAACGGCCTTGACCAACATAGTCTTTCCAGTACCCGGGGGACCGTAGAGAAGCACACCCCGGGGTGGGTCAATACCGATTTGCTTGTATAGGTCGAAATGCGTTAATGGAAGCTCGACTGCTTCTCGAATCTCCTGCTTTTGCATATCTAATCCACCAACATCTGCATACGTCACATCTGGCTTCTCATCTGCACCCAACATAGCAATCGATGAATCGGCTTCGGGAGGGAGGATGTCAACAAGGGAGTTCGAGTGGCGGTGGAGGGCAACGGAAGAGGATGGCTTGAGTAGCTCACGATCGAGAGTAGAGAGTATTCGGACGACATAGTTGGAACCTGTTGATGACTGTACGATGCCGGTGCTGTTGCGTTGTGGTCAGTGATGGCCGAGTGATACCGACTTTGAGGCTTACTTCTGATCAATGGCCTCCATAAACTGCCCAATGACCAAAGGTACACTCTGAATACGCTTGATCTCTTCTTGCGCCCTCACCAGCTCTCTCTTCAAACTCCTGCTGAAAGTTAGCTCCAACACCGATGCTGGATTGATGCTGGAATTCCATACCGTTGCTCATCCTTGATGTACTCTTCCTGAAGCTTAATATACCTGCCACAGCTTAGCATCATCCATCAAGACCAGTCTGAAGCAGACATACTCCATATGGCGCTCCAGCTTCTTGAGGGTCGAATATTCATCGTTTGCATCTGCTCCTAGACCCTCCAGCGAATCTATGTTTGGTATTGACGACGGCATCTGTTTTCGATGCGGTAACACCTGATTCGCAGGATTCTCTACCAATACATCCCCCATCTTGGCGGAATCGTGTATTCGAGGGCTCGTAGATGGAGAATTTGTACGGATGCGGACTCGTTCGCAGAGGGTGGACGTTCGGGGAAGGTGATGAGTTTGTAGTATTGATGAGGCGCGCTGAAAGGCTAGGCAAGCTCAGGTTTACGAAACAGCACACCACACCTGGGCAGCTTCTCAGGCGCTAAGGCCACCAAGTGTCGGCTTAGAACGGCCCACTACGGGAACCCAGGGCGAAGCCGGAGCCGGACGTGCATATCATCGTAACATGCTCCACCTTCTCCTCCAATGATAGCAAGTGGGTCGACCTGCTGTCTTGCAGTTGACTCAGGCTTCCTTTCCCATTCCCTTTCCTTCACATTCACAACCACAACCACAACCTCGATAAACATCACAACTCTCTCTTTGCCGCGGGGGATCTTCTTGCTTTCTCGGAATTCTTGCTTTATCGTACTCACCTCTTTCAACATGTCGTCTTCTATCAATATCCCCGCCCGAAAGAGCTACGGTGAGAGCAGTAAGGCTGCACCAAGCTCCAGCTCGACATCGTCCTACTCCTCTTCTCCCCAGACACCGCAACAACAAGCTGGCTCCTCTTCTGCTTCTCCCAATTCAAAATATGGCCATGACCGGCGACCTAGCTTGCTCAGTGAGTCTTCCCTTTTATCCCATGTTGAATGTCTTAACTTGGCGGGAGGCTTCGATGGCCTCGGGCGGTACTCCAGGCAGAGCTTAGGCGGACACCTTGAAGGCATCGTACGATGCAAATCGATGGATCGCTAATTATCTCATAGGCTCATCACTTTCGAAGCAAGAGCACACTGTCATCAATATTGGTGATCCCGACGGAGTTCCACGATTGGTGAGTCTTCATTTAGACGCCGATCTAATCACGACATTTCAGTCTCACTAACACGAATTTACAGATCACTTGTGTTCGCTCATCTCAAGGTTTCGACTGGAATCCAGGTACCTCCAATCTATAGAAGTCATATATCTTAAGAGGAACAGGCTGACAACCTTCCAGAGATCTTCCTCCCCAGCTACGTCGAATGCGACTTTGAGTCCCTCGAGCGAAAGCGCGACCCCGTCCACGAGATCCGCCTCAGCGATGAGGAGATCAAGAAGATGCTTCCACAATAATTTGCTGTCCTATCGGAGTACTAGAGGGTTGTCTACCGGTCACTTGCCTTCAGCCTTAGGATCGGAGGAATGTGCACATTTTATCGGCGCTGGGACCTGAACATACGATTCCCATGATTTCGGACGATGGAGTTTGATTGTTTTGTCTTGACCTGGAAAGCCTGCTTTTTCTCTGGGAGCTTCTGCCTAGATGTGATTATGATGGAAATGAGGATTGGGATTGATGGCGTTTCGGATTTACAACACAGGTGATAGGGTGAACATGTTCTGAGGGTTTGGGTTAGGCGTCATTCTCTCCTCTACAGTGAATTCTGAAATTGAGTTTTTCAGTGCAGGTCCGCTGCGTATGGTTTGGATGTGATCATACCGTGTGATTATCCAGCATGTCAGGTCACAAATTGGAAAGGCACTCGAGGTCACAAAATGAAAAATGGCTAGCGGAAAGCCTTGAAACCATCCAATCATGATCTTTTCTTAATCCTATCTCCAGCTGGACAGGCATGTCATCTGCAGTGCGATCACTCATCGTTCCACTCTTCCTTTCCGTGCCTAGGGTCTGAGCGGCGTTTCCTTGCGTGCTTGTTTGCGGCGACAACAGAACTCAATGATAGCAATAGCCTTTATCCTGGAGTTTAACATGACTAGATCGACTTTCCACAGGAAACTTTGCCGACCTCCCTAGGCTTAGTAGGCCATTTTATCAAGACCATCCAGCCAAAAATCGTAAACACCGAAGCTACTGATACCACTCTCTTATCTCTACACTTCTTCAAGCTTCGTCTCATCTGAAAGGGCGCCTAAAGCTGTGCAAATACTGCCTAATAAGTAGTGCAACGAAAACCGTCTCTCTGCAAGTTACAGCACAAAAACCCAGCCCCCTTTCAACATGGGTTCTGCAAAAAGTCGCCGTGCATGCACCTTGCAGAACGCCCTGCATAACTTGGCTGCATTGGTGGCTCTGCATGACTTGTGCTACTCCAACAACACGAGCTCGAATTTCAAGAACACTCGGGACAAGAAGTGAGAAGCTCACAAGTTTAGGAGGAGGAGGAACGAGTTGATTCTTACCGGAGACGAGTTTCACAAGGGGAAACAGGAAACTTGAAACCATCCCAGTCCCCACCCCACTTCCTTCCCCCGCAATCCCTTATCGCAACATCGGCGCAAATTAAGGTTTACTCCGACATCGACATTTACAAAGTAAACATCGCGTTTGGAGCTTCCATTGTAAAACTTAGAACACCATCACAACCGCCTTCCCGAACCTCCGCTCTACTGCTCTAGCAGATGAAGAGTGGTGACAACTAGACAAGATGGCTGAACCACGAAAAATCGAGCTCCAATCCCCCGAAGACCTGCAACATCTAATCGCAGTTGCCCGACGCGCCGCGAACGAGAGAATCGACCAAGCACTCCCACCTATGGAAGGCCAGGTCGAAGATGCGATGCGGAAGCGCGTAGAAGAGAACGTGCACAACGTACGTCCTCCTCTCCTCTCCAATTCACATCATCCATACTAACCCTTTTTCCCAAGTACATAAACAAAGTCTACACCGCAACCTTCCCCTCTCTAACCCTCAACGGTCTGACCCCCGACCCCGAAATCCTCAAAGGCGACCCAAGCGGACAGGGCATCGAAGAAGAATACGAGCCCTTTAACAGCAAGCTGTTCGAGCGCGCCAAGGAGCTCGCGCGGCAGGAAGAGGACTTGATCGAGGAGATCGCGGCACTGAGAAGGAAGGTGCCGGCGCAGGTGCTGGAGAGCACAAAGAGGAGTTACAAGGAGGGTATTGAGGCTGATGAGGAGAGCTTGGAGAAGAGGCTGAAGGTGCAAAGGGAGGAGGGCAATGTGCTGGGGACCGGGAGGTTGGAGAGGCAGCGACAGGTGGAGGCCAGTTGGAAGCAGGGCGTGGAGGGGCTGCAGAAAGTGTTGGGGGATATGCCGGGGGTGGTGGCGAAGTGCGAGAGGGCGGGGAAGGCGGAGGCATATGTCAATGGTATGGAGGGCAAATAAAAGATGGTGTTGTTACGCGTTTCGACTACATTGTGCTAGTTTATGGAAGGCGTTTTGGGGGGAATTGTCACGCGTTATGATATCCATTGGAGAATTCGGTATCGGTATGGATTGTGTATCATGGTAAGCCTTAGATATTTGTGCTACGAGCCTGTAATCTCGAAGCAGCTTAGGGAGTATGTCACGCAAGATCGACCTATACACCTTGTGACTTGCCCGAATGTCCCCCGTACCCAATCTTCACTCCACCCCTCCATCCTCCTCAACATCACTCGCGCTGTCGCATTCCTCTCCCTTAACTCCGCTCCTATTTTCAATTTTCTCTCAACTTTGCCGCCTTTCTCTTCGGAATGACACTGAGAAACGCTTCTCCCCAATCTCCTGTTTCTAACCATTTCAGCATTATCTCAACCACGTGGTTTACTGTCAGTACACTTCTGCTCTGCATGGTCATATATTCTCCAATAGGTAATTTTGCTGTTGGTATGCCCAGCTCGCAGGCGCGTTTGTAGCAGAGACCTTTGTGTCGGTTCTTGTCCACTATCCCGCCGATAATATAAGATGTGTTTGGAGAGAGCGCCGTTAGTGTGTCATCGGAGTCCGAGGATAGATAGATTATTCGGGGCTTTGTCTGTGTTGTAGCCGCTGATGAATCGATACCTGAGTCTGATTTCGAAAATCCTTGTTCAATCGAATCTTCACTAACAGCTTGAGCTGGCTCTTGAGAGGTAGATTCAGGCGCTGCAGATGATCCATTCTTTTCCGCTTGGGAAAAGTCTTCCTCTGTCTTTGGCGCCAAAGCCCCCGCCAATTTCCCACCTTCACGCCCTCTCATAATCCCGTCCATCTCCTCTGCAGCCTCCACGAAATTACCCTCCCTAAATCGGACTCCCTTCCAACTCAGGTGATTATTATCCAACATATTCTCAAACCTCGTCTTCAGTGCTCCGCCCCATGAGCTCATGAGCAAATGAGAGCGGAACTTCGACGTCCTATTATCCGAATAGCATCTCGTAAGCTGCGCACTAAGAGAAATAATTTCCTTCTCCAGCATATACTCATCGAAGTCGCAATCCACGACGAATGTGACCGGAACTTGGAGAGGTCTGCTTGGGCCTTTGACTTTCTCTGACTTTGGTTCTGCCTTTGAAATGTCTCCGGAATCGATCTTGGCTTGGAGTTCTGCTCGAGTTTCGGCTTTGCGCGCTTGTTTCTCCTTATGTTTTTCCCGTCGCTTTTCTCTGCGCCATTCTTTCCCGGCTTCCCATTCTTGTTTCTTGCGGAGCTTTTTCAAAGCACTTTTGGAAAGATTTGCAGTTCCTGGCGGTTGGTCCTGCGCTGGTTTCTCAGACCCATTTCGTGCTTCGGATTGCTGTGTTTGCTCACTTTCTGGTGGGTCATTGGTGTGCTCGTCGTCCCCTTTGTCAAGCTCTTGCGCTGCGGGAGAGATTTCAGGCTGAAAAGACAGCCTACGTACCTTCGAGGGGCGTTCTTCGGCCATGTTGTGTGGAGGGGTGGAACAAGTGGAACAAGTGTTACTGCAGCGTTGGAAAAATTGCACGAGGTCGGAGGGGAGGGGTCCAAAGGCGGTGTGAGTGTGAGCCGGCAGAATTGAATGAAGGTACGGTAAAGTCATACCCCCGGTAAAAAGGTTAGTACGCTTTTTGAAGCATTTTTAAGAATTGCCGTTTTTAGAAAGATTTTAATGCCGTTTTTATTTGAGCATCGACTAGTTTAGTAGCCTCGCCAATTATAAAATTGTCCGATATTCTTGAAATTGCCAAGTTTACAAAAGCGTTAATTTCTGGGTTTGGATCTGCCAATCTTTTCACCGGGGGTATGACTTTACATACACCCCTGTGAAAGTGGAGTCAGTCACGCTCTTTACGCGCTTCGCGTCCCCCACCCCAGACCCTGACCCTGACCGCGACGTGATTTGAGCAAGCACTCGAATTCTTCTCAACAACTTCACAAAGCCTACAAATGAAGGCCTAGTTGGCAAAGATACTGCAATCACCAGAACACCCACTACACAATGTCTTCACGTCCAGAATTGAAGGTATCTTGCTCTCAACATGCTTCGTGAACGCCACTCTAATCTCTGTGCAGGTTGACGACGAGGGAGGCTTTATCAGATTCTTCAAGTCCCTTCCGGCCCGAGGTGAAGACACCATACGGATCTTTGATCGTGGAGATTTCTATACTGCTCACGGCGATGATGCATCATTCATTGCCCGAACTGTAAATGCCTCTTCTCCTCTGCAACTTTCACAATTGACTCGAAGTATAGGCGTATAAAACCACCGCCGTGCTAAGGCAACTGGGCAAAAATGATTCTACTGGCCTTCCTTCAGTTACGATGACCATCACAGTCTTCCGGAATTTCCTTAGAGAAGCTCTCTTCAAGCTAGGCAAACGGATCGAAATATGGGAGACTACTGGGCGCATGAATTGGAAGATCACCAAGCAGGCATCACCTGGAAATCTGCAAGATGTCGAGGAAGAACTAGGTGGGCAACTCGATGCTGCGCCAATGATACTGGCAGTCAAAGTGTCGGCAAAGGCAGATGGAAGAAATGTTGGGGTATGCTTCGCAGATGCCAGTGTCCGTGAATTAGGCGTTTCCGAGTTTCTCGACAACGATTTATATTCCAATTTCGAGTCGCTCCTCATCCAACTGGGTGTGAAGGAGTGCCTGATCCAAGTCGATAATACAGAAAAGAACGCGGAAATGTCTAAGCTCAAAACGATCATCGATTCCTGCGGTGTAGCCATTTCGGAACGAGCGGGAGCTGATTTTGGCATCAAGGATATCGACCAAGATTTAGCGAGGCTATTGAAGGACGAGAAAGCAGGTAGAACTCTAGCCCAGACAGACCTCAAGCTTGCAATGGGATCGGCTGCTGCATTGATCAAATATCTTGGAGTTTTGCACGACCCTTCAAATTTTGGCCAATATCAACTGTACCAGCACGACCTTTCCCAGTACATGAAGCTCGATGCTTCAGCGCTAAAGGCACTCAATCTCATGCCTGGACCAAGAGATGGATCTAAGACTATGTCCCTATACGGCCTACTGAATCACTGCAAAACGCCCGTTGGCAGCCGGTTGATGGCACAGTGGCTCAAGCAACCGCTAATGAGCAAAGATGAGATTGAGAAGAGACAACAGCTTGTGGAAGCCTTTGTTGAAGATACAGAATTACGGCAGACCATGCAAGAAGAGCATCTGCGATCCATTCCAGACCTCTATCGACTTGCTAAGCGCTTTCAAAAGAAACAAGCAACTCTTGAGGATGTTGTACGAGCATACCAGGTTGTCATCAGACTGCCGAACATCATTGCTACCCTTGAAGGTGTGATGGATGAGCAGTACAAAGATCCTCTGGACGAAGCTTATACCCTGAAGCTTCAGGAACACTCCGATAGCCTGGCAAAATTGCAAGAAATGGTGGAGACGACAGTCGATCTGGATGCGATGGACAATCACGAGTACAAGATCAAGCCTGAGTTTGATGATAGTCTCAAGACGATCAAGAAGAAGCTGGACAAAGTGAGGCACGAGATGGACGTTGAGCACCGAAATGCTAGCGATGAACTCAATCAGGAAAGGGACAAGAAGCTCTTCCTAGAGCGTCACAAAGTTCACGGCTGGTGTATGCGTTTGACCAGGGCAGAAGCTAGCTGCATCCGCAACAACAAGCACTACCAAGAATGCTCAACCCAGAAGAACGGCGTATACTTTACCACGCAAAAGCTACAGAGTGCTCGGAGAGAGTTTGAGCAGCTGGAGGGAAGCTACAACCGGACCCAGAGCAGTCTAGTCAGCGAAGTTGTTGGCGTCGCTTCGTCATATTGCCCGGTCATCGAGCAATTGGCCGGAGTCCTTGCCCATATGGATGTCATCGTGAGCTTTGCACACTGCTCAGTCCACGCACCCACATCCTATGTCAGACCAAAAATGCATCCCCGTGGAGAAGGTAATACTATTCTCAAGGAAGCACGGCATCCCTGCATGGAGATGCAAGACGATATTCAATTCATCACCAACGACGTAAACCTCACCCGCGGCTCCTCCGAATTCCTGATCATAACAGGTATGCAAAATCTCGAGGATTTTAAATTTTTCATATGAAGTCCCAAAGTTCGAATACTTTCCAAATCAAGCAATGCTAACTCGATAACTCGACCATAGGTCCCAATATGGGCGGCAAGAGTACTTATATCCGTCAAATCGGCGTCATAGCCCTCATAGCCCAAATTGGCTGCTTTGTCCCCTGCGCCGAAGCCGAGCTCACCATCTTCGACTGCATCCTTGCGCGCGTCGGCGCCTCCGACTCGCAACTCAAAGGCGTCTCGACGTTCATGGCCGAAATGCTCGAAACAGCCAACATACTCAAATCCGCCACCTCAGAAAGTCTCATCATCATTGACGAATTGGGCCGCGGAACCAGCACGTACGATGGTTTTGGACTCGCTTGGGCGATATCTGAGCATATTGTGAAGGAGATTGGTTGTTTTTCGATGTTTGCGACGCATTTCCACGAGCTGACTGCGCTGGTTGATACGTACCCGCAGGTGCAGAATTTGCATGTCGTGGCGCATATTGATGACCGGGGGAAGGCTAAGCGTGAAGTTACTCTGCTTTACAAGGTGGAAGAAGGTGTTTGTGATCAGTCCTTTGGTATTCATGTTGCTGAGCTTGTCCGCTTCCCAGAAAAGGTGGTCAATATGGCAAAGCGGAAGGCTGATGAGCTTGAGGACTTCACGGGCAAGCATGATGCTGCTGCGTTGAATGTGGCGAAGGAGGATGTTGAAGGGGGGAGTCAATTGCTGAAGGATGTGCTGTTGAGATGGAAGGAGCAGTGCGAGGGCAAGGACTTGACGAAGGATGAGAAGGTGGAAATGATGAGGGAAATGGTCAGAGGAGATGAGAAGTTGCTCGCTAATCCTTTCTTTCAAAGCGTGAAGGCTTTGTAAAAGTAGTATGTTTGGGTTTGAGGCGTTTTGGGCAATGAGGGCGATGGCTATACTAAAATGGCTGGAGGCTCTGGCATTCCCGACCAGAGTTTAATTGCAATTGAGAATACTAGGCGCTATTAAATTATTTGATTCACAGATTCTTCAAACTACTTCACCTGCAGTGCTCGTTGTCGGCCCTCCGTAGTGGATGGTGGATGGTGCGAAAGGTAGGGGGGGACAAATCATAAGCAAGCCCTGGACAAATATATTCTCACTCGAAGTTCGACTGTCACTACTCTACTTTACATGATCTTGCCAAGATATGACATGGATGACGCCGTGTTTCACTTCTTCGGCTTCAGAAGTGAAGTGCGGCTAACACTTCCATCAAGCCTTCCTTCCCTCAAATTCACCACTGGTATCCCGACCGGCTTTCCCGTACTCTTCATTTAGCATTATATATAAAAGACACTCGACAGACACATATCTCGGTCAAGATCTTGGAACGAACTCCTTTAGAAAGCATAATGTAAGCACGTCGTAAAATCTAGAGCTCCTGCAGAGTGCTCCTCCTGCCAGTTCCTTGACCTGAGTTACCTTCGTTTCATTAGAGCTAAAGCTCGTTATCGTTCAAATAACCAGCTGGCATGACTTGACAACAAGTTTCTTCTTGACAGCAGCTTCACAAGCATCGACCCCTACTTTCAGATTCTATCCTTGAACTTCAGTCTCACTCCGCTGCCAATCGCTCTCCAGTCTTTCTCCTTTCATGTCTGCACAAGCATGGCAGTAGATATGTGGTCGAGGAGAACATTACCATTTTGATTCTAGTTTGAAGAGAATGGGAATTAGCTGAGACCTTATACCTCACTAGCTAGTAATATCCCTAAGGGTATCACAAGTGTTAGATGGAGAAAAGAGCTGTGAGTGGTGAATGAAGAGAAAGCAAGCAGCTGCCAAGGAGACTCTGTTCTTTTCTATGTATAGAAACGCCTTTCCAATGGAGATCAGAGAACAGCCCTCAGTTATCATGGCATCAAAAGACGCATGTTTATCCTCCAAGCAGCATCTGAACTCCCTTAAATTTATCAGGCGTTCAATCAGAATCAATCTTAAAAGAAGCAATATTACTTGCCGTTGTAAAGAGAACGAATTTAGGCCCAGCGAAGGAACAACTTCTATATGTTGACAGCAGATCTTGTCTTGACAGCAATCGGACTGAAATGAAAGCCAACATTGGCTTGAATCGTAGATACCGCGCTTGCAACAGGTAACCAATACTCATTTATCCCATGAGGAAGTCTAGTTAGATCTTTCAACACGTGTTTAGAATTGGAACGGAGAATACCCAATTCAAGTGACGGCTAACAAAAGGAAGGCTGAGAATTTGAGCTTGGTGGTTCACAGGACCTGGTCTTGGAGAAAGAGGAAAGGTAAATAGGCAGCTCCAAAGGAATGTTTTTTGTAGAAAACATACGGGAAGGAAAACATGAAATGAAAATACGGGTCTACAGGAGGTGCTTCATTCCATCTATCCGCCAAATCGGCGCTTTTAACTCAACGCTATGGGTATCTCCTCATATTTTCACACTCATTGCACCTCCCTCGTGCTCGAATCGTCACATCTCAGGCCCGCCTTTCATCATTTCTTAAACGTATGGCTCTTCCCCGTCCTCTCCGTCTGCGCCCTCCTCATCCCCTTCGGCGCATCGGCACTCTTCGCATACGGATCAAACGGCTTCTGCTTCTTGCCCTTCTTCCCACCACCATCCGCCCCATCAGGCTTCTTCTTAGAATGGAGCACCGACTCTGCCTTACTGTAATCGAACGGCTCTTCCTCATCGACTCCCGCAGCATCACCAGTGGATCTTGACACCTGGTTAGATGCTTGAGCCTTAGCAGCAGCTTTCCTTGCCGCGGCCTCCTCACGCTGTCTCTGATGTCTTTTGTATTTTTTCTCGTCGGCTTTGGTTACCTGGAGACCTTTTGATTTGGAAATTCGTTGGGCTTTTTGAATGGCGGATGAGTCTGAGGGGCCCGGGAATGAGATGTCGTATTCTCCGTCCCCTTGTTCCTCTTCCTCATTTTCAGGTTCTTCTTTCATTTCTTCATCTTTAGAATCTTCCGAGGATGATTCAGATTCAGATTCAGATATAGATCCAGATTCGGACTCGAACTCGGACTCGAACTCGGACTCGGACTCGGACTCAGATTCAGAGATAGCCTCACTCTTCCGCTTTGCCCTGCGCTTCAAGACGAAAGGCTCTTGTGGGTTGACGTCTGGCTTGCTTGGTTGTATTGGCAGCGTGACAGTAGCTGGTGCGGCGACTTCTTGAGACAATGGATCCTTTGCAGGTTCGTATATACTAGGAGACAGCTGTGGGAGGGGTACGGCAAGTCGAAGCTCGTCGTCACGCTTGGCAGGAGCCGACTCGTCCCAAATACTGCTACCAAAAGCACCTCCCCAAAATGTGGAGTTGGAGCTTCGCAGATCGCTTTCATCTACAACCGCAACGAGTGGCTCAGCTGAGGAGGACTTGGACTTGGCGGCCAAAGCAGGAATATTTGCTTTGGCTGTAGCACCAAGCGAATCTGGACGCAAGACATCCATTATACTTGGGCCATCGTCTGCTTGAGCCTTGGCCTCCTTGATTACGTTGAATAACTCGCTGCTGCGAGACTTCACGTTGTGGGAGATTGGACGAGCAATCCCAAGCAGAGCCTGTAGATCCGGAAGGACCATCTTTGCAATGCTGAAAATAATATGATTTGGCATAACAAATGCTGTGCTGTCATCATCTGCTCGTGCAACCTGATCTCGCCACTCATGGACAGCTTTGAAGACTGCAAACTGCTCCTTGTTGAAGAGAGCTGGTGTCTTCACGAGCAAGTTGTACCAGCCTCCCGGCCCTCTACCACTCCCCGCATTGTAGACTTGGCGTTCATAGCGCTGCAAAGAGACCTCCTTGGACTTTTGAAGTACCATATCTATCCGATTCTCGTCGGGAATTTCAGGATTCGTCCTGTCTATTAGCTCATTACGCATGCTGTCATAGATGTACAGAAGAAAATGCGTGTCCGATCTGGCGTACATGAACATCTCCTCTGGGAGAGGCCTGAAAGAATTCTAGTCAGAGGAGATTATGAAAAAAAGCAATGTTACTGACCGAATTCTCCAGTCAGCCAGCTGGTACTTCTTGTCCGCATCAAAATTAACGAATTTTTTTAGTAGGAAGGCCAGGCTTCCTCCTGCATATCCTAGGGTCTTACTTGCCCAATGGGTATCGAACAGACCCACAACGTAAAGTCCAAGGTCTCTTTGAAGCCAAACAATATCCATAAATGCGCCATGGAGGACCTAAGTTGTCAGATATATGCTTCCACCGACGAAGAAAATTTTCAACAATACCTTGACGATCTTGGGATCTGCAAACACCTCATTGAGCGCCTGTAGCTTGTGTCTCCAGGGCTTCAGGGTGTCCACGATCCAGTTTTTATTGCGAGTACTGATTTGCATTAATGAGACGAGGCCAACGTAAGATCGAGTATCATGATGCTCTAGGTCAATGGCAATTTCACTGGCACCCTTCAGTTCATTCAGCATTTCCAGTACACCCTCTTCAGTGTCGACCCAGGTGGCAGAAGTAGTATCAAAATCTTGGTACATGATGGGCTCTGCTTTCTGATAGACTGTTTCGGGATATTGAAGGTGCAGAATTTCTGTCTCATATGGATGTCGATATCTAAAGTAGTTGTCAGTATTGTCAACAATTTGATCAGAAATTGTGCTGCCGCTGTGCTCCAGATTCTGAATGCGCCTGTAGAACCGTTGTTTTGAGGCCTTACTTAAGCCCTCAGGCGTAGTTGACAGTGGTGGAAGAAGGAGCAGCGGAAGAGAATTGGTGTAGTCATACTGTTTTTGGTCGAAGTCATTCGTAATCATGCCCAGGCTTTCCTCTAAGGGTATCGTAGCGTGGGGTTTTGCAGTGAGAAAGGGCTTCCACGGCGAATTGTCCTGACTATCAGGTTTAACTTCGAAGGCAAGCTGCGGTTTGACGAGATTCTGATTTCGGAAAGAATTACCCAAGAAAGGGGTGTACTTCTTTCCGGTCGCTGCGGTAGCCTGCTACTATAAGTTACTGCACAGAATCTGTGGATCATGCAAGCTTACCGAATCAGCTGGCGATTGCTCTTTCCGCTTGATCATACCCGTGTATTCGTCGAGGCAGGTGTCGGTCTTCTCCAAGAGGGAATCAATAACGTCCACTACAGTCCGCCAGTTGTTGTCCACATCGTCGACCTCTTCAAGAACCGGCGCGCGTAGTTCGGAGATGGACGCGGCAGACTTCAAGAGCTTGGAGGACAAATCAAGGAGGCGCTGGCCTTGCTCGTCGAGAGCGGCGCCGACTTGGCTATTGAACGATCGGTGGAAGGCGAGGTCTTCTGAAGAGAGTTGGCCAGCAGTCCGAGTGGTTGCAATCAGCGGGGCCTGGACCTGCTCCTGCAAGGACTTGAAGTCCGGGATCTTGGCCATCGTGGTGTTTTGGGCATTTGCAGTGGCTTGCGGGGAAAGGACTCGGAATGCTGGGATGTGGTGGAGGGACAAAATCAAAATATTCTGGACCCCTGTCAGCTGTCAAAGGGTCGGCGAAAGGGAACGCCGATGCATGGCTCCAGTACAGTAGCGCGCCGCGCTTTGCCCCCCTGTCCTTCTTTATTTGGGACAGCTCGAGGCTCAACTTCTGCAAGATCTCTCTTCACAGAACAAGTAACACATCATGTCGTCCTCACTAGCTGCAGAGTGCAATGAGGTGAAAGAGTGAGTTCAAGGCCAACAGTCGGAAGTGTCGGTGTTGATTGCATCTCAGCCGTTACGACTCTTGTTTCCTCAAGTGGTACAGTGAAAGTGCGTCATTCGCCGCCGCCTGATCCTGATCCTGACCCTTTGAGCTTGAGCTGACTTACTGGCAGAATACCTTCGGAATAAGGGCACGAGAGATGATTGTGATGCCTTGTTCAAAGACTATAAGCAATGCTTGACAGTCGGTCATAGCTGCCTAGAATTTTGCGTAAATCTAACTTGGGATAGAGTGCTCTGAAAGAGCGTGGCATCGACAAGATGCTGGAGGAAGCCCGGGAAGACCATAAGGAGAATGATGCGGCCAATATGCGGCGAAGCTGTGAGCAAACTGTCCCATTCAAGCCTGGCGAAGATACTCATAGCTTTAGAATGAGGTCCTTTAATATCTGGAAAGCGGCATGGGCACGGCGTTTAGTGAAGCATTTCCAGGAGACTCTGCTCGGCATCCATGTAAATTGATATGCAGCGCCTCTCTCAACATCTACGTATCGAAATTGTATTATTTGCAGCCACACAAACCCAGCCTCTCAAACCATTTCGAATTCTGATCAAACTACGTGAGACCATGCCCGAAAAGTCTAGACCGTCGACCAAGACCTGGGGGAAAGGGTCTAAATTTACACGTGATGGGTGGAAGGTTAATCTCAAACCCCTGCCCCAAGATTGTCGCCGCCAAATTGTCCCCCCAACGGCGCGCCAGGGAGCTACACGCCAACGACGAAGGCATGCTGCACAGTCCTGAGCCTCTATTCCGATGATGTGGGAATCCCCTCAATAAACTGTCCCAAACTCTCCCCAACGCCCGCTCTCCGCCTCCAAGGACGCCCCTCTCGAACACCTGGAACCCTTACGTATTCATATGCGTTCTGCCGCGTCTACCCACCACACCGAAAACCAGCAATCCTCCATTCCAGTGATGCCAGTGCAATAGAAGCAGATTCATGCACCCCTTCTCCATCCTCACTCTTGCGATCTTCGTAGCCGGCTACATTACTGCGAGGTGGGATCTGGTCACTCGACTTTATGAGCTGGCAATCTTCGCATGGGATCACGGTGTCGTTGTACGTTCTGCAGAGCTCCCGCAGATTATGACCAGCTAACGACGATTGGGACAGGCACGCACGGCGAAAGGATTTGCGATCCTGTCCTTCTTCTTCTTCCTATTCATCATACCATTGGAGAGGCTTGCCTCGAGGGAAACGAGGCTGGTGAGGTGGACTCTCTCGGCGCATTAGACGCGACTAATACATTGCAGCACCCAAGGGCCTCGAGTGCTGGCATATCTGCGCGGGAGCAACTGCGACGCCGTGGCTCCTTTTAGAACGACACCAGAAGCTGAGAGTCTGTCATGCCCGATCATGATGGGCTTATGAGAATATTTTGGCCCGCGGACCTCTCCAGAAGCGATGCCCCAGGGATAATAGTAGGATGGAGGAACTCAGGGCTTGATGTCTTCGTTGTGGCGATACTAGAGGAGGTGGACGTAAGTTGGGAGACCGTTCAGGAGGGGGTCCTGCTGATGGATGTCTAGGCGCGCAGCGTGGAAAATGCCTTGAAGGTCGGAACGTTATTTCGAAACGCCAGTCACCCAATCGAGCGAATATATGAGCTATGTGGGCGGTCGTCTATGGAAGTCCTCGGGCTTACGAATTCGCCGCAGACCGACGTCGAATTGCTTCAAATACATGCTTCCAGAGGGTCCCATCTCAGGATGCCACAGATATCTTGCGCGAGGGCGTCTACAATACAGATAATCATGTTTGAACGCCCGCTACCAAACAGGATGCAGTACATATCCCTGAACCCAATATCATTGGCTTTGGGAGACAAAGCGGAGAAGCCAAATCATGCGCCAGGCAGTGTGGATGCTGAGGAAGAAAAGGAGGAAATGAAGAATCGAGCGCGAACGAAACATTTGGTCGAGAAGTTGAAGCTCCATACGGTTCACAAACATCCTCCGTCCCAGAAAGAGCTGGCACTTCCCAGGATTGTCAACCAAATCAACTGCTCTTTCGAGCTGGACAAACTGCTGCAAAAAAACATATCACTTGTTGGAAGGCGGTCACGGCGAAGTTTGAGTGTCTCAGAAAGGGTGGTGGAATCTGCAACAACCATGAAAGATTTTGTTGTTCTGGCTATTTGGGAAGTGATGACTCTGTACATCTATCCTATCATTCGGCGAGCATTCATACTTGGTCTTGTCTGCCACCGGGTCGTTGCAGAGGCTTTGCTCCTCGTTCTGGAGTGGCGAGCGAAGCCAGACTACGCGGCGCTGAAAGATATATCGGCTACCGCTCAGCAGGTGGAGATACGGCTGCAGCAATTTTGTTATTGGCCATTTCAGGTATGAATATTATTTTTCTTAACTTTATTCTAGTATATCGCACCTGCCTTTAGGACGGATCTGCCCATTAAATTGGCCTGACCTCGAGGCCTTGGACGCGCCTGCCCTCTCAGGATGAACTTACTTTCAGATTGACTGCCCTCCGGACACTCCTTCCCTCTGAATGCATCGCACCCACCATGTCTTCATTGTCGTCGGCTTCCGATCTATCTTTCACCTCCACACTCCTTCACACTTCACACCTCACCACTCCTTCACGCTCCAAACAGCTCAACGCTCGTCACAACACTCATTCTACTCATCAATGGTGGACTGGACTATCTTCTGCCTCGTCTGCGAGTGGCTATTCACCAGGTGCAACGTACTGGCTTGTCGCCATCTGCTCGAGACACCCAGGTAGGTCTGAAAAGTACTTTTGCACTTGGAAAATATTACTAACGCGAACGATAATCAGACCAGTCTAAGCTGCAGACTGCTAAAGAGCACTCTCGCTTTAAACAGTCTCCAGATTCACCGTCACTCCTTGAACTCTCGGCGGTCTTTCTGGTAATCATTCTAGTAATCACTCCTTCACTACACCCACAACTGCCAATCACGGATGTAGTGCCCCTTGGAGCAAGATGTAAGTCTGAAAAGTACTTTGCAGGACACATTGCTAACGTAAACAATTGCCAGACCAGTCTGAGCCTCGTTGCCTGCCAGCAGCGAAACCTCATGGGTTGGACAGCGCCCATTGGTTCACCTGTGCACAATTACCTCTATCACAGAGAGCGTCTCTCATGTAAGTCTGAAAAATACTTTGTAATTGGATTCATTGCTGATGCAGACAGTAGCCAGACCAGTCTGAGCTCGCAGCTTTAGTCCCATAGAGTAAGGAGCGTCCGTCAGCTCAAGATGGATTCCGGCCCTCCGCCAAACGTCCTTTTGGCTGCACTCTCCTCTGGAGTAGGTGACATTCTGCAACTTGTTGTCTACTTTACCTGGAGCTGTCTGATGGCGACCCCCTCCAATGGGAAGAACCCTCTCTACTCAATGTTCTTCACAGCTGTCGACGTTGTTGAAGCACTAGCTTCTACAACATCTCTGGTCTTTGCTGACGGGCTCTTCGAAATGATCAAGTCCCAGACACCTCCAACCATCGCTGACTTCAAACGCCTGCCAACTAATGCCGATCAGCGTTGGAGTATATATCTGATTGTATTGGAGAAGAAAGGCTGTCGCCCTAAGGTCTATATAGGATCCG
Organism: Lachnum nothofagi; assembly: GCA_003988875.1. Classification (NCBI taxonomy): domain Eukaryota; kingdom Fungi; phylum Ascomycota; class Leotiomycetes; order Helotiales; family Lachnaceae; genus Lachnum; species Lachnum nothofagi. The sequence goes on from QYSG01017778.1 coordinate 288,973, forward strand.
GCACAGACGCGTCTAACCCTAAGGGAGTCTCTCGTCACCTGAGCCACTATGACAGACTTGAGTACTTGCCGCGATACGTTAAGGAAGAAGGCATAGACCTTGGGCACGAAATTACATTTAAAGGTCTTCTGTGCTGGGCCGCAGTCCCTTCCGCAGGTTTGCAACCCATCACGCGACTCTTGTTCATTGCTATGGAGGCCGCGTTTGCCTATATATTTTAGGCCATGCGAACTCCCAACGGCAACCACTTTGGCATGGCGCGATTCTGTCCTTGGTCTATCGATAGCCTTACATATGATGGCTTGTGTTCTCATTGCTCGTTGTATGAAGGTGTGCGAGGCGATTTCAATCTCACACCTGAAGACCTTGAAGCGAAAGCCGCTGAACTCAAGCAAAGAAATGCGGAAAAGAACAAGGCAAAGTGCAAGTCCTGGTATGAGAATCAATTAGCAACGAATCTCGAGGCTTTTCGCGCTTCCTGTCGCACTGCCTCATTGGAATACTCGAGGAGCTACCGCGAAAGGAATCCAGAGAAGGCTGCAGCGGCCCGAGAAAGATCTGAGCAGAAAGCGAAGGCCGAGAAGAGATTTCATTGCAAGCTTTGTGGTGTCTCATGTGAGAACAATCCCAAACTTCAAAGACATTACAGGAGCCCAACTCACCAACGAAAGGAGGCTGCCGTAAAGAACATTGCCACCCTGTCATTCAAACCTCTTGGAGCTGTCCAGGCCTCTCCAAGAATGACGATGACGAGGCCCCTGGTATGGAGGTTGAAAGTACTTTTGAGACGAAGTCTACCACTATGACCGACACTGCTGGACCCGTCTGGGTGCTCGACGACGATGGTAGTGAGACAGAAATGGACGGTGTCCAAAGTACTTTTGGGGTTGCCAGCGACAACGCCTCCGGCTCCAATGCACTTGCACCCTTGTCAGGCACCCGGCTTGACGTCAAAGCTGCTAGACCAGTCTCAGCCTCCTCTACCACTAGTATGACCAAGACTGTCAAGAGCACGAATAAGATCACTAGCAAGACCACTAGCAAGTTCACCAGCGAGACCACGGGCATCACCAAGACTAGAAAGATCAGCAAGACCACCAGCAAAGTTAAGACTGTTGCCCCAAACACCGCTTCTCACCTAACTAAGGAGTCGATTGCCCTCAGAAGCGTTGCATCTTCTTTCAAGACTGCAGCCAAGCCTGCCGCCAGACAAGTCCAGATGTCCAGCTTTCTACAACTGGCCAACCTCCCTGCGTTCTCGAGCTCCAAGCTCGGCTGAGGCGCAAGACCGTGACGGTTACTTTTTGGACTGTTTTTGGAGCCGGGAATCATACTCTCTTTGCCCGAGATCATGCTTCGTGCTAGGAACCATCATTTTCTTTGCTAGAACCATGCTCTTCATTATGTCCAGTGCTAATACAACATGTATCTTAGTATATCAAGCTCCGGAAGCGGGGGGATGATTGGAAGAGTGTCACAGAGAGCCATGCAGACTATATTAGGTTCTATAATAGCCTCTGGCTTGTAATGAATGATATGTCAGAATCCCTCGCCTCCCATACTCCTCCCGAAGACTCCTGAAATGTCCAAACTGACAATTCCTATAGAATCATCGGAATAGCTTTAGGCTCCTATATTATCGAGAATTCAAGTAGTCTGGCTGAGAACATTAGCGAGATCCTAAGCTTGTACTCTATCGCCGCGTTGCGAAGAACCATCTTCTGGCTGATGGACCAGCCTGCTGGTTTGAAGCTCAACGACGAGTTGGCTGCTTTCCTGGGAGACTTGTTCCTGTGGTACAGTGACCCTCAACTCACCTGATAACCTCTAGCTAACATCATGAAAGGGTTTTGGAGCATTGGAGCAGTGAGTACAATCAGTATACTTCCATGACCTGATTCTGATGATATGCAGATTGCATCGAGGCTTTAAGGCCTGCACTACCTCGCCTGGTCTGGTTCGTCGGGTTTTCCAGCTTCGCCGGGGCGAGCATGCCGATCGCACTCTTTTCCGACATCCTGTCGATACTGGCAATTCACATCTACTCCTTCTACATGGCATCTGCGCGCGTTTTTAGTTGGCAATATACCATCCTCCTCTCCCTCTTTCAGCTTTTCCGAGGGAAGAAGCACAATGTATTACGAAAGCGTATTGACTCCTGCGATTACGATCTGGATCAGCTGCTCCTCGGCACCATCTTGTTCACGCTCTTATTTTTCCTGCTACCGACCGTGGTTGTATTTTACGTCACATTTGCATTCTCGCGTATGGCGATCATCTCTCTGAAGGCTTGTCTAGACACACTGCTTGCGTGCCTAAATCATTTCCCGCTTTTTGCACTCATGTTACGAATTAAAGACTCGCAACGGCTGCCAGGCTCGTTCTTTCCCCTTTCTCCTGCATATGAAAATTTGCTAAGCGAGCTTTACAGGAGGGATTCGTTTTGAACTTCGAGACATCCAACAACTCGCTCCTTCCACCCCGACCACTAAGTCACCCACGCCTCCACCAACATCCTACATCTACCTAAAGGTTCGTCCCCTCCAAAATTCTATCTTCGCGTCTTTCTCTAACAGAGACCAGTCCGTCCCCCTAACCTTCCGCGCAATGTTCCACCAATACTTCCAGCTCGGCCACCGCATCCGCAAACACTACCTCTCGCCGCGCGTACTGATGTGTCTCGCAACCGGCAAATTCGTGCCGCCTATCCACCGCAAGAATCTCTATTCCCTGCAATATAGCATGTTGCCTGCGCGGCGGGCGGGCATTATGGACATGTGGCACGCGCTGACGGCGAAGGAGGATGGAGGGAAGGATAACAAAGGATGGGATAGTGGGGTCGCGTGGAAGGTGAATGGGAAGAGGCTAAATGGGGGCGCGAGGAGGTATGCGCATTAGGGAGAGGGATTTTTGTATATATGTGTGAGGTGGGGGGCTTAATGATAATGTGGAGGTTGATACCCAATTTGCGCTATACTCTATACTTTATACTTCAACGCTCACTTTTCCAAAGTTTGGTTCTAAGTCACACGTCTACCTTGCCATTTCTCAAGAAGAGGCTTGATATAGGCGCTTGCCAAAGAGAGTCTTTGAACCCGAGTTAAAGCTTGTTTTTCATTTATGAGACTGTAAATGCTATCATGCAGTAGCTAGTCTAATTGATGCAATGTCAAGACATGCTTGAAATGACCTCTTTGCCCATACCAATACGCCAATCCCGTCTCTCAAGCGCCAAACCCAAGCCCTTCCCATGCAGCAAAACGGTACATGTCTAGTGCGAAATATACTGGAACACAGCCGATACCTCACCTTCACCCACCTCCTGTCTAAGCAACAGATCTTGAATGGTCTTCATACCCTCATTAACAAAATGATTCCACGTACTCGTATCACCGTACATCATCGCCAGGGCCTTAATGTACTGCTTGCCATCCGGCTTACAGCGCTTGCACTTGAATGTGTCATGCGTATCGCTTGTCGTCCCGTCACGGTACTGGAACAGTTCCCTCAAACTATCGAGTGTGAAATGTCGTTCAACGTCTTGAGCTGAGTCAACAACGCACGACGAAAGAGACTGCTTGTGTGATTGACGCTGGAAGATTTTCTCTTCGATGGTGCCAGTCGCAATGAAGCGGTACACAAAGCAGTCCTTCTTTTGGCCATCTCGCCATACTCTTGCCAGAGCTTGCTGATCTGCAGCAGGATTCCAGTCCGGATCGAAGAGAATGAGTCGATTAGCACCAATGAGATTCAGACCACATCCACCGGCCTTACTACTCAGCAAGAAGATGAATTCGGCTCCATCTGGATCGTTGAACTTGTCCACGAGTTTCTGGCGCTTTGTCACATTCATTGTGCCATCAAGTCGAAGACTGCCATAGCCGCGGTGACGACAGAGCTTGTCAAACATATCGAGAGTCTGTGTGTAATTGCTGATAAGCACGATCTTGTCGTTCGAGTCTTGGCGGATTCGCGCAAGCATCCGGTCGAGTACTTGCATCTTTCCTGAGTAGTAAGGCCTGATATCTCGATCTCTGCCACGGGCATCTTTCTGAACATAATCATCCGGAAAGAATTGCTCACATCCCGGTAGGTCATCGGGAAGGTTGAGTAGATCAGGATGATTGCAGAGCTTCTTGAGCATGCCGATAGCTTTGAGAGGTTGACTGCCTTTGCCACGAAGCAGAGCTCTGATATCGGGACTTTTGATAAAGTGATTGTATAGGTCGAGTTGGAAAGGAGCCAGGTTGCAAAATACAACATGTTCGTACTTGACTGGCAAGTATTTTGAAAGAATGTCGTTCGTTCGTCTGATGATGAATTTGTTGACGACTTCCAAAAGCTCTTGGAGTCGCTCGTCTCCCTTCTCTCGGTCCTTATCACTGCCTGCAGCGTCGCGTCCCTTCAAGATTGGAAGCTCATACTTCTTGCGGAACTCATTTCGAGTTCCAAGGAGGCCAGGATTAGCGAAGCTGATGAGGGAGAAATACTCGGATAAATCGTTTTGAATAGGTGTGCCTGATAAGATAACTCGTCTTGAGACATTGAGCTCATTGAGCGCCGTGAAGGTCTGACTGTCTCCATTTTTCAAGCGGTGGCCTTCATCGCACAGCATGAGCCCAATCTTAGTATTCTTCAGTTCGCCGACATTCAAACGCAAGGTCTCGTAGGACACAATGATTACAGGTCGCGTGATTGATCGGCCACTTGCAATCGCCCACTGCCTCAATTGCTGAGTGAGCTCCTCTTTCGTAGCTTTCCCGTCGATTGCAAAGGGTGAAATGGCATCTGGTCCCAGCCATTTGACTAATTCATTCGCCCAATTTCTGACTAGACTTGACGGGCAAGCAATAATGGCCTTTTGAATCGTGGGTCTTCCGGCATCTGGCGATTGCTTCAAGAGGGTCCACATCAGAGTGATGCATTGAAGTGTCTTTCCCAGACCCATTTCATCTGCCATGATGCAGCCATTTGCCTTCTCTTCAATCATGCCCGTGACACACTTATACATGAACTTGACACCCTCAATCTGATGAGGCCGTAACACTTTAGCCAGTTTAGGATCAATCACCACAGGAACCTTCGGTCTGTCTCCCTCCACGACCTTCTTAATTCCCAATATTTCAGCGAGACTCTTGTGAACTAATGGGACCTCGATTTTCGGGGGTTCTGCTTCCTTTTTCGCTTCCTCGATCGGCTTTGGCTTCTCATCAATCGTAGGATCGTACAATACAATGGCGAATTCGCCACTGGGGTCGTGCAATGGCTTTGCGACAAACACAGCTCCTTGTCTTAATCCGAGAGTTGGGGGAGGACGATTGGGATTGTATGCTGGAGAATTCTTGTTGATTAACGGCACTGCAAAGCGCTTGCGGAACATCGTCTCCTTGTCCTTCACCTGGAATACGGGGAATCGATTCGCATCTCTATTTGCCAGAGCCAGCCGCTCCTCATTCGTCCATGGTTTGTCGCCATCGTCCTTGTCGCCATCAGCGCCCCCATAATCAACTTTCCGTCGTTTCCGCGATGGTTTGTCCGATGTGCGAGTTATAGCTGCAGAACCAGGGCATTTGAAAGGGCGGGACAACCGATCAGCAGTTTGAGGAGTACCATAGAGTCGCGCGCCTTGGGTTGAGGGCGGTCTACTCGGCGTATTCTCTTTGTCGTCGCTCAAGGTGAGATTGAAGGGCTTCTTCAAGCGGTCGGCATTTAGAGGAGTTCCTCCCAACGACCCGAGTCTCTTCTTGGTGACGGGCGCAGGGGTGTTGGAGACCTCATCAGGAGGAGTGATCATCATCTTGACAGATGATTATAACAGTCGCTATCCTTCAAACATGCTTTTTGGACAATTGGCAGTCAGCAGTCAGCGGTGCTGGCTTGAGAAATTGAGGTGGCGAAGACAGATGGATGTCAACAACCTTGACTTCGCGACGCGTCTTGGAACGCGCTGCACGTGACCATATTAATTTCGCCCAAAAGCGGAAAGAACACTTCACCGAAAAATTATCGTCGGCAGTGAAACGTAAAAACTTTTCCTCTCTCTTGTTCTCCATCCAGTTTTCTTGCGCGATTTGTCTTCTAAAGCTCTATTCTGTCCTTTCCTGCATATAGATTCCATTTCCTGTTCAATTGACATTTGGACGTCCCCATAATACAGACCCGCCGTCTTTCGCAACCCCGCCAAAGATGACCCCGCCTCCAACTTCGACAGACCTCTTCTTCGCCCGCTACCAGACTCCAATTCTGATGAGCGCCTTCGCAACTCAGTTCTGTCACCACCAATACATCAAGCGGACCGAGCCCTCACTTTTATCGGCCACTAGGGCTATACGAACCCTTGGCTTTCCTCGAACGCTGAGAGCTGGTCTTGGATGGGGCGTTGTCTTCATAGGACTCTTGACTGAGATCACATTTGCGAAGCAGGCCGTGACAGATCATAAAGATCCGATCGCGCAGAGGAGGCTTTGGAAGAGAACTCCTGAGACATCTCAATAGAATCTGCCAACGTTCCACAACCATGTATCAATAATCGCCATCTATTCCCTCCGAAAATACAAACACAATGTCCGCAGACTTCTGGGCTGGCTACATCTCCGGAGCAGCAGGCATAATAATCGGCAACCCCCTCGACATCCTCAAAGTCCGCCTGCAAGCCGGCTCCTCCGCCTCCCACCCAACAACAAACAGATCGAACTTCTCCTTGCGCGGTGCTACCGCCCCAATCCTAGGCTACGGCGCGCTTAACGCCCTCCTTTTCGTAACGTACAACCGCTCTACCGCCCTTCTCAACACAAATCCAGCCGGCACGGCCGCAAACCTCTGGACGACATGGCTAGCCGGCTCAATCGGCGGCCTCGCAACATGGGTCGTCAGCACGCCTACCGAGCTCGTGAAATGCCGCGCCCAGCTCTCTTCTTCCTCAAGCTGGGGCATCACCAAAGAGATCCTGCGAACGCAAGGCGTGCGGGGCTTGTATTTCGGGGGCGGGGTGACGGCGTTGCGGGATAGCATTGGCTATGGCTTTTACTTCTGGTCTTATGAACTTAGCACGCGCTTCCTGATGTCGAAGTTCAAGGAGCAGAGCTCGTCAGGCCAAGAAGCTGCGAAGGTGCTGCTGTGTGGTGGACTGGCGGGCGTGGTTACGTGGGCGAGTGTGTTTCCGCTAGATGTGGTGAAGACGAGGGTGCAGACTCAAGTTTTCCCAAGTACAGAGAATGCGCCATTGCTCGGAGCGGCGGCGGCCACAGCAGAAGCCACACCCCAGAGACTAGGAGCTCTTGAGGTTGCGAGGAATGCTTACAGGGCCGAGGGATCTGGAGTTTTCTTCAGAGGCTTGGCCGTGTGCAGCGTGAGGGCTTTCATTGTGAATGCTGCGCAATGGGTTGTATATGAGCGGATTACGAGAGAGCTAGATCCAGAGAGAAAGATTAGACCGAGCGCTGAGATACCCACATAGAGAAGAACTTAGACTTAGAGACGAAATAGACTAGAAGAGATGCAATAGAAAAGCTTGCTTTAATCTAGCAGACCTCGGCTTGTCATCGGAATAGCATATGTGATTTTTTGAATGCGCTTCCATGAACGATAAAGCCTACCCGTATCTATGAGCATAGTTACTCCTTTTGAGACACAATATACGCCATTTCCATCCACAGCTTATGATACAAGCCAATCCGCAGTCACCATCCCAACTCCTTTCACACAAGGCAAAGCAAACCCGCAGACCATGCCCTGTGAAACCTCTTACAGACTTGCAAAACAGCCACCAAATCCCCAAAATACAGCATAGGCTCGATCATACCGCATGGGCACGACTTCTAATAGTGCAGCTCCTGAGTGCCACCCTGCTTGCCACTTCCACTGCCGCCCCGGGCTTGGATGAATTGCTGATATTGTGCAAACTGCTGTTGAACCAGCTGTTGTGGCGTCTGATACTGCTTCTGTAATGGTGGGAAATCCTCATAGGCAACAGCAGCGTTATAGCTCGGAGGCGTGCCGTTGCTTGAGTTACGGTCGACATCGTCTAACGACTTGTAATTGTAACCGCCGCCTCCTCGTCCTCCTCGTCCACGTCCCCCTCCATTTCCTCGCCCGCCGCGCCCACCACGCTGATTGCCGTTCCCACGACCGCCCCGCCCGCCACGACTACCATAAGCCTGGTTGTCCTTGTGATTATTGTAGTCATTGCGCCCGCTTCCGTAGCTCTGCCCACCACTGTAGGAGCCACTCGTATGCCTGCTGTCCTCTTCGTCATGCTTCCGCTTTAGATTTTTGTTGGGGAACAGGCTCTCATACTGATTCTCAGATGGGATCTCTTCTTCTATGCGCAGCAGGACTTTCTCGCCAACCGCGCTTTCAAACACGAACTGCTTCTCGGGAGAGACGGGCTGCCAGTTCTGAATTTTACCTGCGTCGATCGGACGCGCGCCTTTGCGGAGAGCAAGAACAACGATGGGCACGGGGTTCTCGGTGTAGTACTTCTTTGTCTCCGGGACGGGCTTGACACTTGCAGCCCAGATCTTATTTTCAAACACAGCTGTGCCGTCAACTTTCCAGGTGGTCTTGCTTCCCATGCCACCGACTTTCTCCAGGATACTTTCTGGGCATGGCCGGGGAGTGATGAGAACATTGTTTGCGAGAAACTTCATCTCCGTATCGGGCATATTTGGTGGGAGATTAGCTAGTGTAAGCAGCTTTTGAGTGTCAGTTTCGTTGATTAAATACCCAGTATAGAAAACTGTCTTCTTGATCTGAAGACGCGTGCCACGCTTTGCTCTACTGACGTGTGCATTGTGATCATTGAGCATCCGCTGGATTTCAGCAGTCTCTACAACAGGATCCAGGAACACAGTCGCGTCGGCAACTTGAACCACCTCGGCTGTGATTGGGCCACGAGTAGGTGATCCTCCAATGCCATTCTGGCGTTTGTTGTAGCTCTGGAAATATTCTCTAAAGCCTTTGACGTGACGGACCCTGTCTTCGTAGATTCTGATCTCTTCTGCAAACTTATAGGTCTCCATGAGGCTCTCCAAGTATTTCTGCTTGAAGTTCATAGTGCTTGAGAAGTGCTCATTATTGGGTCCCACAGCTGGCTTCAGGGATATCATATCGAAGTCGAGTCCCTTACTATTCACCATCTTTTTGAGAAGATCTCCGAAAGCCTTCTCGGCGCGACCGGTCAGGAGGACGGTGAGAGCATCTTTTTGTTGCATACTGAGTTCAATGAGCTCTACTATGCGCTCGTTCCACCAGCCCTCCCAGGCGCGAGGCTCTTCCTTGGAAACTCCTTCGCCCGTGGCGGCGAGGATTCTCGAGTCGTGCCACCATCCGCCATTCGCAAGCGTTTCTTGTGTTTGTAGGAAGCCTATGGTTGGACCGTTCCATAGCTTTGGGTTGGGTAAAGGGCTGCTAAACACTGTAAATCGAGATTAGCGAGAAACTTAGCAAGGGCGAGGCTCTACTTACGGGTATTGTCGAAATCATAGACGTGCAGCGCCTTGATCTTCTCAGGAGCTAGAATACGTCAGTCGCTTTGGCGCAGAAGGTGAACGCGGCGGCGTACCTGGCAGTTGCTTGTTGGCGACAGACCAGCGATTCAAGGCAGTCACAGTATGTGTGATGCCATTTGCGTAGTTCCCGCTCATCCTCCCGCCAAGCACTGCGCGAAGAAGGCGCAGTTTCCTTAGAAAAGCAGACAGCTTTGATATCAGCGCATTTAATTGTTGTAATTGAACAAGGGAAGGGAGTGGGAGTTGGAACGAAGATGGTGAATGCTTTTGGTTTGTGAAGCATCGCGCGGCCGCGTCGTAGCGTCGAGGGACTTCTTGGGTGTTCTTGGGTGGGCCTCGCTTGCCCCAAAAATGAACCGTTCATCGACTTTCCGGTTGCAGTATTCATCCGATCATGGACACAAAAAGCCGGACTAAATAACGCGTGCTTTGAGTGTCTCACTCCGCCTGGCACATGCTAATTAGTCTGGCTTTTTTGTCCAGGACGAGCATGGCTTCCCTCCCCGCGGTCCGGCATGTAGCCAAGTCAAAGTCGGCATTGGGCTATATTTATTTGCAGTGTTACGTCAAGCCCGGTGCAAGTAAACAGCGTCAAGGAATTCTTTCTGTTTCGGAAAACGTCATCGAGGTCTGTGTAGCAGCCCAAGCCAGAGATGGGCAGGCCAACAAGGCTGTGACGGAAGTTCTCAGCAGCGTTAACTCAATCTACCATATTTTTACTATACACGCGAGGCTGATGCATCTTAGGCTCTGAAATGTCCCAAGTCAGATGTGGAAGTTATTCGGGGCCTCAAATCACGGGATAAGACAATTGCTGTTGGTGGCATTGATGTGAAGGACGACGAGCAGGGTTTTATATCAGGTATCAAGGACAAGTTAAAGCAGGCTGCTGATGAGTGAGAATGCATTACACTACTTGAAACTATTCCTGTTCAGTAGCACAAGAATCAAGGCCATGAACTAGGCGCGGTTGACGATTGCCTTCAAAGTTAAAGTGCGCAATCCAAGCTCTTGGACAAATGAAGAGAAAGGTACAAAGTGACCCGAAAAGCATATCCCATCTTAAGCCCATCGCTCCAGCCGAATCCTTGAAAGAGAGCCTTTATCTATTCTTATTATGCTCAAACTACCCGTTCATAAAGGAAGTACGGAAGCATGCCAAACGTCAAATGTCAAATATATTCTAAGAGCTTAGGGAATCGCTCAGCGTACACTTTAGCAAAATTGCTGCCCAAAGGCCACATAGCTTTAGGAAGACCAGGTTAATTTCCTAGAATCAGTGAAACATTGTCTTCTACTGTTCTACATGCGATTATATAGCATATGGACTCCGGGCCACACATGAATTGTGAATTTCGGAAACAAGGTATACGCCGAGTAATGCTACGAGCTCTTACATAACTCACTTTCTTGAATTACGTATTTTTTGACTTGCTAAATCTTGGACTCGAATTGTAGCAACCTGACCCAGCTGCTTAGTGGGGGGGTGCTACTCAAGGTTTGTGGGACATTGCAACCAGCGTGCAAAAGACTTCCCCAAAGTAAATTGTTGCTTAGGCGAATAGTATTTTGAGTCATGAAGCCTCTTCAACGCAGTTGTGACCGGTCATACCGATCCCCAGCCTTTCGACAATGCAAACTTCAAGGATAAAGAATCGACACAAGGATATCCATTGTTACGCAGCGCCACAATTGGCTCTCAGTGCAAGAGAAATTCACAAACAGCAATCAAAGAAATGAACTGCCGTAGAATTTAAGTAAATCAAAGGCTACTAAAATCTTCACTTTTGTCACAAGCACTTGGTGGTGCCTTGTTCTAATAGTACAGGCGGGCGGTAGCTTGATAAGAGATTCATTGTGGTTGGATTTGTAGGCATGCGTGCAACCCTACTATAGAACGGTGGTGACGCGATGTAGAATTGACATCTGTATGATTAAGGGATTGATCCTTGGGAGAAAGCCAATTAATTGGAGGTTATAGAAGCAAAATAGGAAGTAACAAAAAATCCAGTTATAAGCGCGCGAGATACAAAGCCTGGTGATTATTTGAGTGGCTGGGCGGGACGAATATTAGTAGGCTTACCGGCATGGAGAGGGCCTCGTGCTGGACAGAAAAAGCGGCACTAATTTAAACATCCCAGGCGGAGTGAGACACTGAAAATGGGCTTTTTGAATGCTGCTTTTTACGTCCACCGCGAGAGGACCCGACAGGGCGCGGCCAGGGGACTTGGCGAGTGTTTTGACCCGGTAGATCTTCACCCTGCATGGTGACTTCATGTATCCTTTGGTCTGAAGGAGTCGTGATCGACCGGAACTTTTCAGCAAGAGGCATGCCGAGATATGTTGGATGCCGCACGCGGGGGTAAGCCAATCTTCGTGAGCCGTTGATGAGTGGAGGGCGCTGTGCTGGTGATCCAAGTGACTTACAATACCGTACGGGATCCAGCAGCGTTATTGTCAGTATAATTACTGTATTAATTATTTGATTGCTAATTTGGAGCGTGCCTAGGATGCGACGCGAAGCTGCGATGCGATGCGTCCCAGATTTCTGTACCTCGGATGAGGCTGGTAAGCTTGGTTCCCAGCTCTCTGGATCCAAGAGGCGGGTGGACTTGGTGCTATGGTGACTAGGGTGAACAATCGCGTACAAAAAGCTTTCTGATAACCAGATGAGGCTTCGCTCTGATGGATTGGGACTGGGTGCGATGTTGACATGGAGGATGATTGCTTTTTGAAGATGCAGTTGCGGAGATAGCTTTGTGACAGAAATGCAGCGTGTGGCGATCTTTGCCCAGACTGGAGATATCGATCGCTTGGAGAAATCAGATCGTATGTACCGTCCTGTCCTGAGCATGAGTATGAGTATGGCTGGCTGCTCGCGCGCTCCTCGCCGCCGAGAGTTGGCCTTGGCCTTCACGCTTTCATTCGCGGTCGGAAGTGAATAGTCGTGGCTGGCAAGAGGAGGAAGGCAAACTGCAGAGGTGAGGCTTCTGTACCTCTCCCCACCCCCGGCTGTGTATTAGAGGCGCATCCCAACACAGTGAATTTCGACGCTGCAGAGGGGCAATCTTCCGCGCAAACACGCTGATTGGAGCATGCAGCGTCGCCCCCAGCCAGCTATCAACGACCTTGCGAGCTTGCAACCCTGTGGCTGCCTTAGCAGATCGGCGCTGCTTGCGCTGGCTTAGGAGATGCGTGGTCCTGTAGTCCTGAGGTTGCGGAGAGTGTGCGACCCTGCTAGCCTGCTGTAGTGAATGTCGACGTAGTCGCCCATTATCTTGTATTCCCCGCCAATGTATTTGCCAGCGGTCTCCCTCACTCCCGAGCCGCATCCAGTTCTTGTCATTCTTCTCGCCGTGTCTGGAACTCGAGCACAGGAATAGAGAGAGAAAAAACGTTCGGTCCTCGACCTTCGACCCTCGCCGCGGATGACCAGCCCCCCTGAACTCCACAGTGACATCATAAGCGAAATCTAAAGGGCAAAGCGGGACCCGGCGGAAAATATTGATACTGTACTTCACCCTTCTTGGAGCGGTGCTCGCGGCCCCATCAACAAACCACCAACCTCGACTCCAAAAACATCGCATGCGCAATCGATTGGGGAGCTACAACTATAATCAACAGGATCGCCCGAGTCACTGCTCTCTGAGAGAGAGCTTTGCAGTGCACGATGGACAAAGGCGGCGACATGGGCGGCTCTTCAGCCAACAATTCCAGCGACTTCGTGAGTCTTGGTCCCACCCTCAAATCCAAACGAGCCGCATCTAATGTCAAAACAGGTCCGCAAGCTATACAAGTGAGCACCCACGGGGTTTTCGGGAATCGATCTATCATTTCTTGATGCGGCAGCCGGCTAATGCACTCAATTCTAGGATGCTCGAGGACCCATCTTACGAGTCCATTGTTCGATGGGGAGAGGGAGGCGAGAGTTTTGTAGTACTCGAGGTACGAGGGAACCGTCCCGGATCCATTGCAAGATATTAACGTCTGCACTAGAACGAGAAGTTCACCAAGTCGATTCTCCCAAAGCATTTCAAACACAGCAATTTTGCAAGCTTCGTCAGACAATTGAATAAGTATGACTTCCACAAGGTCAGACAGAACAATGAAGATAATGCGCCGTCTCCTTATGGGCCTGATGTCAGTGCTCAATTCCTTGGAGCTATGGAGTCAGAGACTGATCTCAAAACAGGCCTGGGAATTCAAACACCCCGAGTTTCAAGCGAACAAGAAAGATTCTCTAGACAACATCAGACGAAAGGCGCCCGCTCCGAGAAAGCCTGCACAAGCCATGGATGATCAATACCCTGCACAGCAAATCGATTTAATTAACAGTCAGCTAATGGCAACTCAACAACAGTTGCAACAATTATCGGAGAGGTACCAGGATTTAGCGCAAGGCCATGTCGTCCTGCTTCAGCAAGTTGTACAATTACAAAAATTCGTCAAGAATCACGATGGGGTCATGCACAGAGTGATGGGTTTCTTGCACAGCGTTGACGCGCAAAGGCGAAACAGTCGAGTTGCCGGCTCCTTTTCGAATGGTGCTACACCAGGCATTGGCTCCGCGGACCCGGTCTCAAACGAGGGCTCTGCTGATGATCACCCCGCTTCTCCACTACAACAAGCTTCTGAATTGCTGGACCAGTTCTCGGCCGAGAATCTTCCCAACAAGGAGCTCGAACAAATGACTCATGATTACCAATTTCGCGAATTCTCTACACCTCCCAACGACCCGGGAAGCTCGAGTATGGCGCCGCATTCTGGACCATCCCCTGCTCAAATACCTTATCCAATAGGCAATGATTTGGACAATATGGTTTACCCGGTTGGCCATACAAATGGCATAGATCCCATTAACAGCGAGCACATTCACAATATACCCTATGCGCTACCTCCTAATGGAATGATGCCGGTCAACCCAATGCCCGAAATAGAGCCAGAAGCAAAGCCGCCGATGGATCGGAAGAAAAGTGCAATAGAACCGATCTGGGGGATGACCAAGCCAAGAGTTTTACTTGTCGAGGACGACAAGATGTGCGCAAAGATCGGGTCCAAATTCCTACAGGCCTTTGAATGCGGAGTGGAGACTGCTGTAAGTTCCTTCCTACTAATGGTTATGCGAATTCTGTTAAGACTTTCTAGCGTGATGGACTCGAGGCCGTTAATAAGATCAACCACGGTTCGAATCAATACGACTTGGTATTCATGGACATCATCATGCCTAATCTGGATGGTGTTTCTGCGACTGTTTGCATTCGAGAAATCCGGCCAGATATCCCTGTCATTGCAATGACTTCCAATATCAGAGCCGATGATATAGACATGTATTTCAGATACGGTCTGTTTCCCTACAAGATTATTGACCCACATTCTAACATCAGTAGGAATGAACGATGTGTTACCCAAGCCTTTCACCAAAGAGGGCATGCTGAAATCGCTACAAAAGCATCTTGCTTCGTTTTTGAAAGGAGCCCAATTTCCGACCTCGGCACCCATGCAACACCCGGGCGGCTTCACAGCTCCAAATCATTCGCATCCTCCTCTAGGTCTGAACATGGGACAATTGGGAGCTGGACAACCCTTGAAAGAAGACCCTGCTTCGGGTAAATCGCCAGCAACCGCAGGATCTTGGCAATCGCCAAGTCAAATACCAGGGCAATCGCCCATCGGGCCGCCTCCAGCTAGTTATATGCAGTCTCCTATGAGAGATAATCCATATGTAATGACTCCGACGACGCTGACGCCGACGCACCCACATCCTCAGTCTGGCTTCCCGCCTCCCCAAGGTCAACCTCTTGGATCACTGGGTCAGCCACTAGGACCTCCACGAACTACCCCACATCGAAGAGTAATGTCAGATATGTCAGGCGGCGTGCCAGAGGAGCACCCCGAAGCAAAACGACAAAGAATGTTTGCTCCCCCACCTCACGGCGGATACCAGCAATAAGAGGGATATATAGATATTAGTTTCATATGTATATTAGTCTGCAGTCCATCGTGGTAGACTGCGCATTTGAAGTCTGATGATTGAAGAATTTCGGGAGGGGATGACTTGGCGCTGGCGGACGTGTCTTTAAATGAGTACTCGGCGGCGTCTGGGGCTCAAGGGAACGAAGGCACCTTAACATGCATTTGGGTGGAGATCGGTGCTTGGGTCGGCGCTGGTGGTAATGATTTGTCCACTGACTGGACTAGTTGAAATGTCTGTAACGACAATATAAAGATACCAATACGAATTAAGTGCTTCAACCGCTGGTTGAACAGCGTGAAGATCTATGGTCCAGAAACGAGCCTCACTTGTTGCAAGAATGAGTAGACTGTGTCAAGTGAGGAGAAAGGAAGGAAAGACGCAAAAGCACTTGACGTTAGATTAAAGCTGCATGAGGCATGACAGGTCCATTGAAGTCTAGACAGTGGTCTGATGAAACCCCAGGCCCAGCCCGAGCCCGAGTCATCCTTGCTGGCGTCGTCGCTAAAAAGTGACTCAACGAGGCAAACGTCAGGTTTTTCTCAGCCTCGCACAACCCCACCACCATTTGTTCCCGACATGGTATGGCAAGACCTACAAGGAATTAACACACGTATTACAGACATTCTCTTATAACATTTCTTCGTCACAAAGCAGGGACGAAAATGAGGCAAGATATGTCCCAGGCGCAAAAGGGGAAAGGAGCCGCGGGGGGGAAAGGAGCTCCAAAGGGGAAGAAAGCAGCTCCTGGCAAAAAAGCCGAAAACGATAGAGAGGATACTCTGCAGGCAGTGGTACGTTTAAGCTTCTATGAAATCTACTTGCGCTAGAAATAAGCACAGAGCTGACTCTACAAAGATCCTCGCAGATTCCTTCGAGACACGATTTAACCCTTTCACATTAGAAACACCAAGAGTATATCCTTCCCTTCAATGAACGAGATTGACTCTGGACGGCGGGATTATATGCGATTTGACAATGGCTGATGTCTTCTCAGTGTCTCCTCCCGCTGGCGAACACCCCCCTCATCGAATACACCCTCGAATTCCTCGCCATGGCCGGTGTCGCAGACATCTACATCTACTGCGGCGCGCACACTTCAGCCGTGGAAGACTATATCACCTCCTCAAAATGGCATCCCTCTGCCTCTGCCGCCTCGCCCTTCAACTCCCTCGACATCGTCAAGACTACAGCAGCATCCGTAGGCGACGCATTGCGCGACCTAGATTCGCGGGATCTGATTACTGGAGACTTTCTACTTGTGCATGGCGATCTGGTCTCGAACTTACCAATCGATGCTGCGCTTGCTGCTCATAGGGCGCGGAGAGAGAAGGATAAGAATACGATTATGACTATGATTCTGAGGGCAGGAGGCTTAGGAGACCACAGGACAAAGTCGAATGGAATTACACCAGTCTTTGTAGTTGACCCGACGAAGGACCGATGTGTGCATTACGAGGAGATGCACCCAATGCAATCACATAAATATCTAGATCTGGACGAAGAGCTACTAAAGGATCACAAAACTATGGAAATACGGACGGATTTGATCGATTGTGGGATTGATATCTGTACGCCAGATGTACTGGCTCTATGGGCTGAATCTTTCGACTATGAAGTTCCACGGCGGCAATTTCTTCACGGCGTGCTAAAAGATTACGAGTTGAATGGGAAGACAATACATACGGAGATTGTGGAAGACCATTACGCAGCTCGGGTTGCCAATTTGCAAGCATACGATTCTGTGAGCAAAGATATACTAGGAAGATGGACCTATCCTCTCGTCCCGGACAGCAATCTTGTTGCTGGGCAAAGCTACAAGTTCGAAAGAGGTTCATTATACAAAGAAGATGGTGTAATGCTTGCGAGGACGTGTAAAGTGGGAAAGAAAACCGTCCTCGGGAAAGGGACGAGCGTTGGTGACGGGAGTGTGATTTCTAATAGCACCATTGGACGAGGCTGCCAAATAGGCAAGAACGCCACGATCAAGGATTCCTATATCTGGGACAATGTAGTGGTTGAAGATGGTGCTACAGTTGACAGAGCTATTGTTGCGGATGAAGCAGTCATTGGGAAGAGCTGCACCATTCAAGCAGGATCTCTAATCTCCTACAAAGTACGGATATCAGACAACACGGCAACAAAATCAGGTCAACGGATCACACGGGCCAAGCGGAAACGAGAAGACGTAGCCTCAGATCCAGCTATGGTCGGATCATCCGGTTCGGGCTACGAATTCCAAGATCCCGACGAATTCGACAACGACGAAGAAGCGTCCAACTTCCATTCTACCCTCATATATTCCACTGCGCACCTCAACATATCATCAGTCTCCATCTCCACTCTCAGTTCTTCCGTCTCCGGCGACGACATCAGCAAGCCTCGATCACGCCTCTCCTCCTTTACTGGGTCCATCTCTGACGATGACGAAAGCGCCAATAGCAAAGATTTCCACCAGTCCGCCGTGCAGGGCATCTTCGACACGCTACGCGAGGCCCGCGACTTTGACGCCGCGAAGCTGGAGTTTATAGGACTCCGCCTCGCGAACGATGCCTCGGACCACCAGATCCGGCGAGCCATCGCTGTCGCCTTCGCCAAGCGCACTTCGCAGCTCGTTACAGAGGACAAGATAGAGGCGAGCAAGGCTGCTGCGAGCGTGTTTGGGTTTACTGGCGCGGTAGGCTTCTTGCAGAAGGTGGGGCTGGGTTTTGGAGAGGAGGATGGTGATAATGGAAAGGAGGAAGATAAGGTTGATTTCCTACGGTGTCTGCAGAAGGATTTGGCGCATAGAGGTAGTGGGGGCGTGGTGTTGGCAGCGGTGTGTCAGCAGCTGTATCAGCTAGACACGATTGAGGAGGAGACGTTTTTGGCATGGTGGGAGGAATGTGAGGAGCTTGGGGAGGATGAAGATGAGGAGATGAAGAAGGTGAGGGAGAAGACAGGCGTATTCATTGATTGGTTGAAGGAAGCGGAGAGCGAGAGCGAGGAAGAAGAAAGCGATGATGAGTAGGGTGTGTAAGATCTTACCGTAGACTAGATGGATTGTCATCTTGATAGACACAGGGCAGTCAGGCAGTGTGCCAACGATGCCTTCCAAAACGAGTTTCACTTACTTTCAAGCACATCATTTGTAAAAGATCACGCCATGTAAGTTTGCGAACAGTGGTCCTCAACAGAAGCTGTCATGTGTTCTTAAGCCTAGAAAGGGTTCTTTCTGTATTGTACTCTCTAGTTGCCCAAAATCGGCAAGGTTGTTGCGATGCATTACAAAAACGCAATTACCGTGCCCCTAGGAGTTGCTCTGGTTAGCATCTAATCTCTTGTGCGTCACTTTTCCCGTCTCCCTTGCCAATCCCAGCAGCTCATCCACACTCCTCAACTTCAACTACATGCTTGTCTACTGCGCTGCGGGAGCAGGCTTGATCTCATCAGCAGTCTGCTCGGCAGGAGGAGCAGCAACAGGCTTCTGCGCGCCATCAGGCGCCGTGCCCGTGTTCACATCCTCAGTATTAATGGTCTCTGCTTTCTTCTCCCCGTCCCTTGCCCACTTCGGCGGCTTCGCCCATTGGGGATCAGTCCAAGGTCCCTCATCGCTCAACGGGCATCCACCAGGGCAGTCGCAAGTCCCGCCGAAGATCTTCGGTAAGTTCTCAGCTGGGACTTGGGTCAGGAGCTCCTGCTGGTAGCCGCTGCCAAGAACGTGGATTTTCTCGACGGTGACGGGATCCAACCAGCCCTTGACGACGCTGAAGACGGTGCTGAACCCCCAGGGAGCGTTGATGAGGTACAGACGGCCGAGGCGCTCGGGATAGTAGTTCTGGGACATGGCGGAGGCTTGCTTGACGTAGCCGTACACAGAGGAGACTTTGCTGATGCCGACGCCCTTGAGATCCATTATCGAGCAGCAGGTCTCGAGCAGGGCGCCTGATTTGCGCGAGCAGGCTGGCAGGCGTGGGTCTGCGAGCTTCTCGTATTCTACGGCAAGATTTTGCAGCATTCGCTCGCCAGTTGTGATCTTGTACATGGCGTTGAGGTCGATGTTGCCTAGCTGTTCGATGTAGACTGGTCGGCCGTCCTGTCCGCTGTTAGAGATATGCTACTGGTGCAGCACTTGGGGATAGAGTCTACTTTATCCGTCTTGTGGTAATATTGAGGGTAGTACTTGAACACCTCTGCCTTCTCTTTGTAGTCGAAGCTCCGGACCAGATTGTCGAGGTCGGTCTCTTTGCGCCATTTCTCGCAGTCGATGAACCTGTTTCATATATGTCAGCCCCGATTTCGAGGACTTCGTAGGGAGGCGTGGTATCTACATCTTTTCAGAGAGTGCTACATCGAATTTACGTGCGCGCAGAAATCGCAACTATATCACCACGTTAGCCATGAACTCGAGCGATCTAGTACGCAGAAGACACATACGAGGGTGAGAGTATCCAGGCGCTCAGTGTAGCCGGCTGCCTCGAGCTTCATGCGCAATTGGTGGACTTGGGCATCCTGCTCGGGAGTTGTGTGGCCTGGATGACCATTCTGCTTTTTGGGGGATATCGTTGGAAAGTCATAATCGTCATACTTAGGATCGAGCTGTAGCTTAGGCTCTTCCGCGGCCATGGTAGAGGTGGAAGGAGGAAGGTGGAAGGGAGGGAGTACACACAAGAACTTGTGAGACTCCAAGACGCGGATGATTGAGGGGTTGCCTTTGAAGATGTCCACACCTGGGGTCAGAGAGCCAAGCCAAAATGACGGAGCGCTAAGCGACGCCGTGGCATAATGGGATACGGAGGTAAAAAAGGGGTCAGCCGCAGCATACTCACCAATGATATAATCACGAGGCCAAGGCCGATATCTCGGGCCTGAGACGAGAATCCGCACAGTCTGCCTGCTTATGCAAGATTGTATTGATCTATTGTAACAGTCTTTTGGTCCCTATTTTGGAAGTCTTCATTTTTTGACACATTTAGCGCTGCTATCCGTTCGAAGAGCCGTCTTTTCCTCCAGCTTCCAGTGCTTCTTGTTCTTGCTTCTCTTTCCGCTTCATAGTCACATCCCAGTTATACACTCGTGCCGTAGCAACCTCCATAGTCTGTAGCGAGGATCAGTCTCGTGTCACAAGCCCACACTGTAGCAGCCATGTGTATCGCCAGGGGTACGCACCGTAATCTGTTCTCTCAGGAAATCCAAATCCTCTTCACAGTTCTCCCGATTCTTCTTGGCTGTCGCAAGCCTCGTTGTGAGCAGCTCATCAGCTTCATCGATCGGATATGATAACATAACATTCGCCTGGTTCACGTCAACCGCTGATTCCACGCACAACGACGTGGGTTTTCTAAACAACATACTCCTAGCCATAGATAGACCTCTTCCGTGGGGGGTATCTTTGCTTTCGCGTACAGAGTGTCGTTCAGTTCGAAGGTAGCTTCTATTGGATCCGAGCCAGGCTGCAGCATCTAGTCAGCTCCCAAGCATCCAATATCTTGCAGAGCGTCCTACTTGTCTTGTCTTCAAGAATCTGACCATATCTAGCGTCTTCTGGATATCCGGTATCTTTTCCCTGTGGCCTACTGCGGCTCTTTGCTTATTCGCTTCCATGAACTGATATTTCCTAGCCAACATCAGCAGAAGGTCGCAGAGCTGCAGCGGTATCCGTACTGTATCATCTCCTGGAATTTCTTGAGGGTAGCCTCCACCTCTGTACGCGAGGACACATAGTCCTCGACCTTATCGACGAATGGCGCATAGGGAATGCCTCGAGGGTTGGTCGCAGCCACGTCTTTTCTGGGGGAGGGATTAGCTTTGATCTGTAAAAACAAATGGTTACCAGGACGGATGCAAGATTTCCGCATACTTGGGCTGGTTGTCTGCCATTGCAGGCGTTGTGCGGAGCTTCGAGAGCAGCTTGCCTTTTTGTTTCGATATGAAGCTCAAGCTTCCCAGGGCGCTGCAGCGCTGCAGCCGAAATGTTTGGAGGGAGTGGGAGCCGTAGCCTGGCCGGGGCCCTGGGCGTTGGATAGAAAAAGCGGCAATCGACGGGCACGGGCAGGGGCACGGGACGGTTTCAGGGTCTCACCCCTCACTCCGCGTGAGACATTCAAGCTCCAGTGCTGGTGGCGCAGTACCGTAATGCCGCTTTGTGCGTCTCCAGGACGAGTGAGTCCTCCCTCTGTCTTGGCACGCTAATGCTGATGGATTATCTTATCAGATCTGGTGCTCCTCCGCTTTTCGGGGATCCTGTTCTGCCCTGCCCTGTCCTACTCCAACCACACTTTATAAATCGCCAGGGCTGACGGCGAATGGCCGAGGCCATGGATCAATCCGAATCCCAATGGCTACAGGACGTCTTTCGATTTTCCCTCACGGCCTCCTCATACACAACCTCCCCCGACAAGCCGCCGCATCCCAATCCCCGGGTCGTCAAGCTGGTTGAGGGCGTCTTATACTCGAGAAAATTTATCTTGTCATACCACATTGTTATCTTGGGGGTCATACTTTTATTCTCTGCTTGGCATTGGATAGAGAAGCTGGCTCGATGGAGGAAAAGACGCGCTTCGAGGTTACCGAGCTTGGGCTCGCAAGATGGTCATGATGTCGACGCGAAGACCATCACATCATACCCCGGAGTGGACGTGGTCAATTCTGTAGAGGTCGAGGGACGCTCGTCCTCGGGTAGCAGTACAATTGAAGGTACCGCAAGCCCACCGCGAAAGGTTCTGGACGAGAATGAAACTACCCCGCTTGTGCGTCGACGTGAAACTCCTCTGCGGCGTCGACGAACTATTCGGTCTCCCATCAAAGCATTTTTGATGTACCAGCCACGCCCTATTCCAGTTTTCAACAAGGTCCTCCCGTCTAATGGAGCCTCACTAGCTCTATTGGCTTTCATTGGTCTGAACATCTTTTACATGTTCTTCCATATCAATTTCAATATGTTTGAAACATTTGTTCTAGCCGATAGGATGGGGTTATTGTTTGTGGCCAATCTGCCATATCTATACATCCTCGCCGCGAAGAACCAATTCCTCAAGTTACTCATGGGCCAATCCTACGAGTCATTGAATCTTGTCCATCGTCGACTGGGAGAGCTGCTATGCCTAGAAGCTTTTCTGCATTTTGGAGGCATGCTGTTGGCGTGGTACGCGATCATACGTCCCAATGGCTTTGGATTAATCCGTTTCCTGCTGCTTAAAGTGCCTTTTCTTGGAATTATTGCATTTATATCCTATGAGTTGTTATATTTCACTTCCTTGGCTAGTTTTCGGCAGCGTTGGTACGAGCTCTTTTTAGGCATGCATGTAGGTCTTCAAGTTATAGCGCTTGTTTTTGTCTTTTTCCATCATTCTGCAGCTAGACCATACGTTGGCGTTTCACTCGCCGTATTTCTCATTGACCGCTTTGTCTATCGACTGGGTGTAAGATCAAGCGCCGTCGAAGCTCGCGCCTCGATTATGGAAGAGGACACGACCGTTAAGCTGTCGATAAGCCTTAGCCTTCAACGCTCGCATCGCTACCCCGGCATACTTGGGAAGTCGATCAGAGCAGGCTGGCGCCCGACCGATCACGTCTTCCTGACCATCCCTTCTCTTGGTCGAAAACACGTCTTGCAAGCCCATCCGTTCACGATTACCTCCCCAGCTCCAGGCCCAGAAGATGGCGAAGCTCGTCTAGATCTCTTGATTAGAGCCCGAGACGGCTTCTCAGCCGACCTCCTCATGCGCGCTCGCTCGCACAAAATTCTCTCTCTCCGTCTCGACGGTCCTTACGGCTCTCCTCACGCTCGAACCCTGCTCGAGAACTCTTCACTGTCCCTCATCATAGCAGGCGGTAGCGGAATAGCCGTGGCATGGCCTCTTGTTCATTATCTTCTTTCGATCAGCCGCAGTACCGACACGGAAGCCGTTCACAACGGACTTATCCATCAACGAAGAATCGTCCTCGTATGGGTGATTCACGAAGCGGATCACGTCGACTGGATTGGACACGAGGCACTAAAAGAAGTGGAGACCAAAGGCGCTGAAGTCGTTATTCCACGAGCCACGTCTGAGGTTGGGAGGCCTGATCTTTCCCGGATTATGCAGAACGTGGCGGGTACGAGCGCAAAGGGGGGGATGGGCGTTGTGGTGAGCGGCCCTGATGGAATGAACCGGACTGTGCGTAATACTTGTGCTGGGATGGCCGGGGACGGCTTAGATATTGGAGTTGCTGTAGAGAAGTTTGGGTGGTAGGCGTCTAGCTTGATGATTTATGAATGAATGTTTATATTTTTGGGGGAGGTATATACACGGACTTTGGGGACGTTGGGGACAACTCCCTGATAGAATGGGTATATAAAGCGATATATAGATTTAAATATACGTTTTAGGGGTTGGATATATACACTCACAAGACTTCGAGCTTTCACTCAGGCCCTTCAAAGTTGAAAGTATATTCATGTCTACGAAAACAGACCACAATCCTAAAATGAGAAGCTCCAAAATCCAAACGCCAGTCGTATTTCCAGACTTCCGTCCCTCAATGCCCAATTCTATATCAAGCCCCAGCCTCTACCAACTCTCCCTTCCTCCAATGTCACGCTTCCCCACACTGAGGTCCAGAGCTAAAGGCGTTGCTCCCTCCGGCACTATCAAACGCCTGATGACAAGTGTCGGACTTCGCATGGCCTACACGAATCGTAGGAGCCCCGGCACAAGCATTACGGCCATACGCTGAGATTTGCTGGCCGCTTCCTCCTGACGTGGTGATTTTGAATGACTTGAATCCGCCGGTAGGCGCGCATGTATTGTCCCATACGTTACGCTTTCCCTCTTCGATTGTGCAGTTCTCGTCGCTGTAGAGTTGGACGACGGGACCACTGGCTGTGGACATTTGGAGGTGGGCTAGCGCGAGAGCGATGGTTGTCTTTGTGGTGAAGAGCATGGTTGTGGTTCTGGGGAAGTGTAATGCAATGGGGTTTATAGGTAAGAAAGTGGAGAGATTGTATGAGTGTTGAAGTCAAACATCACATCAGAGGTCCAACGCAGATTATATACACTTCAAGTAAGTGGAGGAGCAAGAAGGCAAAATCTCGGTCTACTCACTCAGACGAGGAAATTGAAATCCACATGTACAGTATAGGCGCGGAGACTCCAAATCCACCGCGGCGTGACACGTTTGATCCATCTATTAAAGTCAATCTAAGATAGATTTCACGACTTGCTCTCCATGATTAGCCCAAACAGAGCTCTCCTTACTCGGGCACTAAAATAGCATACATACGAGCATAATACTGAGCCTCTGGGGAAAGCTTGCCAAACTATAAGAATGAAACTCGCCATATAAGGCGCAGACTTAGCCTTGTGGTGAAATTGAGTGTGGAAATAGATCTCAATCACGATGGGCATCCAATGACATATTCTCAATCGTATAACGCTGCGCAAGGATTCAACAAGTGGGCCACCATCGCAAAGAGGAATCTGGAACAATCCATCGATCTGGCCCGCCCAATCTTATTCGCATGGCCGTAATAGGGTTCTGTCATCTGGGTTTGTCAATTTATGCTGAAGCCAGTGCAAAATACAAAGTGGCTGATTGCACGTCGGTAACTGCTTCGTGGCCGAAGTCTGGTGACATGGTGTTGTGGTGCATCTTGTTCTAAAAGAGATGATGGATTGTCAGGATTGACCGAAGTCGAGAACATTTGCAGAGCGTTTCATTCACATCCCTCGTATACGAACTGAAATAAGACAGAATCTTGACACATAGGACCGTAGCCTGAGGAGAACTAGGCAGATTAGTAGTCAATTGGGTGACCATTGGCAAATACCTACTGTTGTATGTTTATGTTTTGTTCTTTCTTTATTTTTTTCTGGCCTCTTCCTCGCTCTACAATTTTTTGCTGTCAACCGTAAATACGCAATGCGGATCGAGACTGTAAGGAAAACTGCCTCGGATGGTTTTCAGAATGGCCGGTGTTCAAGGGAAGGAACTAGTATAGCCCTGTTTGTTCATGCACAACATCTGCCTTACTTCCATGCAATTCTACCCACAACCTCCATGGTACCTATGAGTTGCTCTCTCGTTACACTTTCGTATCCATATTGACCAGCGCCATATCAATTGACCTCTTTTTTGCCATTCGCGTTGCCATTCGCGACGTTGCCTGCTGCACTCATTCGCTCGAGGCCTCGTTCGATCAAGATACTCCCGAAACCCTCTAAATATGAGATAGAACACTCAGAAAATATGCATACGGCACTGCCAAGAACCAGAAGAGATCCAGGGGCTCCTTCGCGGCGGCCTCTGATCTGATGGAGAAGCTGGGCTAGAGTGTATGCATTGACCTGAATCACTATGTCAGAAACCGTTTTATCAGAGCTGGTGGAGGGACAGCTTGCCATCCTCAATCGGGCTACGCATGAATTAATATGGTAACGCAGTGAGAGTCGTGTGAGACTTGAGAGTCTTTGGAAGGACGAAGACCGAGCCGTCTCCTGAGACAGCTCGTAGTCTGATAGGCTCTAACTTCCCAAAGAGAAAGGTAGATATGGAGTCGCAAAATAAGACGTACCTTGTAGTTCCTACAAAGAGTTAGTATATTATTCCCAACGATTACGGCATAAAAACTCACTGTAAGGCAAGATTTGAAACCTTGGTACCACCATACATCTTAAACTTGGGCTCAAAACCAGTGGTCGTAGTGAGCAGCTTGACTTCGGCATCGTACACAGGATCGATACTGGAAAGATCATGTTAGCATGACCTAGATTCAAATACGATCAAAACAGCCCGCAGAAAATAATACTAAGACCAGATACTCCGATGGAAGCATGACGCGGAGTTGGAGAAAGTGGTAACTTACTCGAAATCTAGATGATTGGCACCGATCACCTCTGCCTTTTCTCAAGTCAGTAGGAGATGTCTTGCAGAAGCCGAGCCCCAAAGACAGGTCCGCGGACATTTTTCAAGAGCCCGACTGCTTGCTGACGATAGTTTGGGAGGATTTACGTACAAGTTTTGCAGCCCGAGAGCGGGTTTCCGAGGAACTATTCTTCTCCATACCCATGTACGCAGTCTATTGTAGTAAGAGAACATCAGTTGCCATTGTAATATGCGGCAAAACAAAAAGTAGCAACTCAGGGCTCTTACACAAAAGATGCAATTTGCGATTTCCTGTAGACTCTTGGGTACCCAAGTGCTGCCTTCCTCTTCTCCACAGATCCGGTGTAGATCTACAAGAACTTGAGTATTTTCTCCTGACTTTATTGCCTGGAGGACTAGCCGCATCATGGAATGCACTGAAGCAAAAAGAGTCAGCGTTATGTACGGTGAGCGGAGCGATAAAAGATCGAAAGACGAAGACCACCCAAGCACGTTCAATTTAAAAGCCAAAGTAAATTCAATATACCTATGATAGTAGTTGCACATGAATCAATAGGAAAAATTCTACTTGCTTTCTTGGCTACGGTGAGTAGACGAATACTTCGATAATTCTAGGGCACTTACGATCGGCGCAGATAGTCCCACTGGATGTTTCTATCAGTCATTAGTTTTATTTAGGGAAAGGAAAACATACCAAGTAGCATGCAGGACCAGACGCGATTTCCTTCTCGGGTAAATTGTAATCAACCGCTTTCGATGATGTGGGGTGGAGCAGAAGATCAACTTCATTCCCTTCTCTAGATAAAGACACTAAACGCCGTGTCAGCTGCTACTTTTCACTGGAAGAAGCAATTCACTTACTATCAACTTCGATGCGATCATACTTTGGTTGATCTCGAGCTTGCATTGCTCGGCTTTTTTGTTCGCGATACGATCTCACCTCTTCCAAGTCAATGGTTGCAGTTATGACCTCGACATCGTTCAAAGAGAACTGGCTTCCCTGTGCGAGGACTTTCCCATTGACGATGATGAGAGCACAGCCATCGTCTGTATGTTATAAGCATGGTCCTATTCAGTAGCCAAGGACACCCACAATACAGTCTATCTCCATCGCCTAGTGTTGCGAGTCAGCGTGTGATCCATGGGGACGGAATGCAAAAAGGAAGCACTGAAAACATACATCCTTGCTGGTTGGCATATAAGTATATACCGCCGCTCTTCAGAGTCGCTGAGACGATCAGCTCAACTCTGACATGAAGCTTACGCAATTCGTGATGGCTTCCGGAGGAGTTTGTATAAATTTCGCAACCATCCAAGCCCATAGCAATGTGAGGAGCTTGTGGTGTAAACTAGATTCCTCCAGTCAGAGGTGCTGCAATTTAAGAGAGATAATCAAGGGACGTGAGTGAAATGCGCGAAAGTCAATAAGAAGCCTAATCTGCTGCGGCAGAAGCGAATGCGAGCACTTACTAGCTCCTCACAAGTTTCGCAGCCGAGAGCCGTGTCCAAAGTTGAGATGAGTGCATTCTAGAGGATTAGGAGCCAGTCGATCTGGACAAGTCTACAATGATCGTGGATTGCATGTACATACTCCTATTGGTACTGTCTTCTGACCCATTCTGAAAGACTCTGCAACAGCATAGTTTTTTCGGGGCAATTTCCGACAAGGACCTCGAAAGCTGAAGTCTAATAAGACTCACATCTTGCTGATTGAACGAGGCAAATAATGGTTCTCAACGACTCGGACATCTTTCCATGCAGTGAACTAGCACATATGGGTCAGCATATTTTCCTTCGGCAGGAGAAATTCACGTACGTATCGCATCTCATATTAGTTGCCATCGTTGGCCAGTGATAACTTTGGGCGAATGAGGAGCTAGATTCGTCGAAGTCAGTGGGATGTTGCCAAGAACCTACTCCACAGACAAGCACGTCCGAGTCTGAAGGAAGAGGGCAAGGTTTCCACATACTATTTTCTTGTTGTAGACAATAATCCTGCAATTATATCTGACAGACTGGGGTGAGCAGACTGTGAGCAACTTCTTGATGACGCGGCAGGGCTGTCCATACCTTGTGCTTGACCGGCATACCGACATCCAAAAGGATACCCTGGCAGTCGGGATGCTGAATGATCTCCGACAGACATTCCCAAGAATGTAAGATTGTGTCACCCTCTAGAAAGTGATCTGAGGGATCATCAACTTTGTTCATAGCAGAGACGAGAGAGATCATTTGACGAGGGGTTCACCTACCTAAGCAACCATAACTGCAGATTTCCAGTTCCGGGCCAACTCTGAGCTTGGCACCAGCAGCCTTCGCCTTCTGAATGCTTTCGATAATTCGCTTGAGGTTGCCTTGGAAGTCGAGAGCCCATTGGTTCAGGTTCTAGGTGTGTGTAAGCTGGGATCTTGAAGGGGATTCGTATTGCCGAATATTGGAGACTTGTAAAGTAGATTTGTCGAGAAGATAAAGGAGAGTCTTACGCATGTGGTAACGGTGATGAGGTGACCTATGTTGGCTATGTTTGTGAAGTATCACGGAAGGGCAGCAATTTCGAGGTGGGAGACGCGTTTGCTCTGTGCGACGTGACGACAAGATAGAGCTTTGCGCAGGTAGAATAGCGGGTGTGTGGTCACGTGATCGTAGTCCCTGCCAGCAAAGGACTTGCTGGACACAACATGCAGCACTAATGTTGCGAAATTGCGATGTTTCAATGTTTCATGTCTTAATAGCTATGCCTGGAACATTCTGGACCGGTGCTACTTATCTTCTTGTTTTGAAGTTTTGAAGAAATGCCCCGTCTCACATCATTCCATCTCCACAGCACGGTGTATCACCAATCAAAATGGTAGGTGCAAAGAGGACGATGTGCGTTCTGATCTTAGAGGTAGACGAATTTATTCAAATGTGCTCGAACCCATTTCCACATACGTCTTCCCCACGATTGCAAGACATTCTGTTCAATTTTGGCCACCGGATGGGGTTGATGGAACACAGTCCTACCCTCCTCTTACTTCGCAAAGGTTACTGGTGGAAGAGGGCAGGAGCGATATTGCGGAGTGCTAGATGTTTGTAATGAGAGAACAGGAAAGATTCCATGCTAGCAGAGCGCTCGTTTCGGGTAGATGAATATAACCTTCTTGTGGATTCAGAATTCAATAGCATCGGGCAAAGTAAATTGGGTCGCTTAGATAGGAACTGCGGCATCAATAGATATTGCAAGAGAGATGTGACTCTGAAAATGCGTGATATTGGGGGCTGTCTTCTGTCCACACTGAAAAGGTGGGTAACCGCAAGGGGTGCTAGAGTTTTGGGTGTTGGGGGGAAATCGGGACTGAACATTTGAAGAGGCAGAATCATTCCGCATCTATGGAGTTGGATGTAAAATAAAGAATGTCATTTTGAAAAAAAGAAAAAAAAAAAAAAGAAAAAAAAGCTTCCAGAATGCAAACTATGCTTAAATTTCACGCCGTAAATGCTAAAATGCCAGACATAAATAATATCCTAATTAAATAAGTTATTATAAGTCATGTCAGGCTATTGCTCATCAGACTCCTGTCGAATTTTAAAACGTCAGCGATTTCCTTCGATGAACCCTCTTGCCAGATGGCAACAATTAGAAATGCAACTTTGAACCCGGACTCGCGGACACCGGATTGTACCTTGGAGAACTCACCCACACACTCCACCAAATGCCCATATTGGCTGCTATAATTAGGTCTAGCATCTTGAATCCTTCATCATGAATGATCAATTTGCCAAGTTTTGCCCGCTTGCCCCTGTTCCCTCCCCCGGCTTTCTCCTGGCCGAGACTAAGATCAAGGCGATCTTCTTCTTCTGTTATCCTAGACTCGGTGAGCGTATTTGGTCGCACTGGCAAAGCAGGCCGCTCTCCTTCGTCGCTCGAATCAGTAACGAAGGATGTATGTCCATGCCTAGGTGGCAGTGGAGGTCGATCGTCGTCGTCACTTGGGTGCGCAGCGCCGTATGAAATAGGATGAGCCTGGTGTGGAGGTGGAGGCCATGTCTCTTCAGACAACTTTTGTCGAATGTGACCAAATTTTGCTTTCAGCCCCGAATCTTCAACTTTCTTTTTCAGCGCACTTCGAGCAGATTCTATGACATCTGCTCCGGGTAAATTGAAACGTAGTTCACTGACAGTTGCAGGTGGTTGTGCTGTAGCTAGAGACTCCGCTGCACCATTTGGGCCTGGTAAAGTATGCTTGCAACGGAGGGTCCTGCCGCCACCTCCTGTTGTAAATTTGCACCGACCACCCCATGGACTGAGGAAAACATAGCCTTTAGGCTGAGATTCATTGAGATCATCACCACGTAAATTAAGATCTGCTATGGGCTCTGTTATGGAACTGCCACTGAAGCTCCTCCCACGTGATGTGCTCTGCTGTGCACGAGCCCAGAAGCTAGATCCTTCCATACGCATCTCTCGATCGAAGCTCATACTGGAATGTGCGTATGATCCTCCGACATCCAGACTGCCTCGAGTAGCACCACGATCAGTTTGAAAGCTAACCGGCTGGGAATTTCGGAAGTAGGTGTAACCAGGTGTCGTGAGTTGAATTGATATATCAAGGTACGGTTTCTTGGACGGCGATGTAGATTTACCATGCCGATCTTGCCCGTCATCTCGAGCCGGACGGCCAGAAACAGTGCCAATATTCCATTGAGCAGAGGAAGAAGGATCTCGCCGGATCAAGGTGATTGAGAAGGTGTCGGAAGAACTTGTTTCTGCTGCCTGCAAAGCGGGAGGCCCCAAATCAGGAGGCCTGAAGCTCGTAGTTTCACTATTGACCTTTAGATACAGAGACTGCTCTTTTGACGTCTTTGACGGTGAGTTTTCGGCTCCAGGAAGGGGTTTCCTCTCGATGGCCGTGTCAATTTGTTGCGGACGAGGTCCTAGAGGCCGTCTAGGGATTGACTGTTGTGCGTCGGTCGGAGTCTGACGTGGTGCCATGATGCTTTCCGAGGCCCCTCCTTGAGTCGACAGAGCTGGTAGTGGCTTTGAGGATGGGTTGATATCCAGTGAGGATCGAGCTGACTCTGGAAGGGGCTTTCGAGGCAATGGCTTATGCGTAGATGCTGCAACTTCAGCCTCTGTCTCCTCTGGTACGACAGCATTGTTTTCTTCCAAAAGTCGGAGATCGTCCTCCGTGTTGAAATGTATGTAGTACAGAGAACTAGCTACATCCTCTGCTGTAACATTTTTCAATTGTGGTCTAAGTGTTGTTAGAATAACATCTGCACGTGCGCTTAGCCTGAGACCGTACTGTGTAGATGCATGAGAAAGCAACCTACCTCTGGTGCCGGGAACCCGGGCAAGGTAAAGAGTCAAGGGGTCTCTTCGCTGCTCAGTTGGATTGCGAGGGTATTTAGGTGGGTTAGATGCAAGCTGGGTGATATCGGAAAGCGACAGTGCCTCGACAGAATGAGAAGCCATCTGTGCGGTGAGGATGCCAGAAAAGGAAAACCGGCAGCAAAAGAACTAGCAAGAAGAGCTGTGAAAGGAAAGACCCGCGGCTGGAAGAACCGGAGGACTAGAAATCTTCATTTCTCGGGCTGGGCGCGGGGAAAGAGTGGTGATCGTGAACTGCTACCGCTGGTCCAGGGCGGGACTGCATCCCAGAACGGCAGCCAGGAGGCCGGTATTGTGTGCAGCAGCAGCAGCATCAGCATCAACCTGCAAAGAAGTGGCCGTCAGCGAAGATGCATCCTGGACTGCATGAAGCACACAACAGGTCCTGGTGGCCCCCGGGCTTTGACAGGATGGGGCTTCGCGAAGAGGCAAGAGAGCGCGGCCTTTTACGGGGCTGCGTCAGTTCGGGGGGGGCGGAGTCTCGTGTGTTTTCCTTGTCTTTCCTGGGCCACCAGGGCTGTCGGGCACGGTGTAGAAAAATGCCGGGGTCTGGTGGGTGTCGACAGCGCGTAAGCGAGCCCGCATCAGTGGGCGAACTCTCTTGCCGCACATCCATCTTTTTTCCAAGCCCGTCGATTTCCATTCACGAGGCTGCAACCCCCAGCCACAGCGCTGTGCTCCAGCTTGCCGGCGACCCAGTCTCTTCTTGTCTCTTTCTTGAACTCTGGAGAGGATCTAGGACACCGCCGCCCCTCCATTATGGCGGAAAGCACCCTCCAGGTTTGTGTAGTCCCCCGCCTTTTGAAAAGACGTTATTGACGAGATATCTACAGGATCGTTTACGGGCGCACGCCGATGCTTTTGATGGCTTGTTGTCAATCATTCCGGCAAAGCACTATTATGGGAAGGACAATAGTGTATGTAGTCAGAAGTGTTTCTACGCAAAGTCAATATCGACTGATGCGTCTCACCACAGGATCAATGGAAAAGGAAGAAGCAGACCAAGGAAGAGGCTGCTGCCGCTAAACGAGCGAAGCTTGACCCCGACTCCGAGTCTACGAAAACCGCTAAGGACGTCATGGATGAGCGAGCCAGAAAGAGAAAAGTGGAAGAGGTGGAGGAGTCTGATGTCGAGGGGGTCGAAAAGGAACAGCCACTGCAGGGGCTGAAGTTACCGCAGGAGAAGAAAGCCAAGAAGCAAAAGCTCTCGAATGACACAAATCCATCTCTGTCAGCAGGAGGGAAGTCGGGTCAAGAGTCTACCACAAAAGCCGAAAAGCGGCGGTTAAAACAAGAACGGAAGAAGGAAACGAAACAGAAAAAGGAACGAAAGAGAGAGGCGGTCGTAAAAGATACAGTCAAAGCAGCAGACTCGTCAAATAAGCCTGCCGAAGAAGTCCCAAGTGACGAGGAGGTTAAGGCAACCTCCGAAGCAGATGTGGAGGAGCTGCCTGGTGGTGAGATAGACACTTTTGAAGCTAAGGGATTGGAAGAAAAGACCGAGACGCAGGATTCTTCAGCATCGTCCAGCGAGTCACCTCACTCACCAATCTTCGACCACTCAACAGAACCTAGCGCCAACACCTCCACATCATCAGTCATTCCTCCCGCAACCGCCCCCAAACATATCAAACTTCCTACAGACCCAGAATTACTTCGATCTAGATTAGCAGCCCGAATAGAAGCTCTTCGAGCGGCTCGAAAAGCCGACGGACCAGATGGTACACCAGCGCGGAATCGTCAGGAATTGATGGAGTCACGGAGGAAGAAAGAAGAGCAGCGGCGAGCTCACAAGAAGGAGCTTCGAATGAAGGCCAAAGCCGAGGAGGATGCACGTCGAGAAGCTGCCCTCGCATCTTCGCGAGATTCTCCAGCCTCAAGCCTGATGTCTCCCTCGAACCACTCTCCGCCACACAGTTTCTCCTTCGGCCGCGTAGCATTTGCTGACGGCCAGCAACTCGCTGATGACCTCTCCTCACTCCAGAACGCACACAAAAAGAAAGGGCCACAGGATGCTGCCACTGCTTTGTTGGCCAGCGAGAAGAAGCGCCAGCGATTAGCAGGTCTCGACGACGAGAAGCGGGCTGATATCGAGGAGAAAGACCTATGGCTAAACGCCAAGAAGCGAGCACACGGCGAGCGAGTTCGGGACGACACTTCCTTGCTCAAGAAGACGCTCAAGAGGAAAGAAAAGGCTAAGAAGAAGAGTGAAGGCGAGTGGAAGGAGCGTAAGGAGGGTGTTGCGAGAAGCCAAGCTGCTGCACAGAAAAAACGAGAACAGAATCTTCAGAAGAGGAGAGATGAAAAGGGGTCGAAAGGTAAGGCGAAGTCTGGTAAGAAATCTAAGCCTAAGAGTAGGCCGGGCTTTGAGGGGAGTTTTGGAGGCAGGAAGAAGTGAGATATCGATACGTAGCTAGCTAGCGGCCTTTGCTGAGTGAGTACTTTGAGCGATACCATTCATCGGAAATGAAATTGTAATTCTCGGGCTTTCTTCTCAGATGCGCATGTCCTACAGGTATCCTGCCGGGTTCCCAATTGACACAGAAAGTGGCACCCAATGTTATCTATTCTTAATAGATCACCTCGCCGGTGACAATCTTCATTGCTGGGGCTTTCTTTGTCTAGCGTGAGGCGGGTCACGAGAAGTCGAGGAGGGGTAACTTTGAGCTGCCAATTTAATGGATGGTCTGCGGTCAAAGAATATCAAGATTTTCCAGGAGGGGGTGCTCGGTTTCAAGGACGCTCGAGGGCATGTCACTTCAAGATACACAGGTACTAGGAAAGCAGATATAGATTTTCCGATGATACCATCGATCCTGTGAAAAGCAAAAAGCACCAAAACACATATCTTTACAAGCTATCAAAAAAACGCATAAGCTTGCTCCACCACGCCGAAGATTCCCATTCTGTTTTTGGGAGACAACTGCCTACTAAAATTGTGATACTCCCTCCTCGCCCGGTGATTACGACAATGTAGAAGTACTCAACTTCTGAGTCCCTGCCTTGTACCCCTTCCTTCTCAGAACAAGAGAGCTAGCCTCATAGCAAAGAGTCTAGTCTTGTGAAGACGCTGAGACACGCTGCTACTACCTCAAGCTGTAGCTCCTTGTCCTTGCCATTGGTAACCTCCTATACCGATTGTTAGAGTAATGTCCAAAGCGACGAGGTCGTAGTCAGGCCTTAAACCAAAATCTACACAGTCTTTTACTTACCTCTGAGATAACCGACCCCAAGTTTGCGCCGACACCTCCGTTAGCACCACCTGCTCTCTTCCCAAAGGGCCATTGACTGTATTCTGCCAGCAATTCGTCTACTTGAGCGAAAGCACGCTCTCTAGCTTCGTGTCCCAGTGTTGCAAGAGCATTCTCAAGCACATTGGCAGCATAGGCCGCACATACCATAGCAATAGTTCTAGTGTATCTGAATTCGAGGTTTTCAGGGAGGAATTGACTACCGGGCAGGACAACTGTCCGTTGGGTCAAAACATTTCTGACTCTGCGTCGGATTTCTTCTTTGGCGCCTCCATCTGCAACAGGATGTGTCGCCATGTCGAATAGGAGGAAGTTTCGTTTCTCGGTTCGGAGGATGCCTTTGTCGACCAATCCCTTCGCCAGTCGTTCTCGAACTTGCTTCAATTGATAGCCAATTTTCATAAGATTCCATGTCTCGCCTGACATGAAAAGAGGTCAGCAATTGCTCTTGCGATGCCATTCTTCCTTGCGTGCTAGGGTGTCATACCACTCATCAAGTCGATCCACGAACTAACGCTCATCTTCTCACTAGCCTTCATCATCTTCAGCGCCTCATCGAGAAGGACTTCGCCGGTTAACGTATCGTCAATAACTTCGATAACTCGGTCTGCGAGGGGAAAGCGCCGCCTCGAGGAATCTTTCTGCATGCTCACGCGGCCTCTGAAGGCAAGCTCAATGACAATACATCCTCGAAGCGCATATGATATATTGTCGTTCCAGAATGACAGATAGCCCTAAATTGATCAGATAGTTGCATAGGAAAGGTGTTGGGTCTCGATCAGCTACTCACTTGCTTGTCCTTCAATCCCAGCAGCAGCACTTCCTCCATCAGCGTGAGCTTGGGCTGCTTGCTCCGCTCGGCGCTCTCACTAATATCCCTGGGGTCGAAGGCGATCTTGTGTCCATTTTCACTGCTTTCGTAGGACGTCTCTGGTCCACCAGTGTCGCGGGAGCCACCAGCCTTGGGGGCAGGAGAGGCCACACGACTTGAATCTCCGTTCTCATTGTCAGCGGTCGCAGCTCCTCCGCCGCCGCCTCTTCTTCGAGTGAGTCCTGACGACATTTTCTCGCGGTCACTGGGCGTTTGCAGTCGTTGTGGTGTTGAGGTATTGAGCCAAGGGAGAAATGGATCTCAGTGGGATGCGAGTAAGACAGGTCTCCCGGCTGCCCTGCGCCCAATCCCGTTGAATACTAGATGCGCCACGCAGCGTAGGTGTCACTTTCAAAAAACGCCGCTTGCTAATATCGATCGTTTCCGTCACGAACACTTGGCGGGGTGCTGTTAGTTTTGGGTAGGACGACCAACTGCAATTATTGAAGCTCTGCTGCCGATATCAGGGTTGGCAAGGCAAGGATGTTAACATATTTTTAGTGCAAGGCTCTAAATTTCACAAGCGCAACGCCAAAGTGTCAACGGAACAAAGAGTAAGATTGTCTAGTCATTTTTACAGGAGTAAAGAATCGATAAATCTTTATGGCATATCGAATCTGTACAGATCCCCTCCGTAATAGTCGTCCAATTGCCATGTATCACGCTCCGCAACACACTCGTCCATCTTCTAATATACATACGCGCCATTCAGTGAGCTAGACATCAGTCAGAAATAGTCTCTGCATATGAAGAGTGCGCAGTGCTTACCATCTGGCTGGTGAAGGATATATTCGACCGCCTTGTCAACTATCCCATAGATTAGCGTTTGTATGTGCGGACAAGATGCAATCTCTACATACTGCCGTGGATTGCGTCTGCCTCTTTGTCTGGGATCTCAATGCTGAATTCCTGTATCCAAAGTCAGGACCCAAATAGACTATATCCTGATTCCTCGGGGACCGACCTCCTCAATAGCCATTACAACCTCGACGGTGTCCAGGCTGTCCAAACCAAGATCGTTTGCAAAGTGGGATGTAGGTGAAAGCTGCAAGTCGTTAATGCTATGAAAGAGTTGAGATTTGTGAGGATATTGTACCTTCGTAGGGTCGGTAACCTAGAATCAGCATTAGCAGAAGCTTTCAAGACCCAAAGAAATACCCACCTTATCAAAGTTCTTCAGGAGGTCAATTATTCTCCCTTCAACCTCGTTCTTCTGAAGACCAGCGGCAGCAGAGTAACATCTTGCGGCTTGGAAAGCGGAGGGGGCGAACTGCGACTTCTTGACGAAAGAGGAGGGGGCGACGGAGCGCGCAATTGGGCCGGATCTTCTGGCTGCCTGGCAAGCTGCACTGCGTGCAGATCTGATAAGGGCTGTGCGGAGCATTGTGAAGGCTGTTGGGGGCATGAGCGGTGTCGGGGAGGATGGAGCGTTGCAGGCAAAGTTGATTGATGACTTCGAAGCTCTTCGGACTTGCTTGGGTTTAGATCCACTTGTTAGCACGTGACCTTCTATGTCTGGCCCCTGTTAAGCTAGCGCTGAGTGATAGTTTCATGTGCACTTAATGTTTTCTACTTTATAAAGTCCTTTGTCTAGCCAGTCAAATCGAGTTCTACTCAAAAATTGCTGATTTGGCGGCCATTGGAGCTTTGTAGATCAGGCCAATCAGAGCGCCCCGGTTTGGAATCCTAAGACGTCGACATACCAAATTTCGAGCACTCCCGCCAGCCCCCTCCCACCGATCAATCGCCACGAGCACCCCCATCATGGCATCCGCATCCGCAAAGCCTCTGACGATGCTCGTGGCTCGTAGCCGGCCGACGAGCAGGCTCTCGAGTACTGCGCGCACCTTCGCTGCCTCCTCGAACTCTCTCGCAGCTTTCTCGACAACAGCTCTTCGCCCCGCCACCCCGTCTGGCCCTCCACCCGCTGGCTTTCGATTACCAAAACCCGAGAGATGGGACGAGAGTAAGGAATCGTCGCTAGATAAGGCTGGGAAATATTTCCTCTTGACCGAGATGGCGCGGGGAATGTACGTTGTGCTAGAGCAGTTCTTCAGACCTCCGTAAGTCTTGCCATTGAGCTCCCAAGATCGAGGTCAGCCGCTAATGTTCTGTAGATATACTATCTACTATCCGTTCGAGAAGGTATATCATGGCGACGAGTGTGTTGAAGAAGACAGAAGCTTACAGGGCCAGGGTCCAATTTCCCCCCGGTTCAGAGGCGAACATGCACTACGAAGATACCCCACAGGCGAAGAGCGCTGCATTGCATGCAAGCTTTGCGAAGCTGTATGTTATTCCATCCCATGATCCAGCCTTCCAGCTGACCATAGTCCAAGATTTGCCCAGCACAAGCAATTACAATCGAGGCCGAAGAGCGTCAGGATGGAAGTAGGAGAACAACCCGATACGATATCGACATGACAAAGTGCATATACTGCGGATTCTGTCAGGAGAGTTGTCCAGTCGACGCCATCGTTGAATCCCCAAACGCTGAATATGCTACGGAAACTAGAGAAGAACTACTGTACAACAAGGTAACGTCAACGCTTTGCTTGTGATCTGGTCAAACACATCCTGACTGTAGTTAGGAGAAACTGCTTGCTAATGGTGATAAATGGGAGCCCGAGCTGGCAGCAGCCGCTAGAGCAGACGCTCCTTATAGATGAGGTTTCATTACACTTTTGTACATAAGAAATGCAATTCCGGCGGGAAGATATAATGCCAAAACGTTCCTGTTCATCATACTTAATCTGTTGCTTTTCAATCAGTATCTGCTCGGTTCAAAGCAATCTTACCGGGACTTCCATTTGAGGCATTTGACAATACATCCCAGCTCTCCCTCCAAGCCTGCTCAAGTGAGCCCTCAAAGTACATATCCTGTTCTTCTCAGCTTTTCAGCCTGTTAGACCTTCAGTATATCTGTGATTCGTAACACTCTCAATCACGCAAAGCTGGAGATGCATTACAACAATGTCTTCTCTATGAATCATCAGCCCGTCCTTCAGTCTATAAACCGTCGCATTCGTTCACTGGCTTTCCCTCACTAGAGCAAAAATATATCACTCTGTTCTGCACCAGCTCGACGATACTCTCCAGCTGCTTCAGATTCGCATCTCTTTCGTCCAACGCATAAGAATGCCAGTCTCCTGCAGAATATATGGGGCGGCTTTGCACCCGCCCGGGTGGGCAATTTGTTGATGTCTATTTTAAAGCTGAGAAGCAACACTACACGGTCCGCAAGAGCATCATCCTCTATAAACTTCCCTTATTCGCAAATGGAGCACTCAAAGATAAAACAATTGACCTGCCCACTTTCGATGCCGGTCTTGCCGACGTCCTCATTGAGTGGCTTTACTCTGACAATATACAAATTGAAGGCAGTCGAAGGCACAGTCTCACTAAATTCGAAATTCAAGATCCATTGAATTTCCTTACCTTGGACGCGATCAAATTGTACGAGCTTTGCTGAGCACAATCCTGGTAGCTTTGGAACTCCCCTCTCAATTCCAAGCTCAAACCTCTTATTGATTGAGCAGTGCTGATTCCAAGGATCCACAGACATCGAAGCTCCCTACGGTCTCGAAGTATTCCAAAATTGGCTGCTGAAACCGACGGTCTCGCAAACGACATTCTGCCTTACCTCGCAGGACAAGCGTACAAGCCGCTATGCCCATCGAGCTATGGAGTCTGCGACTTTCATTGGCATGGCGAGAAAATCGAGGAAGAGTGTACTCCAGGCGTGCATCAGTGGCCCAAGTCCGATCGTCTAGACCCGGAGAAGAGACTCTTCCGAAGTAAT
Organism: Lachnum nothofagi; assembly: GCA_003988875.1. NCBI lineage: Eukaryota > Fungi > Ascomycota > Leotiomycetes > Helotiales > Lachnaceae > Lachnum > Lachnum nothofagi. The sequence goes on from QYSG01017778.1 coordinate 328,593, forward strand.
AGCTTCGATAACATTTACATCTTAGATCCGGGAAACAACAGCAGAGCTAGGAGTGTCATTTCTACAGTTAGAAGTATGGCTCTAAGCTCTGCTCTAAGGCGTATCCAAGTCGTGCTTCAAATGTCCCCGCGAGCGATATTTACAGCGCTTCGAGCGCAGCTGAATCTTATGCTACCGGGCCGCCCCCGTACAGCCCCCGCAGCTCTCCCCTACGGGCCCGTACTGTCTCCACAAGCTCTCGTGGAAGATTTCGCAGCCGCCGTCCTTCAGAGTCCCGTGCCAGTGTCAACTCTAGAAGGCTACGGACTCATAGTGCCTCTTCAGGTTCTAGTGGAAGGCCACAAGATCCGCGCCCTTTGGAATCTTCCGGCACTGCAAGTCCGGTAGCTCCAGTTGTGGGGCTGTCGTCTCCACGATCCAACAGGGGCAGTAGATGACAGGTCGTGTAATGTAGGACGAGTTAGCGAATAAAGGATTTCTCAGAAGCGGGTATTGTGATGTGCCTTCTTCCATTGACCTTGGCTATGAAGGCGGAGGGATATTTGCATGCTGGTATGTTTGACCTTGTAGATTTTTGGAATTAATATAGTATTCTCTGAGAACATGGTTCCGACCCCAGGAGCAAGTTGAGAGGCTAACATAGGAACTTAAATTACGTTGACCTTGGTATTTATGGATTGTCTTGAAATTGGCCAGACTCTGATCTTAAATTTCTAGGACTAAGGGGTAGCACGGCGAGAAGGCACTGCTTTATTAGCATTGCTTTGATTTCCACAGCTTATCTTAAATGATGAAAGAGTGAGAAGTTTCGAGTTGGAGATTGTGCCAAAGAAAGGCGAAGACATGGACGAGGCAATCAATTCGCATCTTTTCTTTAGACCCCTGGTTTCACGTTGGGGGCTCTAGTGTGCGTGAATCCGCAGGCGAAGTACTCAAACATCCCAATCTGAATTGCAACAGGAAGGGGAGTCGTCCTCGTTTCGATGGCTCTTGCCCTTTCAGTTGCCTACCTCTTCACCACATCGACCACGAAACCCCGCACCTCCTCAGCACTGTCCACTTTCGCGAGCCACGGACTAGATGAAACTGGACATTGAAGTTCCACTAGGGGGCTGGGATCGTGAGTCCGTCGCATCATCTCAAAAATCTAGAACTAATGTCACATCTCGCAGCCATATCATATTACGATGGCTAATGCTGCATTTGATCTTGCCAAAGATGGCAATACGACATGCAAAGACGTTGCCACCTTCGAACTGGGCCTGTATATTTCCCGTGTTATTGAACAATAGAATGGCTATACATTTGGTCACCCATTAGAATTCGCCATGCTAGGCTTGGTGGTACACATGTGTGCACTTAATACGGCCTGAAATTCCACAGCCCAGCCTAATGTGACAGTGCACAGAATCCGCCTCGTCTAATAGCCTTTATCTGTGACCTACGACTAGCGATTTTCACCGGGAGCTGGTGGCTTTACTTGCTGCGTATCTTGGAGACTCTCCTTGCCAGCAGCAGCTCTCAAGACTAAGTATTGTAGGAGCACAAGCCAGGCGATAATGCCCCACAACAATTAAGACTTTCGGCGGCGGTGCATGGAAGCCTGTCGCAGCGGAACCGTGATCAGTACCTGACAAGCCCATTCAGTTTCGAATGGGTGAATTGGGCACTCTCAACTCCACCACTTCTCGGCCGCTATTTCATCTCCAACCCCAACACAACATCAACGCCAACAATACTACCATACTAGCGCCGCATCCCCAGACTTTGGTGATCTATTTTCCTTTTTGACGTGTCTAATAATACTAATAATCTTTTAGAAGAAGTCTTCACACGTCTCCGATGGCCTAAGTGAAATATTCAAGCAAAACCCCGGAGGGCGACAAGCAAGATGCTACTGCGCTCCCCCCGAAGCCACGACAAAACAAGAAGAAATCACCAGCAGCACCGAGAGATAAGAGAAAAGTCTTGATAAGAGGTAAAGCTCCTGGGGCAAATTTCGCTGTGCAGGCAAGCAAAGTACTCAGAGGCTGGCTTGCGCAATATGACTCTAGGGCAGTGCCTTTGAAGGGTACAGTCGCTAGGCCGTCGCAGCTTCTGAAGAGAAGAGTCAAGTTTGGAAGTAAGTTTCCATTTCTTATTAGTGATTGTTACAGAATTGACAAAATGTTTAATAGCTAAAGCGAAAGCAACAAGGCTTTACAAGAAGTCAACCGATACCTTGATTCCTAAACCTCGATTCCGGAACGTAGTGAAGGAGAGAGATTACGCTTGACCTTGGTAGTAACTCAAAATTCGAGCTAGGAGCTTTTGAGGTGTTGCAGGAAGCTGCAGTGGCGTTTCTTATGAAGGAATTTGAAAGTAAGCAACAAGGATCAGGCTCTAATATCCAATAACCCTCAATAGTGTCGAACCTCTGTGCAATTCATGCAAATAGAGTTACCCTTCAGGTTAAGGACATGCGGTTGGTGGAGGGACTAAGAGAAAGTTTGACAGGAGTGACATTCTTAGCAAATGCTTAAGTTATTTGCATAAAGCAATCTCTCAAATAATCATACATGTCTCGAAACGCAACTCAGCAGTGAGGCCGCAGAGGTAGCAAACCGATTGTAGATACCAGAAAATCTTGGGGAAGATCACGAAATCAAAACAGGAGTCCGATGGCAATGGAGGGTTGGCTCGCCGTGGACACAAAAAGCGGCACTCAAATCGTGCAATTTCAAGTCTCACTACGCCTAGGACATTCTAATTAGTTTTGCTTTTTCTGTCCAGCGCGAGGCTTGGGTATAAATTTAAGATAAATTGCATCAGGTAGCCTTCCACCGCTTTCCACCTCCCTTCTGCCATAGCCATACAGCTTCCACGCCATAGACTTTACTGCCTTGATGACCACCCTCAGCACCAGCAGCCTCTTCCAGAGTATCGATGACCTTTCCTTCCTCCACGCACCTCCATAAACCCTTAGCTATCTCGCTATCCTCGTGGCCATACTCTCCCCTACCAAGTCTATACAGCAACCGGCCTAGCGTCTGAAATGCAATACACCTTTGTGCGGGGAAAGCAGATCTAGATAGTCTTGCGAGCTCGGGTACGGTATATCCAGCTGCTTCTGGTGCTTCGCCATGGTGATGTAGACCTTTGGTACTAGGCATTGCTCTAGAAATCCGAGGTGGCAAGAGTCCTCCTCTGAAGTCAAAGCGGAGCGCAGATGCTGCAAGCGCCTCATGAGCTGGATAGTATGGAGATTCTTGGTCAGCAATAGAGCCATGTGTGGGTATAGGCGCCATCCACGCGAGCTTCGACGGGTCGGCAGGGAGTGTTGGGAAGTATTTATGGTGGAGGTTTTCGAGGAATGCTGGGTCGGAGGGATCGAGATCGGGGGCAGATGGGGCGTTTGGAAAGTGTATTATTGGTTCCGTCTCTAGAGGTACAGCTGAAGTATCAGAAACTGGTTTGAGCGCTATTAGCTCTTCCGGTTCCTCATCTTCTTCAAATCTGACAGACTTTAGCGCCGTGACCAATTTTCCGTTAGACACCGGTGCGGCAGCAGAATCTTTATCATTCTCCGATACTGTCGGCTTTTCACTTTCAAGCTCATCAGTGCTCGAGCCCGGAGGGTCGATCCCAGTGTCGCCACGCGCCTCGTCCAAATTTGCGCTCGTTGCTCTCTTCAGGAATCTTTCTATTAAAGAGGGGTTAAGGGCCGCCAGTAACTCTTGTCGGTCCTCATTTATCTCCTCAGTAGACATTGCTCCTAGTCTCTTCTTATTCTCTTCATCGATTCGCCGACGTTCCGACTTGTCAATAGCTGGATCTTTGGGTGCATTGTTGTTGGTTGGAGTCAGTTGAGGCGACCGCGGGGCAGGTACAGCAAAGGCATTAGGGGAGTCTTCATTCGTAGAGCTCGCAGGTGCGTTCCTTTGCAGCTTGAAGGCTGATATTCTCGTCCTCTTTTTATGCTCCGGGAAGCCAGAAGGAGTGGCCTTCAGTGTGGGGGCGGATGGCGGGGCAGTTGAGCGTTCTTTGATATCGCCAATGAAAGGTGACGAGAGGGAGGGAATGGCATTGTGGGACAGCCTCGAGGATGCTCCAGCCTCATCTTCGCCGTCGGACAGGTCGACCGTAAATCTTTGGCCTCGCAAATCCATAGCCGACGTTGATCAGGCTGGAGGAATGGCGAGCGGGTGGACAAAATTAGCTGCAGGCGTACAGTAGGAAAAGGGAGGCTCATGCCACTAGGGCGGATTTGGCTAGACGGCTGGATCTTGCATAACCGAATCTGGGGACGACGATTTCTCTTCTGAGGGAAACGATATCACGCCGCACATCTCCCATGCGTGGCTGTGACGCCTGTAACTGTTGATCGATGCAAGCAGACTCCCAGATGCCCTCGCTGCCTGCCACGCCGATCAAAAGGGCTGCTCTCCCGCGTGCAGGACGCATATAAAAAGAAGCCCGGGGCGTGTCCGTCAACGCTGACACTTGCTGTTCCCTTCTCACGGGCCGTAATGTGATTGGCCTGCCTATCCAAACCCCTCGACCTCGAACGTTGTCACGTCCTGTCCGTCAACGCTCGGCAGTCCCTTCCCACTTGCCACTTGCCATGGCCATGGCTTGGCTTGTTGCAGACAGCGCGGCGGCATTCACGTACTCCCTGTGTCGCCCCTCTCCCGCCCTCCCCCCGCCAGCACGCTGGGCCGCCTGTTACTGGGCACCGCACCCAGCAATGGGCCATGCATGCTCTTGTTCCCTTGGTCGCAGTTCCGCAGGTAGATTGTAAGGTAGAAATCGCTTGAGCCAGATTGCAACGCCCGCGCCTAGTCCGCATAATAGGTTTATTTGAGTCCATCATAACGTCCCCGTCCCCTTCCCCGTCCCCTTCCCAATCCGATGTCCCCAACCTTTACTCTCTTACAACAACACCACTTTTTGCACTGCAGATGGATGCCCATCGATATCTCATGCACTGCCATCGACCACGACTCCAAACCTCCTGCAAATAATTCCGACAGTTCGATTCTTTTCATCGGCTCGGTCGACGGCCCGGCGGCACTGCATGCTCGTACAATAGAGGCAGAACTCGCTATTCGCGTCGTTGCGTCGATTTTTGAGGGTATCCAGAAGTCGCAGCGGACGGGTGTTGGGCACGCTTCGCCAGCAAGTCGGCCCACCCAGAGGACTGCAGCAGCACTTGCAGGATTCGAAACATCCAATTTGGTCGCCATATGAGGCCCGATTCATCGCTGTGCCTGACGAAGTACAAGCAATAATTCTCCATTTGGCCCAGCATGGCGACGTCCGCCAAACCCCCAAATGGCGATGGTGTTGTAGTCCGGCCAGCCTCTCCCAGCTCAGCTTCTGGGCTCTCGTCACCGCCTCGATCGAGCGCTGAGCCGGGCTCGCCTTCAGCGCAATTTGCCAACGATTCAGCGCTGTCGCACCAGAGCTCAAGTATCACGGTCAATCCTCCTGGTGTTGTTGAGTACGCAGCTAGTCCGTCGGCAAGCAAAGCTGCACCCGAACCTCAACCGCAGCCACCTCAAAAAGCGCGCAAGAAGCCGGGCAGGAAACCCAAAGTCCAGGCAGAGGCAGAGGGCCCTCCCGGCCCTCCAAAACAGACGCGAAGGCCTCGAAAGCCCAAGGACCCCAATGCGCCCGCACCTGTTCGCCAAAGAAAAAGTCAGGCCCCTGAACCGACAAATGCTCCCGAAATCAGTTCTGCCCCCCGGTCCGCATCACAACCGATAATTCTGGGTTCCGACCCCACCGCCACCGCCAATGCACGCCCCGATGCACCCGCGCCATCCCAAAGCGGCAAAAGTGAAGATATACAGCAAAGACCCATGAACAGCTTTTTCACATCTGGCCCCCCACCACCCCCAGCACAACCATTTCAGCAACAACAGCTGCCTCCGCAAGCAACGCGCAATGTTAGCAGTGGCCAAAATTACGATCCCATTCGTTCTAATTATGATCCCGTGCGCGAGACTATCATTTCCCAGCCTCCACCCCAATACAACTCGCAAGGCTCGCCAGGTCAAGTCCATGCTATGAATCGCGCTAGCGCCTCGCCTTCTATCTCTAGCTTGGTAGACCCTCCTAATCAACCACTGGCGTCACCTTCAATTGCGACGCAATCTTTCTTCAACCAACAGCAAGCGAGATATCAACACGAAGGTCCTGGCTCTGTACCTCCCTCCCCAACAGTGAATAGATTAGGACCTTCAATGGTGCTTGAATCATCACCAAAGCCGCCTACTCCTGCAAGCGCAGCCTCGAAAAAGCCCGAGACAGCTACGGCTCCATTAGTATCTTCATCAATGTCAAAGAAGAATTCCATGGGACCTGGGAGTACTGCAACTTCTTCTGCTGCAGCATCTCCCAAGCCTCCGAAGCTTAAGGAGAGCAAAGAAGCATACCCTGCCCCTCCACCGCTTCCGGGTGCTATGGGCGGAGCCCCAGGTGACAGCACCGAGTTCCGTGCACCGACGGTCGTTCTGAATATACCTATGAACGGCGAGGTCAACAAGATCATCAATTTCACGAAAATGGCGGAGGATCGTTATGGGTGGGATGCGCTTCACCCACGACTCGCAGCCCAACGTGACCGACTTGCACGTGTTGCTGCAGCTGGTGCGGCTTTGGAGCGCAACGGTTCTGGAAGAGATAGTGGTGATGAGATGTCTCTAGACTCAGAGGCCGAAGGCAGCAATATCGAAATGGGTGGTATGAGTGACGGCAGAGCTGGCACGGACGGGGGCGTCAAGAAGGTACCCCGCAAGAGAAAGATGAAGGAAGACGATTACGATAAGGATGATGGATTTGTTGATGACTCTGAACTGCTTTGGGAGGAGCAAGCGGCTGCTGCCACTGATGGTTTCTTCGTCTATTCTGGTCCTCTTGTCCCAGAGAGTGAGAAACCGACGATCGAATTAAGGTATGCTCAATACGCCTCATTCTTGTATTTCTATATTAACGTAATCGCAGACCTGATGGCTTCCCAAAGCGTGGCCGAGGCAGCCGTGGAGGCCGTGGAAGTACGCGCGGTGGTGCAGGCGGTCGGGGTGGTCATGCTGCTGCCGCCGCTGGTGCAGCTCCTGCGATCAATCCAAGGACTGGTCTACCAGTGTCAGGACCTGGATCTCGAGGTGGATCAACCACTCGCAAACCTCGCATCACCAAAGCCGACCGAGAACGGATGCAGATGGAGAAACTTGAGCGAGAGAAGATGGGTTCTCTCGCATCAATGCCTGCGGGCTACGCTGGAATGGCACAACTTGCCAGTGCTGCAAATATGGGGAATACTCCAATGGTCTTCAATTCTTGAAGCCGAGCGTGTTGAGAGATATCCACGTTGTGAAAGTACTTGTTTCTTTGTGGGAAGGTTGGCGTTTGGCGTTACATGGCTGCATAGGGGCATCTTTCCTCTTATTTACATATGCTCCTCGCTGTACACCATTTGCTTTTTGAAGTTTGCTGCATGGATTGCGCGGAGCTCAAGCTGTAGAAAAGAGCATAAAACATGAATGAACCCGAAAAGTGCACAACTTATGGTTTCGTGAGACTCCGGGAAACCACCGAATACTGCCAGGCGAGTTTAGGACGGCTTGACCAATTACCTTGAAGAGATTGGTCTTAAATAGAATAACTTTATCCCATTGGAAAGATAACCAAAAAGCCAAACTCGCCTTGGGCGATTCAAAATAAACGCGAATTGGGTACATACGAGAGTCGGCCTTCAGCGAATTTCCCGCTATCGGGTGTTTAAAGCGGCCTTGTTTTCGTCACTCAAGCCAGGGTCTCAAGATAATTTCTGAGATTCCCTCTCACCAGGAGGGTTTTCAACTACAACCCCTCACCTTTCTTCACTATGGCGACGACACAGCAGGCCAAAGTGCCTGAGAAGAAGAAGCAAGCGTCAAGTGCACTCCGTTCAATTATTGCTGGGTCTACGGCTGGAGCTGTGGAAATAGGTATTCCCCTGTCTCTGTAAAACTACACAGCTTTGCTAACGCTTTTCTCGTAGCCATTACCTACCCTGCCGAATGTATGAGAACTCCCTTAGCTAAAATGACATTTCCTTCTCTACACTCGAGCGAAGGGGCTCGAATTTAGAGACAATAGACTGATATATTGGCCAAATAGTCGCGAAAACAAGAACGCAATTGAACCGCAGATTAGCAGACTCATCAAAGCTACCTTGGCCACCGTTTGGGAGGGCATGGTATGCGGGTTGTACGACATTGATCATTGGGAATTCTTTGAAAGCAGGAATCCGTACGGCTCCCGTACTTCCTCCCTGTGCGCAATAGCTCATTCATGTTGGTTGCGCAGGATTCGTAGCATTCGATCAATACAAAGCATTACTGCAAGATGCAGATGGGAAGATATCTGGCCCTAGGACGGTCATCGCAGGTTTTGGGGCAGGGGTTACAGAGTCCCTGCTTGCGGTTACACCCTTCGAGAGCATCAAAACTACTTTGTACCAGCCCCTCTCCCTCTTCTAAAAAACTACAAGCTCACAATTTCAGAATCGACGACAGGAAATCTGCCAACCCTCGAATGCGCGGTTTCCTCCATGCTGTCCCCATCATTGCCCGCGAGCGCGGCCTGCGCGGCTTCTTCCAAGGCTTCGTGCCTACGACCGCCCGTCAAGCCGCCAACAGCGCGACCCGTTTCGGTTCCTATACTTTCCTGCGCCAGCTCGCAGAATCATACACGGCTCCGGGAGAGAAGCTCGGCGCGATATCTACATTCGGAATTGGTGGAATTGCGGGGCTGATCACGGTATATGTGACGCAGCCGCTTGATACGGTGAAGACACGCATGCAGAGTATTGAGGCGAGAAATATGTATAAGAATAGCTTTGATTGCGCAGCGACGATCGTGAAGAATGAGGGCGTGCTCACGCTGTGGAGTGGTGCGTTACCAAGGCTGGCGAGGCTAGTTATGAGTGGTGGGATTGTGTTTACGATGTATGAGAAGAGCATTGACTTGATGGATAAGTTCGACCCGGAGAAGAGGTACATCTGAGAAAATTTGGGAGGGTAAGCACCGGGTGTAGGATAGAGGCATTGCAAGGCGTTGTGGAGTTGGTTGAACGCTGAAGAGAGATCTGAATAAAAAGCCTCGTAGCTTCCTCTAATTTACCTAGAGCCTGAAGTCCACCGAACGCCACTTCCCTCATATGTACAGTATCCGTACAATCGTCCTTCGTAACTCCTTCGCCCTTTCATTTGAACCGTAGAAAGCCCTTCCATCTATTCGTTAAATTTCCCCACCATGTTCTTTGAGGTGCCTCTTCTAATTCTTTCACCAAGTCCGTATAATGTGTTGGATTGCTTTTCGGCTTCATTAGATCTCCAGAGAGCTTGTACTAGTGCAATGATAATTTAAGTATATAGACTTGCTTTATGGGATAAAAGGAGTCCTACCTTCTGTGCGTACCGATCTCCCAGCAACGAATACAAAGCGCTGACTTTCTCCGATTCAGCCTTCTCATCCACTAGCGTCGATTTTGTCCCAGGCTCAAGGAAGCGTCTCTCCACGCGCTGTATTATGACATCCTGAAATTGGCATGCTGGGCGAAGAGCGTCTTTGGGCCAACGTGAAAGGGCGCGGACGTAGTGTTTGTATGCAGCCTAATAATGCTTTTGTGAGTATATGCATTTGTGAATGCGCCCAAGATGACTTACGCTTTGAGCCATTGCGACGAAGAATCGACTATAAAGCTGCAGCTCAATGTGCAATGCTCAATACTCGGTGCTCAATGCTGAACTCTCATGCCTCGTTGCGTGTGTACGGAGGTGAAGTAGTCCTGACGCGCTACGAAATTGGTGCAGGGATGGGGATGGTGTGGTGTGGTTCATTACTGTACAGGACTGTAATGGCAAAAATAGCTCCGCCCTCCAAACTCACTCCGCCGAAGCCGAGCAGAGAAAGTGAAGGCGGCCCCAAGCGCCTCCTGCACCAGCACCCGCCAGCACCCACCAGCACCCACACCATCACACTGCACCACCACCACCACCTCCTCCTCCACGCTCCTTCGCTCTTCACCTCTACCCCCTCTTCACTTCACGTCTCTTCCCTCATCTTCTCTTCTCCTTCATACCCAGGCTTCCTCAGCCCCTCTTCGCCATCGTCTATTTTTCTTTGTTTCCCCCATATTGCCTGCCCATCATGAGTTCGCAGCGCTACGAAAGGGTACGTGAGGCTTCGCCACGCAATCCGTCTCAGCCTGTCCCTACCCTCACCACCACGACATTAATACTAACAAATGGCTTCCAGGTGTCTGCAAATGACGAGGACGCGCCCAACAGCCCAACAGTACCCAACTCCCCTCCTCCATCTTTCCGTTCTCGAGCCTCATCTCCAACTTCACGACATCTCGGAAGCGACTCCCACTCTGCGACCGTCGACCAGAACCTTGCCGATACTTTCGATGCGGATGGATCGGATAGCGACGAAGAGAACGATGGAGACGATAGACAGCGATTAATGCGCGGCCAGCCTACTCCTGCGACGGACGAGGAAGCCCACCCAGAATCGACAACTTCCCCGCCCACACGACGGCCGCCGACGATTGAGCGGAGGCCTACAATATTACCAGCCTTTGTCCCAACACGTCCGACGGGTCGAGTATATGGCGGAGGATCGGGCTCTGATGGTGTATTTGCGAATCTAAGCGCCAAGCCAGAAACCGGGGTTGAGAAGGAGGAATTCCCACCTGTGAGTTTGAACCAGGAATTATTTATGAAACGATGTTAACAGACTGCAGACGTACGAACAAGCAGCTGCAGACGCTGCGCCACCATACTGGGAAACAACAATCCTCGCTCCAGGTCTCGGTGGACCGGATGAAGTCTACGTAGAAGGTCTCCCCGTTGGCTCCGTCTTCTCTTTTGTCTGGAACGGTATGATCTCTATGTCCTTTCAGCTCGTCGGATTCCTCCTCACATACCTCCTCCACACTACCCACGCCGCAAAGAACGGATCCCGTGCTGGTCTAGGCATTACTCTCGTGCAGTACGGTTTCTACATGAAAGGCTCAGGGAACTCAAGCGCACCGCCTGCGAACGGACAAGATCCGTCTTATAACCAACCACCGGACCCAAATAGCCACGACTTCGACCCCAATCAAGTTCAAGCAGGCGCTGGAGGGATGGACAACAGCGGCTCGTCGGGAGGGATCAGCGATATTGCGAGCAGCGAATGGTTAGCATACGGACTTATGATAGTAGGCTGGTTTATCCTCATCCGAGCAGTGAGCGATTTCTTGAAGGCGCGGAGGCATGAGCAGTTGGTTTTACAAAGCCCGGAGCGCGGGCTGAACGTGCCTATAATTGCTACGGGCGAGGAATCCGAGACGGTTGTCTGATCTCGCCAGACATGAGGAAATATGAGATGGAGCATGGCGTTTATGTGAGCAAGCAGGCATTGAATCATTACTCTTTGGCATGGCTCAGTCATCAAAGGCCACTGGATTGTCTGAAACTAGGTGCACGCACTTGAACCAAATCTCTCAGTATTATATATATTCATATTTGCATTCGTCCCCACCTCTTTCAGTTACCACGTCAACCTATCATTTCCAGCATTGACTATAGCACAGCTACTCAGAGTGCCCATATAGTCAGTCGAGCGGCTGTCTTAAGATCATGCATTTCCCGTTCATATCTGGGGATTTCACCATTTGACTATTTTGAACACCTAAAAGCTACATCTTATATCCCGCACACCTCTTTCACTCCCATCTTCCTAGCTCAACTGGCTAGCCAACGCAGTAATAGCATCCTTTGTCGCCTGACTCTCCCCACTCCCCGCATTCTTAATCACCTTCCCCAACAAATGGTCTACCGTCTGCCCCGGATCCGCAATCGACACCCCCTGCGCAGTCTGTATCCTCGAGACCTGAAAGCTCAAGAAAAACTTCGGGGCCTTAATAGCCAAATTCCCGCCCACAGACCTAATACCAGCCTCAGTAGCTTCATAAACATTCAACTGGTTCTGAAACTGAGTCAAGTTGGATGAAGTGAGAGGGGTTGCGGTTGCGAATTCAGAGGTGGCGAAGGCGAGCGGTTGTTGGGAGGAGGCGCTGAAGTCGATGGAGGAGAAGGTGATCCCGCCAGAGGAGACGTCCGGGACGCCAGAAAGGGTCGTGGTACTCGTGTCGCAGGTCACGGCGGATTGAATCGCGGTCACAGTGTCTTGGGTCTCGGCTGGGAGAGCGGTGCTGCCGATTATGAAGCATGCTTTTGCTTGCCTACTGTCGAGGGTTGGGGCTAGTGATCGTTAGAGAAGATGAAGTAGAAGGATGTGGAGGACGTGCCTGAGAGGGATAGGGAGATGAAGAGGGGAGCGAGGGCTGTTGTAAGATACATTGCACTGTTTTGTAAGACCCTTGCTGCTTAAATGAGTGTTTAGAAGAGAAGTTCAAAGAGCGAATCCAGCTGCAAAGTGAAGATATTTTACAGAGAAAAGTAACGAGCAAACGAATGGCGTGAAGAACAAAAAATAAGTCCAACAGCTCTCAAACTTATATGAATATCTCAGCCTCATCGTCAAACATACCCCAATGCCATAGCACAAGTAATCTCCAAGGATTCATGCGTCTGAAGAACGAGACTAGTGAAGCGCTAGTCTGAGATCTTAAGACCCTTACGCTCATCCGATTTTGAGAAAGTCCGATGAATGCGGTTGGCGCGGTGTTTTACGAGAGAGGATCGTGAGACAAAGGACGTCTCAGGGGGCCCGAACCGAGTCGCTGAAGAGAGTAAATTCTTGGCGGGGTAAAGAAGAGGTCTGAGTCGGAACAAGATGTATTTCGCACCAATGAGCTTTCCGGAATGATTGAAATGAAGGTATCTCAAAAGTAATTGAAACGTGACACAACCATTCAACAAAATATGAAGAAGTCTCTCACATCGATATTTTAACCCAAATGCAACTTGAAAATCTTTGACTTAAGTTTCATAGAAGATAGTATTCTCAATCGCTGGCAACCTCGACATTGATTTCGTGTTCCTTATGTTTCTGAAAAGTCTGATTAGTATTTGTAAGGGGTATGGGGCTCGAGGCGCAGACCATTTGGACACCTAGAAGACCTCCGCACATGCGATGAAGCTAGAAAGAATTGCCATAGGGAATCGGAATGGTTCTTATGGTAGATGACATTGGAACATACATAAGACAGGAGCTGAAGATGAACGCCATGTCTGCCGTGCACGTATAAAAGTTCCTTGCTCACCCGGGGCAACCCGAAAACCTCATGCTGATGAGACGTACAGTACTTTGCCTGGCTTCTAAACCAGGCATACCTGTTCAAATCAGAACGGAGAAATACCACTATGATGCAGTAGTTACCAGATCATATGAAACTTTGGTACGCTGCCCACAAGCGCTTTGCAACGACATTCGAACTTCGAACTTGGCCGCAAAAGAAACCCGGCATTTCCAACGTTCCGTGCGGCATCTCCACATGCCTGGCTCCATTCTTGAAATCCGACATTTTCCTAAGGCCAGTTTTGCAAATGCTGTTCCAGCCTCTACTTTACTCAAAGTTAGAGCTTTCTTACAGCAAGTACCAGGAGAGTAGTCCGCCTTATCACAGCGCGCTTGGGCTGGGGTACCTCATCCTCGTCGCACAACATCTGAGAATCAACACCCCAACAGCATCCGGACATATTGATACCCTTGCTGAGAGAGATTTCAAATGCTGCATACCGGCATGTCGGTATGGGCTGGCGCATGTGCATGTGCATGTGCATGTGCAAGAAGGATTGAAGGCTCCAGTCTTGAAGAAAGGTTCTAGCCCACTAGCGCGCCAAGACTTGACCGTACAGGGCTGGGATTTGCCTCCCGCCTCCCCCGCAACTCCACCTGATGTCACATCAAGCTCAAAGGAGAGCAGAGCACAGCAGAGCAGAGTACAGTTTTGTCAAAACCACCTCCCCTCTCACCTTGCACGGAAATAATGGACCCAGAATTCTTGATTCTCTCTTCCCTCCCAGCGTTTACCTGATTGAGTTCCCACCGTTCTTTCTTTCTACAAAGTGCCGTTCCTAAAATCCATCTCCCCTTCCCTGCGAGCGAAAAGAGCCACAACAATGGCTTGGCGCAGTTCGGGGAAAACAAACGCTGAGCTGATTGATAACCTGTTCAAGAATGGGTTGATCACTAGCGCCAGGGTCAGAGATGCTATGATGAAGGTACACCTCGCAATACGCTTCCTTTGCTTTGCGCTCCACCTCAGCAAAAGAACGGATCTTAATATGAGGCTAGGTCGACCGCGCCCACTACTGCCCCTCTCCAGCCTACGCCTACGAAGACTCTCCACAATCTATCGGACATGCTGCTACTATCTCCGCCCCGCACATGCACGCATCTGCGTGTGAATCGCTGCTCCCATTCCTGAAGTCCGGTTCCCGCGTCCTAGATATCGGCTCCGGCTCGGGGTACCTCACAGTTGTATTGGCGGAGCTTGTGCAGAATGGCGGGAAAGGAGGGAAAGTGGTGGGGCTGGAACATATTCGGGCTTTGAGAGATTTAGGGCAGGGGAACATGGAGAAGAGCGAGAGGGGCAGAGAGATGTTGGGGGGTGGGTTCGTGAGATTCGCTGTGGGTGATGGGAGAAAGGGCTGGAAGGAAGATGGCGGAGAGGAGAGCGGGTGGGATGCTATTCATGTTGGGGCGGCTGCCGTTGAATTACACAAGGAACTTATTGAGCAGTTGAGAAGTCCTGGCAGGTGAGTGAACGACGTACGACCACTGTAGAAAGGAAATTGACTTTGGTTATTAGGGTATTTATCCCGGTCGAGGACTCCAAGGGCTATGGAGAACAACATATTTGGGTGGTGGACAAAGATGAGAAAGGAGAGGTCTCTAAGAAGAAGCTCTACGGGGTGAGGTATGTGCCATTGACAGATGCTCCGAAATAAGCATCTCCACTTGAGAGCCAAGTGGTTTTGCATGTGGGCTACCTATTGAGGACGTCCCTGGCGTGACTATACGGGGTTCTTGGACCATAGCCTGAATAGGCATAAGGTTTACTTGTCCCGTTATAAAAGTAGGATATCATTCTCCCGCTTATCGCCCATTCAGAAATACTAAGGTGAGACCAAAGGAGTCTCAAAGTCTTCTGTTGACTTCTGGCGATTGTGAAAACTCGATTGCAACGTCATATGGTTGAAGCAGCAATGGGTCGGCCCTTTTCGAAGATTCAGACAAGCGTGTCTTGCCATAGACGTAAAAGCAGTAGAGCTTTCAATATCTCATTCCACCCATAAATTTACAAATCGATGCCGCCTTTCCCGTTCAGTACGGGGGTATTTCAACAAACTTATGAACAGCCGGAGCCCACTCCCCAACTTGAAGAGCAGTAATCGATCAGCGCTATCTCGTTGCTCCTTCGACATATATCCGGAGCTTGGGTAATGTTGCTTATGACTCAATTCCCGTTATTTTGAGGAGGTTTGCTTGAAACATGGCCGCCCACTAGTGTTATAAATCAGGACTAGTCGAAGAATAGACAATGAGGACTTTTAATGGTGCGTCCTAAAATATGAGGGTTTGGTTCCGAGATGGAGCAGTACAGGCCCACTTGACAAGCCGTTGTATAGTTTTTAGAAGCAGAAGAAACACTAATAGATGGGCAAATTCTTCAACTTGAATTATGGCCGATGAGCAACAAACAATTACCGTGCAAAATGCCGTGCAAAATGCCGTGCATGGAGGTTGAGAGATTGAGCAAAATCGATATTACAAAGCAACACGAGTACGAGCTCGAGCTCGAGCAATTTGGAAAGCCACATTTTTCAGAAAGACATGCGCTAAACGTCATCCCTCGGTGTGATGTCAAGTTGCGTTGTGGGGGTTGTCGGTGGCTCTCGGGATGCTCTGGAATAGGCTTTAGGGTAGGAGGGCTGGGGCTGGGGCTAGGGCTAGCAGATCTAGCAGATCTAGCAGATCTAGCTCCGGGAGCCTAACGCGCCACTTTCGCCGGCGTTGGTGCGTGCATGAGGAGAGAAAAGAGGTGCGTGGGCAGCACGGATACGAACACGAATCACCTGACTTCGCCAACAAGGAAAGCAGGAGAGTGCGGAAAGACATGCCCGCGCCCCCTAGCTTCTTTCGCGTCCTTGGCAGGGGACTCGTAGTAGAGGATAGCGGCTGCAGTTCTGCGGAAATTCGAAAATTCGAAAAATGACGGGAATGTTGATCCTGGCAGCACCTTCTGTAGCGCGCCCCCTTGGATGTCACTGCAGGCCCCCGCCCGAGGCAATAATGAAAATGGGAAATACCCACTCTGTTGCCCATTGCCCCGATCATGCCTCCAACGGCGCTGCAAATCAATGCTCTCGCGGATCGCCTCCGCCAGGATGTTCCCCCAACACGCCTGTTCTGCGCAGGATTCCTGTAGAAAGTCCATCCGGGATTCTGTGTCTCTGTCTCTGTCTCTGCGCCAGCCTCTGACTTTGCCCAGAGCCTCGTCCGCTTCGAGACAATCCGCGGGCTTGTGGTGGGCAAGATCCAAGGATCTTCGAGGTCGGCGTGCCCTCGCCAATCTTGCAGATCGACGCTAGGATCTGGCTTCGTCTGCACGCTGGCAGGGGGCCGATCATCGCGGCAGGGGGCGCAGGGCACAGGGCAGGGGGGCAGGGGGCTGCTGGGCCGCGAGTGGGAGTGAACCGATCGACGCAGACAGCGACAAAGGGGGCGGCCATCACCAGACCACCAGGCTACTGGCATCCCTCTACAGTGGTCGTCAAGCGTGCAGTCCCGGGTGCTGTGTGCGTGTGCGTGTGCGGTCCTTTCTCCGGTCCAAGTCGCCACTTCCACCTCCCCTTCCCCCCCGCCGTTCTCGCCAGCTGTCCGTGGCCATGCGGTGATTGGACGCCGGGAACTCGGTTGGAGCAAACATGGGATTCTGAAAGCGCCCACCCCACATGGGAAAAACAGAAACTCGGAACCTTGGGACGCGCCTGCCCTCGCTACCGGACCTCTGCCCGCACCACGACCTGCCTGCCTGCAGCTACGGTACTGGCAGGCAGGCAGGCAAGCTTCACTTCTTAAGCAACGGTCTCCCCTCCCCTCCCCTCCCTCCACGCCTCTCTTGCCGCGTGATAATATACAATATCATTGCATCGCTTCGCACGCTTTGCAGGTGGCGCTTTGGTTGTCGCCGTTGTATCCCCCCACCAGTCCCTTCTTTTTCTTCCCTGTCCCATTGTTCGAGGCAGTTGTCGGGGTTCCAGAAGCCTATCAGTCAACCGCGATCCGGAGCCGCTTCGAGCCAGCCGCTCATCGACCTCACTGCCCCATTCTTCCACCGGTACCACGCCTTTTCGAGAGGCACAGCAATTACCCGGGTACTCTCTCTTCTCCATCCTTCTAATCGCCTCCTACGTTTTCTGTCACTTCCCTCTCCCGCCTCTGCACGGCGTGTTGGGATTTAGTGTTCGCGCTTGACGTTCCCGCGTACCATCACTTGTCAAGAAGACTCGCATCTCGGCTTTAAGGGTGTCTAAGATATACGCCTTCCTCCCCATCTCCTCGTTGGAGATGCCTCCGATGAGAACAATGCCACCCGCAAAAGCTGTCAAGGTATGTCCATCGTTGTCAATCGTCTCCAAAGACTAACACACCGCGAGACTGAGCGCACTCATGAGGAGAACCAAGAGCGAGCGTACATTGCTGCTTCAAGGAGAAGTGACCGGAGTTTAGAGGCTCGCGTCGAATCAGCAAGGAGAGCCTCAGAGATCCACAAACGCCGCACAGGCCGGTCATTGCGTGTCACAGAGCAAGATGTTATCAATGAGGAGATGTATGAGGAAGAGGATGACGATATGCCCTCAGCCTATAGACAGCTCACATCCCATTTACACACCCCGAATATCGACTTCAACAAAAGGCTATCAGCATACCTGGCGAGCAATGTCGGCATGAGGAGTATGGTTGAGGCATCTGTCAATCAGTCCTATGATCTGCAATACGGAAGACTTGGACGTCAATATAGTCAGCCTCAGGTATTCCCTTCGCCCATGCTAGCACATCAGGCTGCGACCCAACAAGCACAACAGATGTGGCAGCCAGCGCCGACTCCCTCGACATACCGACACGCTCCATACCCGTCCAACAGGATGCAACACATTCAACGGTCTGGCCATCAGCGGTCAGCATCGATTGCCACATCTCAGGATCTACCCGGAAGTCAAATTACTCTTTCAAATACTGAGCGGCGGATGTCTTTGCCCGCTGTGCCAGCAGCAGCAAGTTCGCCTATCGAAGCCTTAACACCGACTTCAGCTGCTAGCCCGCAGACATTCCCAACAAGACCTGGATCCCATCACTCTCAGTCTTTCTCCAATGATCAAAACGCGTTGCCGGACCAACTAATGTCTGCATATACAATGCACCCGGGCTTTGCCAACGGGAATCAAAACTATGGTTCTCCGACCACACCACTCCCGACACAGCCTGATATAATGTTCAATTCAAACTTTGGTATGCATGATTCATTCATGAACAATATGATGGCTGGGAGTCAGTACCTTCTTGGTAACAACTGGAGCATGGATGGACCCCCGAACACGTCAGGCACAGGAAAGCAGGCGCAAAATTATCCAACCCACCAAGGGTTGAACTCTACCCTTGCCCCTGCGGAATTCAACGGATATGAGCCTACTTTCAACGATGATGTCAAAAGCTTCAGTGCCGACGCGATAGTCCCTGACAACTCATTGTTCCCTAACGATGATTCATTATTCGACTTCGATGCATACGCCGATGTCCCAGGCTCCCAGCAATCACAGGCAACCAACTGATCAATCAGAGTTGTTGGATGGTATCAAAGCTTGTACATTATTTCACATTTTCGCTGCACGATTCTGATCACGGAAATTCGTCTCAGCCTGACCAACTAAGCGATTTAAAGGGTCGGCGTTCTGGGCGGAAACCCGATTTTGCTACTTCCTGGCCGCACTCTCCTCACTATTCATTCTTACTTGCATGCTATTCTCATCCTGTTGTGGTCATGCTTCGGTATTTTAAGAAGCGGGCTGCTCTTACATATCTGCTCTCTTGCGTTATAATTCAGCAGACGGCGTTTGGATTGGTCGTTCTATACGCGAATTTTGGGATACACCATGATGAAAAAGAACATGACTGGAATGGCGGAGTTTGGTTTACGGAGCTCATGGGCGCTATGGAGAGGCGCCTTTGATAGCGCCTGTTGTAAAAAAGATGGCTCACTGTGTCTGTGTTGCTCAAACAAAATATCTAATGAATAAAAAAAGCTCTAAGGAATCTTTGCTCTTTTTTCAATCCTGAAATAAAAAGCGCAAGACAATCTGCGCGCCGGTGGACACCCAATATCCTCTTTTCATACGCCTGAGAGTCGTGGTTGTAAATAACGCTCGGTACCCCTTGCCTGTACTGGGATGAGATTGTGATCAGAAGGGCTCACCTCACCCTACCCTTTCCGTTATCCAAACGAACAAGAGAAATCAAGTACGTTATCCTGGTTATACTCGAGCAGTAATGCTCTCAACGAGGATGCTAGAAGTAATGCCCAAATAGGTGTTCGTACTTGCTCACATGAGAAAAGTGGTGAGGTTTCTAGGGTGATTGGCGTTGCTATTGTAATACCAAGCTAAGAAGCCAGATACAAGTCAGAACCACAGAGCCTCGAGGGGCTGTCGAGTTTGAGTGCTCTACTTTGGGTTGACTTCGTTTGATCGAACGTATGGGCGAGATGGATTTCGGAAGAGGCTTGCTAGATAATTGAATCTATGAATGCACAGATGACGGTGTTCTTTCTTAATATGGAGAAGGCGTGGGACGTGGCGCTGGGGAGGTTGGGTTTGGCGGTGATGCAAAGAGAGAAACAGGGCCATGAAATCGAATCTGGCCTGGAAACTGAAAGGCTTGTACTTACGAGCATAAGCTTTGCCAGTAGTGAACAAGGTCATCGCCACACCCAGTGTGGACTGCATCTTACGTGCTATGATCTATTTTTTTTTGGCCCCAGCACCATTGCCATCATCTAAACCAAGGTCAATCTACTCCAACAAAGGGCCTCTGACTCTATCTAGTTGAGAAACATCTTCTCAGTAGTTTTAACTCCAACATGATCTGTTTCCTCGCTAGATTGAGGTGCCTCGATCTTCCTCATCAGATATGCCATCATCCCCCAGACTAATTGCATGGCATCCACTCTCTCCTTAGCTAGGAATAGATCATACCATTTACTCCTCCACATCGTCATCCTCTCCCAGCCCTGTACCTCATCACCCTCCAGCGCACTCAGCAGCTTGTCAGGGACTCTGATCCTGACAATGGAGACGTGATGGTTCAGAGCGCTGACCAAGAAGATATCATCGTAGCCTTGCTGCGCACTGGCCTTTCCAATCGCTGAGTATCTCGCTCTTCGATCCCACGTTGATGATGGCGGAAGCATTTTTCTGTAGTTTTCATGGATCTGCATGTTAATCCCCTCCTTTGCCTTTCTACTTCGTTTGCTCGGACTAGGGCCGTTGATGCCACCAATAGCTATCTTTGCCTCAGCAGTCACGCTTTTCTCCTCTCCGCCTACAACCTTCTCAGGAACAATGCCGCCTACAACGGCAGCCAGATCATCGACTTTGTCCCCTTCTTTCCCAATAGGGCCACCAGGGCCGCCGCCCCACCGAGGCTTCTTGGCCCACCATTTCCCCTCGCCGAAGCGTTTCTCTATTTTACCTTCTCTGGCTCGCTGTTGAGCTGTCAGAAGCACGGCTATCACTTCTCGAGCAAGATCAAGTTGAGATTCGGCTTCCGTAGCAAAGACGGTGCTTGTGCGACAGGAGATTACTGCTACAGGGCCTTCGACTACTCCAGATCTGGCAGATGCACGGTCGGTGGGTGTACGATAGACAAAGCTGGCGGATGAGTTGAAATATGATGGTGGGGACGATGGTTCTGGAGGAGGCGTGATGTAAAGGCGTGGTTCTGTGCGAGGGTAAGAGACGTTGCAGCCAAAGTCATACGCAACAAGTTTGATGAAGGCCGTAAGGAGGTGTTGGCGATAGTCTGGAGGGAGCTGAGCGCCAGTTCCTGTTCGCTGATGGGTCTGTAAATGGTGCGGTATCTTTTGCTCGTTTTCATCTGCGGCACTTATCTCTGCTGGGTCGGGTTTGTGCGGCAGGGATGTATCTTCCCAATATCCGGAGAAGAATTCCAGATTCTTGAAGAATTCGTACGCATTCCCTAACCGGACTGGTACTTCACCAGCTGGAGTGGGCAAACGTCGGACTGTGCGGAAGGCTGCCGTGTTGTCTACCAAGAGCTCATTTTGCCGCTCTCGGTAGGTCTGTGCTCCGGGGGAGAGATTGCCATTGCTGAGGGGCTTCTTTGTCGCACCGTTTGCTTCTAGTAGATTATCCGCACTGATAGCGTTCCACTCCTCGACGGGTGGTAAATAGCTAGGCTCTGGGATAATGTCCTTGGGGGCGGCATCAGGGATCACGTGCAGCCCGAGAGCTGTGAAGTGGGCGAGCTTGATGTCTGTTGGCCTGTGTATCCGCTGCAGCAAAGTGACCAACGGTATGGCTGCCCGTGATGGAAGGCAATCCTCCGTCTGCGTCTGCGGCACGCACTGGGGAAATCTGACTGGCGTCTGGGGTGGGATTTTCCGGGGGCCTCCGTCTGGGGAAGGGGGTAGGGGATTGCTTTGAGCAACTGTGCGTAAACATATGTAAGAACCATGTATATGTGCTTGTGAATAAAACCAGGCCGAGACCTGAATGACATAAATGAGAGCAATCTGAAACGCAACACCAGCACAAAGGACATCAATTTCAGACGAGCAGCTATGCCCATCGTCCGATTAACGGCAAAGGCTCCAAAGGCATAATAACTTCAGAGAAATAGCGGCCATGCGGTATGGGCTTGAGCGCAGCGAAGGCGTGTAAGATTCCTGTCCATGATACATACGGATCCGTGCCAAGTCAAGATGCACGAGAGCGTCGGCGGGAGGCAAATTGAGGGCATCGGGTATGAGAGAGAATGAGAGAGGGCAGACGTAGGATTTTGCTTACCGACGGCTGCGATACCAGAAAACATATCGCACCTGGGCGTATTCTTGCTGCTGTATCTGCTCTCGTCCGCGTTACGACGCGCTCCGACGGGCAAGGAGGCAGAGGGGCGGGAGCATAGACCATACAGTAGGAAGCTATAGCCGCATGTCCGTCAAGCGGGCGGAGACGGGACTTCGCGGGACTGTGGATGGAGGGTGTCGGGGTCTGGGAGGCCGATGAGGATGGCAGAGGTGCGGCTGGCAGAGGTGCGGCTGGCCGTGGGAGCGTGGTGCTGCCGTCGGACAGGTGGTTGGGCAGAAATGGGGGTGCGTCGGCGCATAATGTATGTATGAGGCCGCATAGTTTTTGTGCTGCCTCGTCGCTTGGACAGTGCTGTCCTGGTACTGGTCCTGGTACTGTACAGGTGGTGGCCCACCAAAGGCATACAGTACTGTAGCAGGATCTCACCCTCACCCTGGATCTTCCTACTTGATCTTCCCTTCCTATCCACCCTCACCCTTGATCTTTCCTTCCTATCCACCTTCACCTCCACCTCCACCTCCACCTCCACCTCCCCCTCGACTGCAGATCATCCATCCGCCGCTGCATTTTGCCATCACCGCCGTTGATTTGCACAACCGCAGGCCGCACCTGCACTCTGCACTCTGCACTCTGCATACTCGGAGACCACATCACCCGCTCTCTAGGCATCAAATGGCCCGGAAGCATTGGGAGCCTTAAGCTTAGGACCGTGGATGGGCAGAACGGCCGGCATAGTCATGGCCTTGATTTGCCGATTCTTCTCGACATCGAAACCATCACAGCCGGGTAACCCTCAGAGCTTCGTACAACTTTGCTCGAACATGGTCTGCCTGTGCAAGACCGTACGCGATGTTGCTTTGTATAGCGACTGACATGGGGACTTTCTTGCCGTGGACGCTCTTTCTCCGGAAATAGGGCGCCAAGAGAGGCTCAGGCAGGCACTGGAGTCGGTGTTTGAAACCAAACATTTTCCCGCCGAGATCGCATTCTGAGCACTGGCTCGAGGCAATCCATTATCTCGCAATCGACAGCCTTCCATGATAACAAGTCTATCTCCGCTGCTTCCTGGGGGCCAGCGGCTGCAAGTCATAGCGATCTCGCCCTAGTAGAACAAGTGTTCAGCCCAGATACCTGTACAGTACACACAGCACTAGATGGCAGACAGCAATGGGATAAGGTATCCTTGAGGCCACACCGGAAGACATTCTGATACTGCATCCATAGCTGAAAGGCCCGTTCGCACAGCTTCTCGCTTGTTATACTCCCCCCTGCTTTTCTCCTACAGCACTGTAAAATAGCAGTCATGAACTAGCACTGAGCACACATTAGTCCAAAGACCTGAGGTACTATATTCCTGTAATACTCTATCCTATCAAATATTTACTCAAAGTTTCTCACTCAGTCCATCAATGTTTATTTTATTACTGTACTCTACATTTTTGCTCCCACCGTGCTTTTAACTCCGCAGCGATTGTCAAGCGACCAGCCCCTGACCGTGCTTCATACTTGTGTCAAACAGGGGGGCTGCAACATGCGAGAACCCCTGCAACCACCCCCTCCAAACCCGGCTTCGACTCATGTACTGTGACCCACTCCATACTCTCTTCAGAACGTCCGTGTTTGAGCATGGAGATCGTGGTCTCTCCCACATCTCAATTCCTGATACTGTTCTCATCTCCGCTTCGCTTTGCGCATTTGTTCTTTTTCAAACATTATCGATATCATGAACGACAGGATGATTTGACGGCCTAAGAGCCTCTTTTCCTATCTACACCTTGACGGTTGAAATTTACTTTCTTTCCAGCAATTGGCGACGCCGTTTATTTTCGTTATGGCGACAAGCGCGAACCTGCCGGCAGGATTTTCCATAACTTCAATAAGTGGTATTAGATGTACAGCAGTTCCAAGGTCTGCCACAAGCCTGACAGGAAGCGCTGCCTCTGCTGCCGCTGCATTTACTTCGACAAGTACGAATGCGCAAGAAACAAGCGCAGCGTCAAGTACCCCAATTCAGAACTCACCTAATATTGCAACGTCAAATGTTGCCTCGTCCACCACCAGCACCAGCACGACGCCTATACCACCAGCGGTAGCTGAATCTACCGCTTCCCAACTCTCATCCGCTGCGGCAACCACCACCGCACCTCCTGCAGTCGTTGACACTCCTCCCCAATCACAATCGAGCGCAGCAAATTCGATTACAAGTACAACAGAGAATTCGAGTTCAGTTTCAAGTGCCGCAAGTACAGCTTCGAAAGGTACGACCCCGACTGTATCTTCTAGTACTCCCATCGTTATTGCTCAGAGCCAAACCCTTTCCTCTGCAACAGCGACTTCGGATATTAGTACCGATAATGGGTTTCAATCTCTTGCAATGTCAATACCCGCAGCAACTGCAATTTCTGCCGCGCCAAGCTCGTTAGAATCTGCGACGGGAGGTGGCATATCTTCAAATCCCCGACTAACACCAGCTCCAGTCGTTGGGGGGGTAGTAGGATCTGTGGCTCTTGTCGCGATCGTTGGTCTCCTATTCTGGTTTTTGAGGAAACGAAGGCGAAGCCGAAGAAATTCACTCCTCACGCCTCTCACGACCGGGAATCGGAGCGAGTTTGATGAGGATGATAGGAACTCAGCCGGGCGAACAAACTTCAACGAGAAGTGGACATCGGATATAGGTTCACAGAGAGACAGATTAAGGGCTACAGTCTCCGGGTTGAGGACAGGAGTACTTGGTATCGGCGCTTCCTTAAAGTCCAAAGTAGTGGGCGATCGAAGCGATACACCAAATGTGAACCTAAATAGGGGAAACTCACAGTTCCTAGATGGGCCAATTCCACAGCATAGCCGCAACAATTCGACAATGTCAAATAGTACGAGAAAAGTTACGCTCAAAGAAAGAGCCAACGACTGGTGGGAGCGCTTCACGGAGAGCGTCAAGTTCAGAAAGAACCATGAGCCCGCGGATCCGTTCGCAGCAGCTCGAGGCATGACAGAGAAGCAGGCCAATCTCAACCCGCCTGACTTCTCCCAGCTCTTGGGCATGAACGATCGAGAGCTACAGCTACAAGCTGAGCGTCGGCGAGCGTCCCTCACCAAAACCCAATCTGGAGCCTCTCTTCCCCCACTTGGCAACCTGGGTCTCAATTTCGATGACCCTTTTGCTGATCCTATCACCACAGCAAATGCACAGTCAAACAAAACCCAAAAACAGTCAGCACCCTCTCGCAACAACCCTAACCCATTTGCCGACCCTATCGTCAAACCCGAACCATCAGTCCCGAGGTCAAATACCTACATAGCTGATATTCGCCGCTCCCGCGGCCAATCCGTCGATGTAATGACGGTCAGGCCATCCATGTATGGTCGTCCGCCTAGCAATGTGGTGACCTCGCGATACCCGTCGAGCATTGCGCAGAGCAGGGACAGCTACCGCGACACCGTCTTTTCGTCCTTCTCTGCCAACGTACGGAAAGGGAAAGGCCGCTCCGACCCCTTTGACTTGGAACGGCCCGGCCTCTGGCAACAGCCCAGTATGCCTGTCAATAATAGAACTAGCACGCGGCAGCGCGGCGCGAGTGTTGGCGGACGCGAGTCGGCGAATCTATATCCCAACCCGCTGACGATGAACAACCTGCGTGCGAATGAAAGATTGCCGGCGCCAAGAGTGGTCTCGACTGATAATAACGCACGGGTATTGAGTAATGCTACCTATGCCTCAAAGTACAGTAGCAGCATCTCATCATTAGCTGGTTGGGGTGAACCAGGCCCGGACTTGGGGCCTGGGAGCGGAAGCAGCAGCTTAAGAGGTAATGCAAGTTCCAGTGGCGGCAGTGCAGACTTCAGCACGAATGGTGGACAAGGAACTAAGACAGGTGGTTGGAACAGGGGAAAGGAGCTTTCGCATCAAGGGGATGGGAATGTGAGTCCTGTGAGCTTGGAGAGTAAGGGAGTTGGCAAAGCCATGTGATTCACTCGTTAATGCCACGATGGGATACGGAGGATCTACAGAGGATCATATGTAATGACCTGGCGTATAGGGCGTAGCATTGCTTTTTGACTACCGGTCTGCTATCTGCAGCTTTACGATTCTCCCGATTAAGGCTACGGGGAATGCTACCTCTGACTGTGGGAGTCGGAGAGAAGCCAAGGATTAGGAGCACACATGATGGGGAGTTTGAGGGAAGTACAAAAGATAACTGTATGAGCCAACAAGCTCCAAATAGATAGGAGAACAATGTTTTGAACATCTGAAGTTATCGCTCACTATAAGGAAGACTTACAATTCAAAGATCCTCGTAGCAACTGTCACTTCCAACATCATAGGACGCCTCACAATTCTCGCTGCATCTACTATATTCTATTGGATACGTACACTATGTCTTTCAACCTTTTTATTTGTATATCACGCTTCTTCCTGCGCCTCGCTCACCCAACCGCATCAACGCATCAATTCATAATATCTCAATCCTCATGAGCACGTTTTTTACCTGCCAATGCTAGAATTTAGCCCACTGTACTGCTTGACTGCAAACAAAAGATGAAGGGTTGCAGGCCGTAAAGTCATCAATGCAAGGTACGCTAACTCTTGATCAAGAGACTACTTCCAGTCATCTCCTCTGGTTGCTTCAAGCCCATGGCTTCAAGAATCGTAGGGGCAACATCACCGAGGACGCCATCAGCCTTCTTGAGGCTCCAGCCCTTGGGCGCGTTGGCTATGATAAAGGGAACCTTATTGGTCGTGTGAGACGTCTTGGGCTTTCCGTCTTCGAACTTCATCTCCTCAGCGTTGCTATTCCACTTTAGTGGATATAATCTTCATAGAGTGAAAGCGGATACAGACCCGTGATCAGAAGTGATGAAGAGCAAGTAGCCTTCTTTCTTGCAAGTCTCGTAGATCTCTCCAATGCCCTTATCTGTTGCTTCGACCCCGATAATGGCAGCTTCGTAGACACCAGTGTGGCCGACCATGTCTGGGGGAGCAAAGTTGTTCATGACAAACTCAAACTTGCCCTCTGATATCCGCTTAGACATCTGTTTCGCTACACCTGCAGCGCTCATCTCGGGAGCTTTGTCGTAGGTTGGCACGCTCTTATTTGAAGGCACTAGATCTTGCTTCTCGTCTCTCGTTTCTAGAGGAAAAACTTTCTCAACGCCGCCATTAAAGAAGAATGTGACGTGTGCATACTTCTCGGTCTCGGCGACGTGAACTTGGTTGACGCCTTGGCTTCCGAGGGTCTCAGCGAGAACATTGCCCATATGCTGAGGCTTGAATGCAGTTGGGAACGGATAGTCGAGCTTATATTGGGTCATGGTGGTGAGAGCGATGTCCTTGGGGTACGGGAAGTCCTCCAGTGGAGAACGGTCATGGTCGCCAAGTAGTTGGGTGATTTCTCGTACGCGATCAGATCTGTAGTTGAAGAAGAAGACCTGATCGCCATCTAAGGTGATGTTAAAGATCGTTTAGCGGAAACATATGAGAGAAGTTACCTTTGATGCGAGAGTCTTTGCCCCCAATAATGATGGGCTTTAAGAACTCGTCATTTTCCCCCTTCTCGTACCTCTCTTTAATAGTCTCGACCGGATCACTACTCTCTTCTCCGTCGCCAACAACTAGGGCATTTAATCCGACTTGGATTCTCTCCCATCGCTTGTCACGGTCCATAGCGTAATACCTGCCAACAACAGAGGCGATTTCACCAATGCCGTACTCCTTGATTTTGTCCAAGAGACTTTGCATATATCCGGCTCCGGATTTCGGATCAGTATCTCGGCCATCCCCAAAGAAATGGATATATACATGAGGTACTCCGACCTCCTTTGCGAGTCTAAGCAGAGCATAGAGATGGTCTTGCTTGGCATGCTACAAAGGTTCGTCAAATTAGAGTTCACGAGACGGAGCGTAGGCATACTTACAACGCCGCCGTCAGAGATCAGCCCACACAAATGCAGACAACCAGTACCAGACTTGGCATTTTCGAAAGTCTTCATGATGACCTCGTTTTCATTGAGCTCATTCTTCTTGATAGTCTGGTCAATGCGGACCACGTCTTGCCAAACAACACGTCCAGCACCAATGTTCAAGTGCCCGACTTCAGAGTTACCCATCAAGCCCTCTGGCAACCCGACGGCAAGCGAGGAAGCCTCTAGCTCGGTGTACCCATCTGCGTCCTTCTGAAAAGCGTCCATTACGGGCGTCTTAGCGGCAGCGATTGCGTCTCCATCCTTGGGGGACGACTCGCTGGGAATTCCCCAGCCATCAATGACAACTATGCCAAACCATAACGATTAGCCAGGACACTTCCAGATACACCAAAATGTAGAGCAAAGCGAGGACGTGGTCGGGCTTCTTCTTTGGAAGCTTCCGAAGCTTCCGCGAGTCCATAACTGTCAATTCAATATTGGAGGGGGCTGGTGCCAGAAGAGGGGTCGGATCGGATTAAGGACAGAGATGCCCGATTATGGGGAGATCAATTAAGGACACGTAGAGAAAAGACGTACTCAGGACAGCTTTATGGTCGACGGGCATTTTCGCGATCCTAGGCTGATATCAGCGGGGGTACAGCACTATAAGGAAGGAATTGAGCAATTGTAGAGAGTGCTTTGTTTGACTTGCGGCAAATCTGACCTATTTGTAGTCCAATTTGGGGGATTCGGGGATTTGCCTGATATTTCGATCACAGTCAGGGCCAGGGTGGGAGATGAGGATGAGGATGAGGGAGGCAGAGGCAGAGGCAGTGGAAGAGGAAAACACGAAAAGAAAACATCGCCCCGCTATGTGCTGCGCAACAAACCCCCACCACGCGCCCCTCCAGGAATCGCTCCGATAAGACTGCTCTCCCTCCGTACAAAATCCCAACTTTAATAAGACAATCGCCCTCTTGCACTCACCCCGAGCGCCACGCCTTTTGTTTCTTTTGTTCGACAGGCACCAGGCAGCAGACGGCACATCCCATCCCATCACCATGGCCACCTCTTCGCGATCCACGCCCCAACCCTTCGCCGCCGTTGAGAGTCTGTCCCCCGACACTATCGATACCCTCCCTGTGCTCTCCGCTGTGCTCTCCCGCCTCCAAAGCCCCTCTCTCTCCTCGACCTCACCACCTGCTGCTTCACCCTCACAAATAGCATCTGGCAACGGCCCGCTCACTATCAAAGACATTCCTACCGCGACGGACGAAATCAAGCACAAGCTCCAGAAGGCGAGGTCACAGGTGAAGGAGTTACCAGATATGGACCGCAGCATTTCAGAACAGGAGGAAGAGATTGCTGAGCTTGAGGATAAGATTAGGAGGCAGAGGGAGGTGCTGGAGAACTTGAGGAATGTGGGCATCAAGGCGAAGAGCGAGAGAGAACGGCGGGAGGGAGGTGATGCTATGGAGACTTGAAAGGGTGATGAGAGCTGGAATTTGAACAACATTAGCTCTTCCAGCATGCCTGGCGGACTACTCAAGCAGCTATATCAGGGGCAAGCCGCTTTCGAGGTCGCTCCAGCTAGTTGGTCTAAACTGGAATCATGAGATGACGGAGTGGGCAAACCAAGTCGTTGAGGCATAGGTAGATGGGCTTGAAATGCTTGATACCTCATTACCTCAAGGAGACGCTATGTAGAATAGCAAGGATTCGCCCCAAGGGCAAGAATCGAGCCGGAATCTAGGACATTGCCTTTTCAAACTATTTTACACACCCTTTACTCCATGTTATTGAGTAGTTACTACATTGTGATCAACACCCATACGCACAGTTATCTGTCCCTAACGACCATTGATGCCCATCTGCTTCAGTATATCATCAAGCCCAGCTCCTGGTCCACCAGGAACAACTGTTGTCCAAATATTGCCTTCGATCCTCTGATCTTCTGGTAAAACACTCCAATTCGGACTGGGTTCAGCCTTAAGCCATTTGAAGTCATCAACTTGATCCCATTGATTGACAAAAGGTTCAGCATCAATGACCTTCTGAAACAAAGCATCAGCGTCTCCGATCATCTCATTTGGCGGGCGCGGCTTACGTGACACTCTGGAATCGGACAAAACCGAACATTGCTACAGTCTTCAATAATAGGACGACTGGAGCAGTGAAGATAAATATCCACATTCTTACAATCGTGGATCCTCACTTGCTTCGCAGCAACAACAATAACGCTGTCTTCAACTCCCGTGATATGAGCAGCGCCAGCTACTTGTCCGGCGATGATCAACGAATTTTTGATATTTTTCAATGCAAGGCCCGCGAACGGAGCACCATTTGCTGTTGGCACTGACATATCTACAATACATCTATTGAGCCTGGTCAAGGTGCCAGAGGCTGTTGCGTGGGAGGCTGACGAGGGAAGGATAATATGAAGACAGGTATGGCCGGATATGTTGACATTTGACGCCTGGGAAAAGCTTGGCTTCCGAACGGGCCCTTCCCCGGGTTTCATCATCTCCTCGTTATAATTCTTTGGGAATGATGGTAGATCTCCAACAGTATCTTTGGAGTTGGCCTCGCTTGGTGGTGTAATGAGGTTTGCTGGCGTGGTAGCCATGGAAGACTCGTTGGAGCCGGAGGGGAATCCGAGAGGCCCAAGACGCTTTTGTGCAGCAAGCTCAGCTGCATCATTGATAGATATAGCCGAGCCATTCTTCTGAGTAGTTTTGAATTGGAACCTTGGCTTTGGCTCAAATTTGGATCGAGTCTCTTGGAGTTTCTCTTGAAGAGCTTTGATAGCCTATAATATTTAAGTTGATAGTTGGCCTGAGCGGGGCTGCTTCCTTAATTACCTGTGAATAAATGCGTTGGTCATAAGCAGGAACCGTTCCTGTAAGGTCTGCCACCTCATTTGAAAGCCTTGAGATATCCGCGAGGAGATGGTCTACGGCGTCTTTCCTCTCGCCCCCGACCAAAGCATAAGACTCAAGCCGGCCCATTTGCTCCTGCATTTCTAGAGAAAACAATTAGATCTCATTCTAGACATAGTGAATAATTCACTCTACCTGTGCATGCTTCTTGGAAATATCTGTAGAACCGCTCTTTCAAGTCGGACTGCGATCCAGATCGATCGAATTCGGGCACAGCTGCTGCCATCTTGTCTGGCTAAGGGTCGTACGACGCCGTGCCGATCTTGCCTACAGACCAAATGGTGAGGCGAATTCAACCAGCCAACAATGTCTTCTGTGTTACAGGGAAACAAACAGGCGCAATGATATCAGGGTGAAAGTATTCGAGGTTCTGCAGGGTAGAAGGGTCCTTTCCATTATCCCTTAGGGCGTGCGTCAAGAGCAGACCTCATCAGTTGGCTTTTCCTTCTTTCTCGTTCGAATAGTTTAATGGTAAGGTGTAGGGAGAATTGGAGCTCGATGTCGCGGAACCAATTGATTTCGTCGTCGACTTAGACAGGGGACTAATTATGGCGACTGATGCTGAGATACTGGTTACTGGGTCGAATGCGGGGTTACCCACCATTGTATATTTACACAGCACGTGACTCGTTCAAACGCTCTAGCACAGCTCTGAGGTGTCTTACCTGGGTGCGATACGATACCTGGACCAGGCCAGATGGCAACGTCACAGCTGGGTTAAAGCACTTCCTGAAGCAGGATGCAAGGAGGAAAGAGATGCACTGAGGTGATAAATATGTAGTACAATCCTTATCTGGACCGTTTCCCCTCCGAGGTGCGACGTATCTATTCATACAGCGACATCATCCATAGGATAAAACTTATGGCCTGAGAACAGTAATCTCAAAGCGCCTAGACCAATGAAAAGTATCGCCCTAAATAGCTGTGTAATTCGTATTGTAAAATACAATCGAGCGACAGAGCCAAATGCCCTTCACGAGTGGGTTGATTTTGAAGGTACATCGATGCCGTATTTCTCTTTGATTCTCTCTTTTCTCCTCTCGTCATAGCCTGGAGCATATATACCTGAGGTGTTTGTGTCAATTCAAGAGGCCATGCGATCGGGGAGTGCTTTTACCTCTTCCCTCTCCCAATTCTGATATGGTCTGCTCTATTGGGATCCGTCGGTTTTTTCTTAGATATTCTTTCCGCTCAAACTCATCCATCTCGTCATCCTTCTGATATCCCCTAAGCCTGCCGCCTGTGTAGTCGTAGGCGCCCATCACAACAGCGACCAAAGCACCGAATCCCAAGACTGAAGGTGTGGTACGGCCTATCGGACTATCAGCGAATGAGCTAAAACGCAGTTCAAAGCTTCTCACGTTTCAAACCCATCACAGCACCTGCAACAAGCCCTCCCAGAGCATGATTCAAGCTGTCATCCTTCTCTCGCAGATTGGCCGATGCATACCGTGTAAATTCGAACCCACCACCCATCATAGCTATCAATTCATCAGCCTTAAAGCACAACTTCTATTCTTGACTTCTGCATGCGTACTGAGGATTGCAATGGTGCTTCCGGTCCTTGTGAAGATGCCCCAAGCTCCGACATTCCTTTTTGTCAAGGTATTTTGGATTGCGGAGATGAAAACCCCGGCCACACCAGTAACTATAGCGCCATTGATGCCTTCTTTGACGGCATCTTTGGGGTGATACTGATGATCCCCGGATGCCATGGCGACTTATGCAGCAGCGGGACGAGGGACAGTCAGAATCGGTGCAGTGAGCGCTGTTGTCGTTAGCTTTGAGTTTGAGGCCGGTCGTTGTTGATGAACGTAGGGCGGAACTTTATTAACGCGGAGCGGTGATTTTAGTGCGGCTGCGCGGTTCTTTACTGTAGGGGGTAGTACATGTAAAGTGAAGCTCAAGCTTTGAGCAAGCGTATGTGCGGCAACTTCCCTTGCTTATACCCTGTGGCGTCGAAATGAACTCATGAAATCCACTCGGGTTCCCTGCGTTCTATGCCTCGTTCTGTCACTCAAGAACGCGTTTCAATATCACGATCCCGTGCTGTCGCGCTCTCCCTCTTAGCGTCCGAAATCACCCCCAGGCACCCCAAGCTCTCAAGCTCTCAAGTTCTCAAGCTGTCAACATCTCTCATTTGTGCTCATCTCTGAGCAATCCTAAGGACATCATTTCCAAAAGACCACATCTGCGATCACTCCAGATCTGCTACGGCCCTCTAGGTTTTTGAGAGGAATCGTGTGGTTGGAGGGGCGGCTGCCGCTCAAAGCTGTCTGCCAGAGGCCCTGTTCGCTAGGTAGGACTGGCGGAAGTGACGGCTTAGAGCTGGCAGACAGCTGCTGGATACCATGGCGGGTCATCGAATACCCAGGGGACCAGGTGCGTCTATGGTTCCACCTCAGAATCCAAGAAGCTCCCAAAATTTCACGCTGATCTAATATTCTTTGTATTTACAGGGAAGACCGCACCGAGACTAACCAACGATCTCCTCGACTATGACTTAAGATACATTACAAAAAAGGATGGCCGAAATCTGCTTGCCGACGATGCTCCCCGGTTGCATGGAAATGGCCATCTACCGCCGAGAAAGGGAGACTTTGACTGCCGCCACCAGCTGATGTTGAAAGAAGCCCAATCGGTACTTCCAGATAACGGATCCTTAAAGGATGCCGGAAGGAGATATGTGGTATCAACATTTTGCCAGGATTGTAGATGGTACTTCGAATTGACGGTGGATTATACAGAATGGAATGAGAAATCGAGAGCTTGCCAGCCACGGGACGACGAGAGTCCGTTGCATCACTTCCGACTCGTAGAGTCTATCAATGTCGGCATCCTTCCGGAGAGCCGTCCTGGAAACAAATACAAGCCTGCCGCTGAGACCCATCGATTTGTCTGCTCGGCTGGCGCTTGCCCGGTCAAAGTCGAGATCAAGGTTACCCCACCAAGGCTTGACAAACCCCGCCTTGATTTGATGCTCAATACTACGAGAGTGGCCGACCGTGGGAGTAAGGAGATGAAAGCTGAGCCAGAAAGATACGCAGGATCCGCGCCCCTCGCCCCACTACAAGTCCTAGGCTACCTTCGACAATATTTGAAAGATGCACAGGAAGCTAAGGGCTCGACTGATGGCAAGCGCATTGCAAAGCGGAACAAGAAGTACATGCTTGCTTTCGGGACAGAATGCGAATCTCTCTTTGAGTACTTAGATTTCGTGTCTATCGAGATCGAGAACCCTGAAAGTGGAGTGAGTCTTGTTGTATAACAAGCAGCCGTCATATTTACTAACAAGCTACCTTTAGATACCTGACTATTTCTGGAGACTTCCATATGTGACAGACACCAATCGCGAGCTCTTAAATGACGTAGTTATCGAACTGCAACTATTAATCGCTGCGCGACCTGCCAGCGAGAAGAGTGTGGCGGGTTACCGAGAGTTACAATTCCTACCAGTATCCGCTCAGCGATTCATTATACGTACTCTTCGATATGGCGATTATCCTAGAGATTCACGGTCAAAGACTGTGGATTTGTCGTCCATAGAGCATCCACACTATGCCAGTCTAGGGGCCATAGAGGATTTTTCAGACGATTTAATTAGCTGGGCCTATGATCGCCAGTGCATATGTGATCCAGAAAATAAACCTTTCTATTTGGACTGCTTGCTAGGAATAGCTAGGGGACGAGGAAGTGCCGACCTGGAAACCAAAGTTGTTTTAGCACAGTCAGCTGGTGAGTATGGCCAGCAAGCCATCGAGGAAGCCTACCGGTTTTTTGGCTTGGATTTGGAGACAAAAGAAGGAGACGATCATATTATGGGCCTTTACAAGTCGAGGATCGAATCCGCCCCACGCCAGAAAGACGAAGCCAGAAATTGTCTCCTTATCATCGCGAAAGCAAGGAACAGCGACAGGATTAACGCGCTTGCCAATGATCGAGCCATGTCTTTAGAAGAAGCGACTGAATTCTTAAATGTATCGGCTGATACTTTGCCAGAGATGATTGAAGCCTCAGCTGTTGCGATGGTATGTTGCTACCACTATTCAACGCAGTCTGTAGACAACAAATGCTGACTTTGGAACAGGCTAGCGATGGCGATGCGCAGGCAGCAAAAGCAGCACGGGCATTGCGAGTCCTCGGGAACAGGTTGGGCAACAGAGATTTGCAGCAAGCAGCTACAAACTTGGAATCTGGCACCACTCGCCTGCCCGTCGATGAAGCATACCGTCGACTTCAGATAGCGGACCGCATGGCGACCGAGGAGACCATCTATGCTTACTATCAACACTTGATCAAAGACGCGCCCGCCACCAGGGACCACTTTGCTGAGGCTGTTCGCACCATCGCTCTCGAGAAGGGCAGCAATTACCTGCTAGCAAAGCTTGACGATCCAAACGCTATCGTGGAACCTGCGCGAAGTACATCCGATCAACCAATCGGCCTAGACAATATCGGTAACACGTGCTATCTGAACAGCCTTCTCCAGTACTATTACACAGTCAAAACCATCAGAAATCTTGTTATGAACTTTCAGGACCATCGCATGTCTCTAAGTGAGGAAGATATCAGAAAGAAACGAGTAGGAGGTCGAAGTGTTGCAAAAGCCGAGATTATCAAGGCTCAAAAATGTAGGTCATCATACACACGAGAGCTTCTAATCTTACTAAAATATATAGTCGTTGATGAATTACATAATCTTTTTGAAAACCTCAAGACAGCATCAACACGTTCGATCAAGCCCACCAGAGATCTTGCGGAATTGACAATATTTAGCTCAGCTGCGGCGGCAAATTTTCGAAGAGCTTCTATAAGCAGCCCTCAAACACTACATGATCTGCCATCTCTGGATGCTCTACCGGATTCCCCTGTCTTCGGTCCGCAACCTCGCCCTCTATCTCCACCAATTCGCCCTTCACCAACGCCAAACGGAGAAGATATTGAGATGACTGACCCTCCCGTTGATACAAATACGGAGAATGCCTCTGAGAGCAGCGAAACGACGCTGGTCGACATGGAAGCGCTTCCTACTTACAGCCAGGCAGTGGATAATGATGAGTCTTCTCCCAAAACCGTCAAGGATGATGACGATCATCGTCTGGCCTTAGACGGACAGGAATCTCAAGATGACGCGGTCATGGTCAACGGTGACAATTCAGCTTCTAAAGAGAATATTCCATCGGCTCCTGAAAAGCCACCTCCGGTGCCGCCGCGGAATAAGTCGGGCCTCGTTATTCAGACGAATGAAAGCAAGGACCCGATATCTGACGATGATTTATGGAAATTTGGATCTCAGCAAGACGTCACAGAGGTAATAGGGAACGTCATGTTTCGACTGCAGTGCGCTATTAGACCTACTAGTATCGATGAGCGATCAGGCGAGCAG
Organism: Lachnum nothofagi; assembly: GCA_003988875.1. Classification (NCBI taxonomy): domain Eukaryota; kingdom Fungi; phylum Ascomycota; class Leotiomycetes; order Helotiales; family Lachnaceae; genus Lachnum; species Lachnum nothofagi. The sequence continues at coordinate 364,913 of QYSG01017778.1, forward strand.
ATCGATATCGTTCGAGATACTTTTTACGGCTCAATCGTGGTTTACTCACAGAAAGCTCAGACGCTTGAGAGAAAGGTAGAGGCAGTTGCGAATTTGAACGTCTTCCCGGCTCCTTCGGGGACCCGCGACATTTACGAGGCTCTGGACGTATTTTTCGATGAGCAAATTGTCGACATTGATGACACCACCGTTCCGCAATACTCTTCTATCGATAAGCTTCCCCCAATTCTACAAATCCAGATCCAGCGCACCGCCTTCGACTCGGTCAAAAAGATTGCGTCGAAGAATCAAAATCCCGTCACATTCCCGGAGACCATATATCTTGATAGATACATGGATGCTCAGGATCCTGACTCGAATCTGATGCGCCGGCGGCGCGAGGCATGGAAATGGAAAGAGCAGCTGAGAAGACTCGAGGCTCGGGAGAATCTATTGCGAGGAAGACATGCCGAGGTTGCCGTTCCAGACGCATTGAGGGTTACACGAAATTTCGTTGCAACGATCCAAGACAACAAAGTTGAGGGCATTCCAATCGAGCCTGGACTGTCCGAGGCTCTCGAGGAAAGGAACGCCGAAGTCATTGATGAGCTTGCAGCTATCGACCGAGAAATTGGGAGACTAAAGCAGAGTCTAAACGAGCAGTTTACTGATATGCATCGATACGAGTATAAGCTTCAGACAGTGTTTATCCATCGTGGTGAGGCTGGTGGGGGCCACTACTGGATATACATCTACGACTTCGAAAATGACGTATGGAGGAAATACAATGATGATCGTGTCGATATCGTCACGAGTCGGAAGGAGATTTTCGAGCCTCAAAAGATAGTTGACGGGACGCCATATTATCTTGTCTATGTGAGGAGTGAAGAGAGAAAGGAATTGGTTGAAGCTGTCCATAGGGATGTTCCGGAGCCAATGGACGTCACTGATACCTGGGCAGGCGATATGGAGACGGATGAAGGGGTAGTATTAGATGACGAGGACGGCGGCGTGAGACATGTGGAGCATGTGAAACCGCGACCTTTACGGCCCAAACCAACACCCCATCAGTCTGCCACAAATAGCTGGGAAATCGAATCTAGTGGCCAAAGGGACGCGAATGGTAATCCGTGGTGAACCAGGTTGGCGTGGGAGATGGGTGTATGAATATGATGGAGCTTCAAGGATTTTTGGAAGGGGTGGGAGAGGAAATGGAGCACGGGATTCCATGTCTTGGACTTGGGATGCGTGAGCAAGCGATGATACCACAACAATTCTTGCTTTGTAATTTGATGAGTTCATGAAGACAGATGGGTTCCTTTTACATACAACGCATAGCATCAGCGGTAGTTAAGAATTATAAACAAAGTGATTATTCAAGATCAACATATTGCTGCCTCTCTCTGCCTTCATCTGCATTGAACATGTGGCATCCTCAAGCCCATCTCCTTCAAGATTCTTACGAAAGCGCTACATGGCCTAAGTTTCGACGGCTGGTAGCCATGTCGTCGAATGGAACCGGGACGCGATTCGTGTCAGGTGATTGAATGAGGTGTTCCTAGTCGACCGACTTAGAATGGGAGAGGGAGTGATGGATATAGCGCTATTGAAGGTCAAGATAGGTGTAATGTTGTTTCTCCAGTACAGATGTTTGAGCAGCATAAAAACACCACAGCTCATTTCCTTGTGCTTCTATGTCTAGAAAAATGGATGTTACTACGTCAAAAGTAGCACACCTATGTCGAGCCTTTGCGGAATAGTGCAATCTTAGAGGAGGCACAAGGCTGATTCCTTTCGGGGGGTAAGGCTGAGAGGCTTGGGACTTGCAAAAAGGAGGAAGAACGAAAAAGCTTGAGTGTCTCTGCCGCCTAAGCCACAGGAAGCGCTGTGTCGGCAACCCCATAGGTCTAACGGCGTTCTAGCGGGAAGCTGATGGATATTATCTTCTGAGTAATTGATCCGTGTGAACGTGTCATGGGAGGTAATACAAGCTGGCTGAAACTCGTGGAGAAGCATAGCCACACTTGTGAGATTCGTGCAGGTTCAACGGAAGTTCTAATCCATAGAGAAGGTGAGTTACATTACGTGGGACGAAAGTATAACCGTTTCTCTGGAGACGAGATAACGGCAGATCTGCAATGCAAGTAAAAGCCTTTTGATCCTTCGCGCCTACCTTAAATGCCATGCCTGTGGGGGGCACAAAAGAGGACATGAGCTTGCCCTTGTGGCTTCTTTCAGAGGCTGTGAGGATCGGCATGGCCTCTATTGGTGCAGAGGGGGACGAAAAGGCAAATGAAATATATGGAAATGGCGACGCGAAGCCTGTTTGAGATCAGTGATTTTGCGGTGAGCCTCTTGCGATGGTGAGTGAAATGTACCAACCCGATATAGAACACTGCTTCCGAGCGACTTGATTCGAGAATCACAGCATAGCCGAAAACCTTCGGCTGCATACTGCGGTGTGAAGTTAAACGCCTTTGAGCAATGCTCCACGCACTTTGAGTAGTCTCCAGCCCACAACGTTGACGTTTGTGTTGTTGTCGTGCCAAACGTGGTTAGACCTGCTTCTTTTCTTCAGCTCTGTGCATAAGCGAGCAGGCTCTGATAGGCCCTTCTCCACGGCCACGCAAGCCATAGTCTAGACACCTCGGACGCTCCGTCCAGACCGTCTCGAACCTCATTTCGACACCGCCGCGTTTCATGAGGTCCAAAACTTCCCATTCTTTGGGTTTCTACTTGTCCAGAGGGGCAATCAAAGCCGGAGGCGGAAGGAAAATTCGTTTTCGCAAGACGTCGACTGTCTGGGAACTCGTACGTGCATCTATGTGCGCAGTAGCACAATAACCGTCAGAGGCCACTGGTAAAACCTCGCTCCTCGCGCCTTATCGCTCAGCCCCCAGAACGTCTTGAAATGATATGATGACGATGAACACATGGTGCTCGTCACTCCTACAAGGAAGATTCTGCTCAATCTCAGCAGGCGCTTCACCCGGAGCTCTGGCTAGAGCGTCTCCGAATAGCAATGGCAAGACGTATGCAGCTGCGTGTCAATGATCCGCGGTGCTTCTGAAATTTCTTGATGATTATACTTGTGTCCATGCAGGACTAAGCCCCTCGAAGGGTTGCATCTCGAAGTTTTCTCCGGCCTCCCCCGATGTGACTAGGGTATACTTTCTGTTTTGAGTCTCTGCGACCGAGAATATTGAGAGCATCGGCTGGGGAGGTCGGAAGAGCATGAAGAAGATAAGTTAGAATTGACGATGGCTTGGAGTAGCTCATCTTGATACCTTGGTCTATCGAGAGACTAGAGCCTGGCTGCCCTCCGAGTTGGGTTTAGGCGCGGGATAAGGCGTGGCTCTAGTGGGACTGTACCAGAGAGCTGGAAGACGAGGGTCGGGGGAAGATGAACCCTGACCGTCCTGATGAGCCTGGCTCCCTCAGTTTCGGAGCAGAAGCCCCTCAACCAATGCTCATCGAGCTCTTTGAGGAGAAGAGAAGAAAGATAGAACCGCTAAAGCCAAGGGGGCTCCATGATGGCACTATTGGGCGTCTGTGAATGCATTTCTGCGTTGTCCAAAAATAAAGCCAAACATTTGTGTTTCTGTGCTGTGCTTCTAGCTACCTACGTAGGAAGAAATCGGTCTAGGCAAGGGCATGGGCATGGGGAAGTTGTAGCTGAGCATGGACCTGATCCACGCAGCAGATGGGTTACGGTTCTGGGTTGCACGCAGATCGAATGGCCGGGAATGATGAGACAATCGGCACAGGCATTGGCACAGGCGCAGGGGGGACATGTGGTTTTGGGCCAGGGAAGAGAAGGGGATGCCGGTCAAGACGTGCGAATGGGACAGCAGAAGGTCATGGCATAGCTGCAATGGGGCGGGGGTTTTCCTTTTCTTTTTTTCTCTCCATGTACGTGTATGGGCCCCAGCATGCATTTTGCTGAGAAGAGGGGAGGGAGGGAAGGGTGGCTGGTGACTGGTGGCTGGTGAGCAAGCTCAGCGCCAATGGTCTTCTGGTCCTCCATACATAATTACAGTACAATCCCCCCCCCTCCCCCGTCCCCTTCTCCTCTTCCCCCCCCCTCAGCCTCAGCCGCTCGAAACGCCTCTGGACTCTCTCTGGATCTAACGCGCATAGTAGCTACTGCTGCTCCTGCTTCTCCTCTTTCCACTCACTCGTCAGCACCTTCCCCCATCCTCACCCTCACCCTCACCCTCACCCTCACCCTCACCCTCACCCTCTTCCACTTCCACATCCACTTCCACATCCACATCCGCATCCGCATCCGCATCCGCATCCGCATCCGCATCCACATCCACGCGCGAAACAGTCCGTCAGCCTTGGCACCACCGTTGCTCTAGTTGCTCTATCCATTTCCAGCACTCGACACCTCTAGCACTGCCCTTTTGGGCGTCCTCCGTGAGCTACAGGATCCCTCGAACCTTTGACCGCTTCGCTTGCTGGGCTGCGTCTCGCCAACATCGATCGGCCTTGTCCCACTTGAGCTTCCCCTCCCGATCCATCTCCTTCCACCTCCACCTCCACCTCCACCGCCGTGCACCGCGCCCTGCCCCACGTCACCCGCCCACCCTGAGATATCCCAGCGCTGAAGATATAAAGAATCCTGCTGCTCCCGCCATCAAGGGTTGTCTTAGCAGCAACATATCAGAACATCACCACGCGAGCCTCGCAGGGAAAGTCGCCTCAGCTCCAAGCGCCCGCCCTCCGGCGTCAGGCTGAACAATAGACAGCTGCTCTCTCTTCACTTCTTCTTCCCTGCCATAGCTTACAGCGACAAAACATGTCGGGCTACCCAGGATCCGGGTACAATGGAGGAGGATACGGCGGCCCTCCGCCCAACCAGTACCCTCCTCAGCCAAACTACTATCCGTGAGATTCAGACTCTTCGCCCCTTGAGATTCTTGCTAACACTCCCTCAGTCCTCAGCAAGGCTACGGACCTCCTCCTCCACAAGGTGGCTATGGCTACCAGCAACCTCCCCCACCTCAACAGCCTTACGGCTACTCGCACCCTCCTCCTCAGCAATATGGCGGTTACAACGGAGTGCCGCAGAACGCTCCTCAGTACAGCAGGCCAGGTGCGCAGCAGATGGATATGACTTTTTTGCCCTGGCTGATTGATTTCTAGGGATGCCCTCCGTCCACTCCAACGGCTACGTCAATGGGAACCCAAATGCTCCTCCTCCCCCTCCAGGCGGAATGCAGAACTTTGGCCAGGGTGCCCCACAAGGATACGCATACCAATATTCGAACTGTACCGGAAAACGCAAAGCCCTTCTGATTGGGATTAACTACTTCGGCCAAAGAGGCCAACTGCGCGGCTGTATTAATGACGTGAAGAACATGTCATCGTTCTTACGTGAGAACTTTGGCTACCAAATGGATGATATGGTTCTCCTCACGGATGACCAGCAAAACCCAATGAGTCAGCCTACGAAGCAAAATATTCTCAGAGCAATGCATTGGTTGGTTAAAGACGCTCGGCCAAATGATTCGCTCTTTTTTCACTACTCAGGTATGTATTCACGCTCGCTCTGGTCATCACCACAGGCGCTGATAATGCTTCCTAGGCCATGGAGGCCAAACCAAAGATCTCGATGGCGACGAACCGGACGGATATGATGAGGTGATCTACCCTGTGGATTTTAGACAGGTCGGCCACATTGTCGACGATGAGATGCACAGGATCATGGTGGCGCCATTGCAACCCGGTGTGCGATTAACCGCGATTTTCGACTCTTGCCACTCAGGGACAGCCTTGGATCTACCATATATTTACTCCACTCAAGGTGTTCTCAAAGAACCCAACTTGGCCAAGGAAGCTGGCCAAGGTCTCCTTGGTGTCATCTCATCGTACAGTCAAGGTGATTTGGGTGGCGTAGCCAGCAACTTGATGGGCTTCTTCAAGAAAGCCACTACTGGCGACGACGCATACAACAAGACGATGGCGACCAAAACATCACCAGCGGATGTCATCATGTGGTCAGGTAGCAAGGATGACCAGACATCGTATGTATACCCCTTGGTAAAATGCTGTGCATAAATGATCAGGATTGTATACTCGGGGAAAGCACTTGCTGGATAGTACAGCCAAGAAGGTGGAAAGGCGTTTTTTGGTTCTGGGAATTAGCGTTGGCGTTCGGAAGCTCTGGGGCCAATGGGCAAGCTCCCTAGCCACACCATACTTGTAGTAGCTTTGGTGCTGTTTCCTTGTAGTTAATAGAAGCTCTAAGTCTACGCCACTAGCCAAGTACGGCTATGACATAGGCTTAGAGCTACGACTTACGTTCGGTCACTTGACCCAGCTAGCGCGGTCCATATACTAGATCAGCTTAGGGGGCACTTGCTAACAGAAGTCTCACAGGGCCGATGCAACTATTGCATCTCAGGCTACTGGTGCCATGTCCTGGGCCTTCATCACCGCTATGAAGAAGAATCCCCAGCAAAGCTATGTCCAACTTCTCAACAGCATCCGTGATGAGCTGGCGACGAAATACAGCCAAAAGCCACAATTATCCTCCAGTCATCCATTGAGTAAGGCATATTCTATTCTACCTATCTTCAATTCCACTAACAGGAGAACAGACACGAACCTTCTCTTCGTCATGTAAATAGTTCAGATCATCGGCGTCAAAATGTGCATCGGGTATGACACCATCTAAAGGTCAGGATGGGAAATGGGCATCACTAAGGCTTGGGAAATGAAATTATGGCAGTGATAATGATGTGGTTTCATGAGTGGGAAAAGCGTCGGGAATCAATTTAGAGCAGTCGATGATATTCCATTCGGTAGTCATACTCATTGCTACAATCAACAATCAACTCCATCCCAATCCCGACCCCAAGGGATGACACCTCGAAATGCTCAGTCCATACCCATGCAATGCGTATTCAGAATTGCCTATTCAACTCCAACTCTAGACTTAATACGAAATCAATCAGCAAATAACAATGCTCAGGGCTTTTTATCCAGACCCAGCCTCTCCCGCGCTTCTACCCTCAATTCCTTCCCTTTCAGTTCCCGATGTTGTTCTTTGATCTTTGCATTGATCTGGTCTCCAATCTTGGCGCTTTCTTTCCACTTCGCGGCCTGCATCTCCATCCGGACCGTCGCCCGGATGGCTGTAGCAACCACGCGCAGACTGTACTTCTTCTTCGGCCTGGCCGGCAACTTGACGCCTGCTGATTCCAGGAGTTTAATATCTGCTTTGTTACTGTGGCTGGTTAGTTCTGCACAATAGAAGTCAGGGGTGTCGGAAGAAGCTCACCAAGCTTGATACAGCGAGATTTGCAGAGCCATGTAACTCTTTGCGTGTGCCGCAGCTTGTCTGAATCCTGCTTCGCGCGAACATCTCGCCTTCCACCACTCAATCTGCATTGCCACGCCTCTGATCTCCCTCTCATGCTGGCGCTCTCGGTCTTCCAAGGTCGCCCTCAGCGCGTCCAGGTCGCCCCCGTCACTCGTCGACATTGATGTATTAACAAATCGAACACCACGGGTGAGACCCTTCTTCTCTACAGCCCAAGCTGTCTGAGCTCCCCGGTACTTCCGCTCCCATTTCTGGAGTTCTTGCTGAGCCAAAACAGCTTTAGACCGATTCTGTGACCGCTCATCGCGTACTCGCTTCAACTGTGCTCGGAGCTGTGACTCAGATTTAGAAATGGCTGCGATGTGGTCCTCTCGCTCTTTGATGACAACTTCGAGGGTCTCAACTTGGACTTGGGTCTCGCGTAGCATCTCGTGGAGATCTCGGCGTTCGAGGGCCATGGTCCGATCCTCGCCAATATTTTGACGCTCTGCTTGGAGGGCCTTCTCAAGACGGTCAATCTTACCCCGAAGCCTTGTAATTTTTGCTTCTGAAGTGGAATTTTTGGCCGTCAGCTCGTCAATAATAAGTTGAGCCTCATCAAGCGAACGCTCCAGCTGATCTCTCTCCGATTCCCACGCCTCTGTCTGTGCTTGAAGCTCGATATTAGCGGCATTGAGCTTACGGCCAGCTTCCTTCTCTGCATGCTTGAGTTGCGACCGAACTTCTTTCAAACTCTGATGAGTGGCAGCTAGTTGGGCGCGGACTTCGATGACATCTGACTTGCGGGCTGATCCATTGGCAGAGGAGCGAGGTGACGAATTTTCGATGCGAGAGATTTCGGCGTCGTGGGCTTTACGCTCAAGTTCAGAAATTTGGCGCTTGAGGCCACGGAGAGCGTCCTTTTGGGCCACCTCGCGCTGGAGGTATTCAGACTCTTTCTGACGAGCCGCTGAAAGATCGCGGCGAATGATAGAAAGCTCATGCGTGGCATCGACCTCGTTAGCGCCAGCTTCGACCTGTCTCTCCAATTCTGCAATTCGTTCTTCAAGTTCTTGAATCGTCTTCTTCGCACTTACTAATTCTCTTTTTTCGGAAGAGCCTCTGATGATCTTCTGGAGGTCACGTACTTCGGATGTGAGACGGGCTTCCTCAACACTAGCACGGTCGACTTCATTTTGCAGCTCTCTCTCAACTATCTGCTGTTGGGCCACTACCAGTTTGTTCTCTTCGCGTAAGCGAAGAATCTCTGTATCGAGCTTCGTCTTGGCAGTCCGGAGATCTATTTTCTCCTGGTCAAAATGGAAGGTATCCTCGTCTTGCGCCTTGACCGATTTGAGCTGGCTGTGCATTGCATCGCGCTCCGCTTCTGCTTCGGCCTTGGAAATTCTGAGGGAGTGCATCTCGACTTTCATGCTAGCTAGTTGATCTTGCAAGCCTCGTTTTTCGATCCTGATCTTCACCAATTGGGACTCGAGTTCTTCTAAGGTAGAGCTGAGCTGCTCCTTACTGCCCTCACCGTCTTGAATGTCGGTGTGGAAAGTTTCAATTTCAGTTCTTGCTGCCGTAGTTGCAGGTGCGGCCCGTGAAAGGTCAAGCTTCAATGACTGTAATTGCCGTCGAAGGTTGTCGGATTCTTGCTTAGCAGCAACGAGTTCTTGGTTTGCTTGGTCGCTCTCATCATCCAAGGATGTTTGGAGAATCTCCACCTCATCCTCGAGGCCCTCCACTTTCTCGTTCAGGGCTTTCCGCTCCCGTTCATTCAGGCGGAGGTCCTCTCGAGCGTCTGCCAACTCAGATCTGACCTGCTCTAGAGCATTTCTACGGGCAGCGATGTCCTCATTGAGCTCCTCGACTTGACGTTGTAGGGCTGTTTCTTGACCCTTGTGCCTATCTTTCTCGCTTTGAAGCGCTTCTTGAAGCTTCAATTCTTTGTTGGATAGAGTACCCTCGGCTTCCTGAAGTCGATCGATAGTTCTCTGTAAACTAGCAGCCTTTTCATCGGCTATTTCTCGTTCGGATTCAAGTTTCCGACGCTCACTATCCCATTTGTCGCTATCATTATCATACGAACGCTGTTTTCCTTCGATCTCGGCTCGGAGATCTTCAATTTCGTCATTCAAGCGGTCAATCTCGCCCTTGTACTCATCTCTGACGTCCCGCTCGCTGGTGAGCGCCAAGGTCTTCTCGTGTTCCAATTTCTCCTCCAAATCTTCAATGGCCATTTTAGATTCCGCGAAGTCATGCTGGAGGTCGGCAGACTCTTGGGTCAGGGCATCATGGCGAATCTGCAGCAGATTCTTCTCATCATTCGTTTGCTGAAGCTCTTTTTGGTACGTCTCAAACCGTTTTGAAAAGCTCTCGCGATCTTGAGATAATTGTCGATTTTCACTTTGGACGATGTCGAGTTTGTCTTTGAGTTTTGACTCTCGAACCTCGCTGTCTTGATTCAAGTCTTCGATCTTGTCTTGGAGCTTCTTTATATCGCGAAGTCTATCGGCATGGTCTTCCTCCAGAATGATGTGCTTCTCCCGCAGTTGCTCGAGGTCATCTTGCAAACGATTTGCTTTCTCTTCGATTTGTCGGCTGAGACCCTTCGTAGTGATGGACTTATTAGCCATCTCATCTTGGAGCTCCTCCAGGTCCCCCTGAGCACGTTCCTTTTCCCTAACTGCCTCTTGGCGCTCCTCTTTAGCGTCCTCAAGCTCGTTCTTCAGTCGCTTCAGATCATCCTCCAGTTCCTCAATCGTCTCCTTCGCCTCTTCAAGATCCTCGACTGCTTGGGCCTGCTCCTCCAGCTCTACAGCTCGACGCTGTGACTTCTTCACGGTTTCCTCCAATTCCGAAATGGTGCCGGCCTGCTTCTCGAGCTCATCTTTAAGATTGTCCGCTTCATCCTCACGATCATCGAGGAGTCGATTCTTCTCTCGTATTTCTGTCTCGAGATCATGAACCTTGTCTTGGACATCCTCGAACTGGTTCTCTTGGAGCTTCATCTTGTTGATTTCAGCCTCGGCCTCCTCAAATGCACTTCGAAGGCGGTCTAATTCTGCTTGTTGACTAGCATTCGTTGACTTAAGCTTCACTTTGTGTTGCATCTCGAGGATCTGTTGTCGATAAAGCTCTAAATCGCGTTCTGCGGCACTCAGAGTCTTTTTATATCGGCTCAAGTCTCTTTGCATCGTGACTTTGTCGACCTTCAGCTCCGTATTCTCCCTAAGTGCAGCTTCACTAAAACCAGGGCCGGCCTTTCGTAAAGCTTCATCCAGGAAATGGATTTTAAGTTTGAGCCCAAAGTTCTCCTTTTCGATTTTGTCAATGACATTCTCCTGCTCCCGCAATGACAATTGATTGCCATCCTGGAGGACCCCCGGACCCTCCTTGCGCCGTGGTAATAAGGCCATTGGGGTCGATGCAGCGCTGCTGCTGTCTATCTGCGGTATCGTTGTGTTTTCCAAGTATGTTCCATTCCGAGAGCCGCCATACACTGAGCTGGCTGGCAGCGGGCTCAGATCTTCTGGGATATTGTCCAGAGCTCCGGGCCTGAGAAACGCGGGAGTCTGGGGGATATTCTCCTTGCCATTCCGAAGGGCGCTGTTTCTCGTGGCGCTTTTGAGTAAGGGCGTGAATTCTCCTCCGAGTGCACCAGGGAGGTTCTTCCGATCGCTGAGCGCAACGCGACTGCGGGGTGTTCTGAGGTTGATGGCACCGCGTCGGCCGTTTTGCAACTGTTGGACGAGGTTGTTGTTGTCTTTTGAGGGAGATTGGAAGGACAACTCTTCAGATAGGTCGAAGTCGACCTTCTGACTGGAAAGGTAGGTCGCATCTCCTAGGTTCGTGCGAGGCGTGTCCAGCCCTCCCATGCCGGCTTGGACCATGACGAGGTTGAGGTCGCCGTCGAAGAGGTGCCGAGTGAGGGTGAGGGCCGGATAGCGATAGAAGCTGGGGTGGACGGGGGATGGGGTGAATTGAATTATAGTCGTGAGAATAGGAGGTGCTTGGTGGTAGCCATAGAATCGCAATCCAAAGCGAAAGCAAAAGCAAAAGCAAAAGCGATAGTGGAATGTAATGGCATTTGAATGTGGATTCGGACTTGGACTTGGATTTTGAATATTTGAGGTCCGAGACGCGTTGAGGTTCGCGATTTCCAGTCTGTTTACCTTGCATCCCCTTTGGGCCTTAGCGCGAAAAATCCTTGGCGCTGGACTGGCACTTTACTGTAATTTACACGCAGCTTGGCCAGTGGCCCCCACCCAAGCGCCGCACACTCCGTCCGTAAACCTCGCAGCCTCATCGATATATTATGCAAGCTGAAGCTGCAAGTCGCCCAAGGCACAAATCGAAACTCGACCGCCGACCGCCAAAACGTATTTCGGCGCTGGATGCTTCCGAATTTTTCGTTCGCATGAACAATCTGAAAAGACCCGGCCTGTCCCACTCCTCGCCACTCGTAGATGCAGTGAGTAGCTATTAGCAGCTATCCACGATCGTGGCAAGCATCCTGGCTATGGCCACGGACGCCGCAGCAGACGATGCCAAATTTGGAGAGGGTTTCGACGGATTTCCCAAGCGCCTTCCAGACGACTGCGTTGCGTATTCGCTGTTTGTGGTCGATGCCAAATTGAAATCCCAGAAAGAATTACTTACGCGACTGGACCTGGTACGCAAGGAGGCTGTCAAGTTGACGGACAAACTTCTGCGGGACTACATCTGGCAGCGTGATGGCTTCAAGCTAGAGCCCGAAAGCAGCAAAGGTATACAGGCGTTCTAGAGTCCAGCTCCCGAATTCCCTGCTAAGGTCAATAATGGCAGGGCTCGTATATCTACAAGGTCTTACAAATTACGGAGACTCGGTTGAAGACGAATGGCTCATTGTACATATTTTGAAAGAGCTGAGCAATCAGTTCCCAGAATTGTGGATCAGAGTTTCCGACACAGATGGCGAATTCCTGCTGATTGAAGCTGCGAAGGCTTTACCCCGGTGGCTGAACCCCGAGATTGCGGATAATAGAGTACCTATTCCTCTTTCCCAGGCCCTGATCATGTGCTAACACAGCATGCAGGTATGGATTCATAACAACACTCTACGTATAATTCCACTTGGTGCAACTGCTCCATTATCTAAGGAGACAACGTCACCTGTACCGCAGTCTCTTATCCTTGAAGAAGCCCACAAAATCCTTTGCTCAAATCCGGACGCTCTAATACACTCGCCACTTATTGAAGCAGAGGCATTCTACAGGCTGCGGAACTACCCAGCCCAGATCACGGCTTCTTTGCACCATGCTATTGTCACTATTCCTAGAAAATTGGCTTACATTCTGCACGAGCACCCCGCTTCTATCGCTCCAGCCACCGAAGCTTTCTATCTGCGAGATCCTATTGCATTGAAGCCTCTCCAATCGGATAGCTCCAGCCTGTTATTTCCACCCAAAGATCTTGTTAGCATTTCAGTGCGTTTCACAAAGGTCTTGTACGCACAACTCAAATCACAGCAATTCTCTGCACCAAGGCCGTGGAAGGAAATACTTGCCCAAGCAGAAAAAAAAGCTTTATCCAACGGCCCGAAGCAAAAACAACATAATCAGCTTGAGCTAGGGATGAAAATAACATCTGGCTTCGAGATACTACTCACTGACTCCAAAAACGGAGATAATCGTACCACGAGAGAGGTGCAGATCATTTTCGACGACACAGAAAGTGGAGACGTGAGTCTCCCAACAGATTCTGATATTGCAACGTGGAGAGACTGTGCCAGAGAAGATGACGAAACTTGGCTAGATATCAATTTCGAAGACTTCGATAGAGAATTACAAGGGAAGTCAAAGGAGAAGGAAAAATCTGGAACTCCCGGTGTATTTGGTCCTAGTGGACCTCCAGGATTTGGGGACTCCAAAACTGAAACAGATCTGAAGAAGATGGTAGAGCGATTTGAGGCCTTCTTGAACGATGATGAAGCGGGTCCAGAAGGAGCCGAGATGGATGATATGGATTTCGACGACGATGACGATGAGACTGAAGTCGACAGTGATGAGGAAGACAAGCATGTCAGCTTCGACGAGCAAGAATTTGCCAAAATGATGAGAGAGATGATGGGCTTGCCAGCTGAAGCGCCGGGTGAGGCTAGAAACAAGCCGGAAAGCTCGACGACAGACTTCACCAAAAATAAAGTTGAAGAGATCGATTCGGAAGATGATGGGGATGATAAGGATGAAGCTTTCCAAATACAAAAGGTCATGCAGAGTATGGAGGCAGAACTGAACGAAGCAGGAGCCCTCAACTTGAATCAGACTCGGATTGGATCTACAGCGCTCAAGGGAAAATCAAATCAAATCAAAGGAGAAGGGTCGAAGAAGACTGAAGACTGGGAGGAAGTGAATGATGATGGGGATGTCAGCATAGATTTCAATCTGGCCAAGAATCTCCTTGAAAGTTTTGGAATGCCTGGGCCAGGTGGTAATTTGATGGGCATGATGAGAATGCAGATTCCCAGAAATGATGGGGAACGCGCAGATGATTCCAAGCCGTAAAGTTGAAGAACGTCAACATCATTAGTATTCGTTGTAAAGTGGGTATCACGGTAGATATATGAAAACCGGAACGCCGCGCTGCAACCGTCAGGTCTCTTCCTCGTTCAACTTTGTTCTCTTTGCCCTCTCATCACCTGAAGGCTCGCCGGACAAACTCCTTGCTCTTTTCAACGCGTCACTTTCTGCAACGTCGACTTTCTCAAGCTCAGCTAGGGCATTGGTCAGCTTTCGCCGGCCCTCGAGCTCCCTTCTACTGCTGTCTGCTTGTGGCCTATAGTGTTCAGTCACGACAGTTACAACCGCTCTATAGCATCGATAAAGTAGTAGTCTAACATCCACGTTGGCTTTGTCTTCGATCACATCCTCCTCGCCGCTTTCTCTCCAGCCTTCTAGGAAGCCCTCACTTGGATCCTCAAAGGCATCGCATATAAGCGGATCCCCAAAAATTCCTAGACACCAGCTTCTGAGACCCGTCATCTTCACGCTGCTGACTGAGGAGCTTGAAGCGCCCTCGTTTCCTCCTCTGTCAGCCATCACGTTGGTCTCACTACCAGCATCGAGCACCACTAATCTCGGAAGGGTAACAGCATCCAAGCGCCATGAGAGACGCTTCGACTGAGACCGAATCGTCTCGTAAGGTAGTAGTACAGTCATATCTTCCCCGTCTCTCAATATTCCCTCGAGCAGGGTGTTGAAGGCAGCAGACCAGGTTGAAGCCCCAATTACCGGCGGCTCGTTAGGTGTTGGGATAACAAATGGATTTGCAAGGACTTGGCTCATTACTCCAAAGGTCCCAGACGGAGATGTAAGGGATGCCATAGCTCGAACCATGATTCCAACTTGTCTATCTACCAGACGACGCTCGGGGAGGCTTAAATATACGGACAAGGTCGAGAGTGGTGATCCGATCGTCTGTTCGAAAATACTGTAGGGGTATGCCATTTCCCTATTGTTCGTGGAATGTTTGAGGAGCTTAGGGACCATATCGTGGAGAGATATAGTATTGGCAGTCTCGGCTTCGCTATGTGGAAAGCCTTCCATTTGAGCATCCCGTTGTTCAGAATTGGCGATAAAGTTGACCAGTATTGCTTCAGATGAAAGAAGAGAGGCCTCTTGCCGGAGAAGACGCACTGATAGGCTTGGGGCAAACGATAGGACAAGTTTCCTGTCATCCGACATGGTGAGAGAATACAGTCTTGAAAGTTGCGTCGACGGCGTCTCCTCCACAGGGCCGAGGGTTGTGTCAGGGATGACCCGGTTTAGTATCTCCTTCAACCTGCGAATTGGTAATGAATACATGAGGGATGTTAGGTTTGAACGTGAAGGCATAGCAGTCCTCGAAGGCGACATTTTGGTTGGCCTCGCGGCACCCCTAATATGAAGCGTAGGCGTTCAATGTACCACAACAAGCCGAGTAAAATTCGCGTTGCAATAGTAGTCGAACAACCGGCAATAGCTTGACAGGTGGCGGAGGAGCCACTGCCTACTCAAACATGAGACCAAGCTAGATCACTAAGACCGCCGCATGCATAGGGTTCAGAGGTCTCATTGCCTTCACTTCTTGACTCATCCATGTAATTCTGATTGAAAAATGGTTGGTGAGACTGAATATTGATTTAGACTGAGTGGATTGAGAGGTGATTCCGGATTGAGAATTCCACGAGGACGATGCGATGCCAAAAGCGAGCGGAACGGCAGGACCGTAAAGGAGGAGCTGGTCACTACCAATAGCGAGAACGAGTCGTGGTATGCGTGCAGACGAAACAGGGCAATATTCCGTATTTGCTCCCTGGGCATTACGACGCCCTTTGCGAACGCATGGGAATCAACAAAGCTAATAATCTGCCATGCAAATTGACGTATGTTCAAAACAAATAAGCAGCGCAGGCCGAGGCGTCGTGAAAGGCAAGGCTCGGCCTCTCTCTATGCTGAACAGGCAGGATACGGCCGATTGGCACAGGCAGGCGAGTGTGGATGAAAATGGTCAGCCATGGTAGACGCCACGATCTTGTGTGCAAGTGCAAAGTCCCTCGAGCCCAGGCCCAGAGTCGGGAGGCGGTGGGCGCGGCTTCACGGGGCGCTTGAAGCGAGGGCGGCTGGCACGGGCACGGGCACGTTTTACCGCGAGGCGGATACCCGCAGCGTTCAGTGCCTGTGGCCAAGCAGGAGGGATGCTTCCGGTGGCTGGAGGCAGTGGGAGACTGGAGACGGGAGACGGGAGACTGGAGACTGGAGACGGGAGACGGGAGACTGGAGACTGGAGGTGAAGTGCGAGTGCGGGTGCGGGTGCGGTGCGCAGCTGGCGAGGCGAGGATCCAGGGGCAGGCGCAGGCGCAGGCGCTGTCAAATGTCCCTATTGGCCTGGTGGAAGCGAAGGCGCCAATCCTGGTGCGTGGTGCGTGGTGCGCCACGGATTTCGCGCATGGCATGCATTCTGGCACGTGGAAGTCACCCCACAACTGCATACTTTGATTGCTTCGAAACTTTGATTGCTTCGAAACACTCGCGTCGAAGCTTTGTACTCCGCTTTTCTTGACCAAGTGCTTTTCTCGAAGCTCTTGCCCAGAGCCCTCCCTCTTCCTTCGTCCTTCCTCCTTCATATCGAGGACTGGCCCAGAGATGCAGGTGCGACGCGAATGTGTGGGTGTTGGCTTTGCGCCCTGTGAAATGTGTATCGCATTATCATCATTGTGCTAAGGATCCATCGAGCTGCAAGACGCGAAGCCATTAGACTACTGCAGTGTAGGAATTGCAACACCAAGAAAAGATGTCTTCCCCGGAAATTTGGAAATTACCCAGGTAGTTACAGGCTGACGCTGCGCTCTAGACCGACGATAGACATGCTCGCGGAACCGACGGGGAAGCATTAAGCGGAATGATCATTATTGTCCCAATACAGTATTCAGGTCTGGGACATTGGATGTAGAACACGAGAAAGGTCCTTCTCCTGCCGTGTCCAGTGTAGAAACAGCGTTGCAGAATCAACAGCTGTCGCCGGCATGGCCATCTTTCGTTAATTTTCGGCAGATCTGGTTAGCTCTTACTAGATCTCGATTGGAACGCTTCTAGCGTTCCGGGCTAGAAAAGAATCTCACACTTCTGCACAGGCGGGGTAAAACAGTGCAATCTCTTGATGCTGACAGGAAGTAGCTTGCACGGCACGGCACGTTCTTACTCGTGACTCAAGTGCAATTCAGGAAAAGAATAAAATAAAACGCATCATTGTATGTCATGACAGGGCCATAGCTCGTCAATGCCTAGGTATGAGCACGCGTTTCTTGTGATGTACTGTATACTATTTATTGTTTGTATCATTAGAATAGTTAATGCAGATGAGGTTCTCCATAAATTTCTCGCTTGCAGTCGCTCTTATCGAGGCATTTCGGCCATTGAGGCAACAAAATCGATATTTGGCACAACGGTGTGCATGCATCTGATACCGATGCAACTCATCTTATTCGGATCCAAACTGTCGGTACTTACTACCGGTTCAGCGCCTCGTCTGTCTTTACGCTATTCGGCATAGATCAGCATCCAGGTTCGTGCTTGCCGTTTGAAGGCTTTGAAGCAGGCCTGGAGAGCTCGGCCACGTTGTATCGCTTCAAAGCCTCCCAGTCACTCCCAACAACACTCATCCCGCACACCGTCTAGTTTACCGTCAGTAGGTAGAAATACTCAGCAACGATGCACAGTCTCACGCCAGCGAGTCAAGGCAACACCTGAAAACGAGGGTCATACCTGATAGATCTCGACTAAAATGACTCGGTCTGGTTTGGTAAGGTCGACTTTATGCATATCCGCGATTAACGAGGCAAGTTTCTTGATCACTACATCTCGCTTGAGGGTATTGTGGTTGCGGATGGTGGGCCTTATAGCATACTGTCCAATATCAGCTTTGCAGGGAGTATATCCGCGAATATGCCAGGCCGCAAATCAACTCACCGAAAAATTCGTAGCGTTGTGTTTCCCCCCGTCTTTTTGATTAACTTGAGCATCTTCTTGGGCTTCGTTTTGAGAAAGTCTAAAGTGATCCCCGAGCACTGCCCTCGCAACATCCTCGAGGCCTTTATCAGTAGCTTTCCCCATCAAGGTCATCGGCGTGAGTCGATTGATGTATCTGGTCTGAGCCGTATCAGGCTTTGAGGATATCTCTTCACAGATTCGATGGACAAAATCAACTGGATCTACAGGTGGTCCAACCTTGACGAATAGGACACATTCAATATCAAGGCGAATCGTGGAAAAGAGGCTAGGTTTTCGTTTCCTGTCCTCCAGAGCGGCAGCTTCTTTTCTAATGGAGGCCTCAATGTCGAGGTCCTCCTCATTGTTTTCTGCTTCCTCAGTAGAAATATCATAAAATTTCTCTGCGAACTATTTGCACTTAGTGTCATTGGTCATCTGCTGGAAAATGCGTACGAACCCTCTGCATCATGCCCCGAAGCTCTACTGTTGCCTTGCCCTCCTGGCCTCTTGCACAGGTTGCCCAGATACCATAATCGCCGGGCTCTATAGTGCCATGCTCACGAATAGAAGCTGCTTTCGCTTGTTGGTGAGGAGTCTGCCATTTCCCTCCAGATCCACCCTAAAACCAAGATCAGAAACTGAGAAACGACGAACGGGCCTTGGAATGCAAGATGGGAGAAAGTTCTGGTGGCCAAACGAGATATAAGTAGACAGAAGCATGGAAGTGCTAGAGCTCTCACTGCCATTCAGAACGGAGAAAGGCATAGAGCATGTTCTGAGAAGCCTAGATTTGTCGATTTCAACCAAGGGCCTCGAAACAGCCACTTGCCCAATGTCATAAACAGTAAGGCAGGAGGAGTAAGGAAAGTGATATCAACGTAATTCGCCGTACCTTGCGTTTTTTCGCTACCTTCTCGTTATTGCCAGCACTCGCACTCGCACCCGCGCCCGCAATTTCATGCGTTCTCTCTTTCCGCTTCCTCGAGTCCATTTTGTCGCGAGCTGCTTGTGCACGGCCCTGGGTTGCAAGTCGCTGAAAAAACTGCCAATATTTACGGTACAGTACACTCATTAGCGCAAGGCTAGCGGGGAGCCCCGCAAGGCTAGAGTATAGCAGTGTATTACCGGTGTGGCCCAATCACTCTACCTTAGCAGTAAAAACAAAGAGGAACGCTAATTTACAGTGTTGGCTCGCGCAACCAGATACAACTGTAATGCATATATTTGGCTATGAACATCTGTATAGTGTCATCGACTCGCCATGTGGTAAGATCATCTTATAAGAGAGAGAGCCACGAATGACCGGCGCTTTTCATAAGATCCTTATTGTTTGGAATATCTATCTATGGACTTCAATTCGTGACACCATATCCCCCCCGAGCCGTGAAATCTCTGCAAGTATAGCCTCTTTGTCGATTTTGATTTCCTCCTTTTCAGAGGTCCCCGACAACCTTGTGGCATGTGCCATATTCACCTTGAACGCCCGAGACGTGGTCGGCTGTTGAATCCATAATCCTGCAATGACCAATTTGGACCTTGCACTGTGGAAGAAAACAATACTGCTCGCATAAATCTTCTGCAGGTCGTCTAGATACAGCTGTATCGCATCATAGTCGACAAGGTCAATGTCCGCCCCCGACTGCACTTCTAAATTTTTGAATTTGTACTTCGAACTCCCCTTTTGCTTCTGAATTCTAGCAATCTTGGGTGAAAGATGGATCACAAAGTCGTAATCAGCTGTAGAGCTTGCAAAGAGTGACCTTTGATCCAGTTCAACTCCCTTTTCTTTGACCAGCTTATGAGCAGAAACTGCTAAGGCGGTCATTCGGGCCGCAACCACTTTCGACGGAGACCTGTCTGTAAATGCTACTCCAGTTGTATCATGATTTGATGCAGCAAAGAGGACTGTCCGATTCATCCCAGGATCAATCTTTCGCCACGCTTCGAGTCTGGTGTTAATCGAAGATAAATCTCTGTCTGTCATTGTACCGGTAAAATCGACAATGAGAGGTGCTAGCCGCCAGTCCCATCTCGAGATAAACATCAAGGTCCTTAGAAATCCCGTCATCACAGAGGAGGGAGCTCGCCATGGATATGGCTGCAAGAAGATGCCCGCGACAATGAGTTCGATGAGCTCTTCGCTGATGTGTCCTAAGAGCATGTGTCGATCGAACCATAGCTTCACAAGACGAATCGTAGGCGACAGGAGCGGGTATCTTGTACAATGAGTGTTTATTGATTGGGTTAGGAGAGGAAGTTGGATAAAGCTTCTCCTGTGAGCCGATAATGCGTAAACTGCATCTTCTCGAGTTCGAGTATCTGTGGATTTGTCTTTCACTAGACGATCTAGCAGGGTCTGCTCTCGATCATGGTGAATTCGAAGTCGAAATGCGGCACCTGACTCATACATCACATCCAGAAACGCACAATTCAATAGTCGTTGGCCCTCATTTTCCAGACCCAGCCGAGTTGTAATGCTGTCATCAGCGTCCTGGAGTAGGCTACCGATCTTCAGCAAGAATGCTATCTTGGTTCGCTGAATAGCGACAATATCATCTGGCCATCGCCCAGATCCCTCGAATTGGATCAAGACATCAACAGGTGTTTCAAGAGGACTGTGGGGGCTGAATGAAGGTGGATCGATGGAAGAGTAGCGCAGTTGAGGGCCGGTGGCTGACAATTGCCGTACTTGAAGTGGAAGGCCTTCGAGGTCTCTGAAGTTCCTCTCGAACATGTTGAAAGCGTCTTTCAGGGCCCCAAAAGAACTTAAGCTCGTTGTCGCCGAAGGCAGCGCCTTTGGGAAACTTCCGCCAACGAAACTGAGACCATCGCTGATTCTGGCATCGAAATGGCGTTTGATGAGATATGAAACAATATCTCGGAAAATAGAGTAGGTCGATCCCGGCTTCCAGACTAAGCTCTCAAGAATAGTGCCATCCTTGAAACGTCGAAGTTCTGCTTTCTCTCCCCAAAATTGTTGAAATTTAGCCGCTTTCTTCTTCTCTTCCGCAGCTGGTCCATGGTCAACCAATCTATCGGCATTTGCTGGATCGAAGACAACCAAAACAAGTAATGGCTCTGTCGATCCGAGCGGGCCTGATGATAAAATCGACCCAGGAAGCCATCTCGGCGAGATGATGTTGATAAGTTTCACTCTATCTGACAGCCCTTCCCTCAGGACTTTATAAAGTCGTTGGCTGAACCTAGCAGAGTTAGACGTGTGGTCGCAGGTGCCTATACCATAATCTTTGGCCGGTGCAGGAACGCGAATCACGCAATCAAATCTCTGTAGCGGTTGAGATTCCCTTAAAATAAAAGTCGCTTCGAAATGGTCGAATGTTACATCATTCAACATGTCCAACGAAGCTTTGGCTTCGTCTCGCAGCAACGCATATGACCATGGTGTCATTTTGTACAATAGGTTTTGTCCTCTCGGTCCATCATAAAACACCGGTATGTCTAGCTTGGCGGTTGTAGAGTCCGATGCTTTGTAAAAGTGTGGCCTGCTGGCCAAGTCAGTGGTCGAGAGGTACTGGATGACTGCTTTAAAAGTTTGATAGCTGTTATACCCCGAAGAAAGAACGTTTTGTCCCTTGAGGCCACCGCCCTTCAGAAGAAGGGCGGTCAAGGCTGCCCATTCAAAATGACCGAACCCTCCATCGCATATATCACTCCCAAAGCCTCGTTGTCGAAGCCAAATCCGGCCAAGAATACAGGCATCTAAGAAGGCAGCTGACTGTTTGGAAGTGGCATGGAGAAGTTTGAGATACTCCTCGAAGTTTGCGTCGGATCTCAAAGACGCGTTATAGAATGGGGTTGGTGGCTGCGGGTCTTCGTTGTCTCTCGCCTCCTTTGGTCGAATCGCGTTTTTTGTTGGATGCAGTTTTGATTCTGGAAATAGGTTTGTGGGGGCAGCAGGAATGATCTTAATCTTATAATTCCACTGTGATACTTCGCTCCTAGCTATAGTGTAATGTCAGTAATGGTTTGCATTTGGTAATCTACGACTTACCTGTCTTCGGCTTGACGCTTAAGATTGAATGCAGGCTGTTCCCATTGAGATACTCAACGTCTAGTGAGAAAGTGTCATTCGTAGCTTCCTGGATGCCAGCAGCTATGCAGGCCAAGTAATATGAACGCTTGTAGAAATAGCGATAATTCAAGTAGTCTTTCTCCTGAAAAATTGACATAGGCATAGTGATCGCCATATCAATGGACAGCTCGCTGCCTGTCTTCACCATAGTTTTAAGCGCATAACTTCCGACAATATTGACATTCGATGGACTTGCGTACGCCAGTTTATAGGCAGCGTTCTTGTCGGGCTTTGGACAAGGAAAAGGGACTGTGATCTTATGGGATTTCTGGAGAAGCCTTGTTGCATCAGTGATCTGGGAGAGAAAGGTTAGCAGGTCAACTTCTGTGACTGATAGTCCAGTTACCGAAAGAGGCTCCTTCTCTTCAATAGCTTCTATCAACCTCTTCAGCTGCCGCAAGGTAGCATCTGCGCCGGCGAATCTTTTCTCGTAGTTTGGGCGCACTTCCTCCAGCATCTCATCGACCTGCAACTTGAACAAGCAGGATTTGTAGAGGCCTCCTGCATATAATGCACTCTCATCGACATCTTTCGTCCGCTTTGTCTGCGCTTGTTTTTGTTTCGCATTTGGCGCATCTAGATTATGCTCATCTTCAGAGCCAGAGCCAGAGCCTGCAAGCTCGTCGCCGGATGGAGGCAGAAATGAAGACGAAGACAGACCGTCGCTCTCGCTTCCATTGTCGTGATCGTGATCGTGATCCAGCTTCCGCCGCTTCAAGGGTATGTGAGACATCTTGCGCCGTCTTCCTCTGTACATCGACGTCCAATGTCCCAGCGACTTGGGGAATTTATTTTTCGCCCGCACTTTTAAGGTTGCGGGAACTAACTCTTAGTGCCATCAGGGTGCGAGGGTGCTACAGTACAGTGTAGTGCAGCTATCCCTGTCTGGCGCCCCATCGATTTCTTCTCCGCAATCGGCCTGAGAGGTGGGAGGCGGCATCCGATGGACAACATAGCATATGACATACATATACACTGACACTGACACTAACACCTCAGGAAAGTCGTAAAGCATCATCCAATATGTCGGTGATTGACTTAGGAGAGTCCATACCGCCTGTCACCGCCCATGTAAGTCTTTGCGAAACCGCAACATGTTTTGATTCCCTTTTCCTTTCGCTTCTTCCGATTCAAACTTAAATTGGCACAACTTTCATAAGTCAACACTCCACCCATTCATCTACTGACTGCGATTAGGCCATTAGCATGTCATTGCCAGAATGGCGGGACAACGTTGGCTATGAGGAGGGCGACACGAGAGTCGTTGGTAGACTGACAACTGGCTATCCACGGTAAGTCTTCTTGTGTCAATGCCTTCGCTTTTGCCATACTGACTCGGTCTCGTGACCAAGCTTCTTCATTCACAAGGAAATTACGGCCTTTGCAGAGGAAATTGTGGATAAATATGGAAAGATTGGAGATTTAGCCATGCTGCTTCCGTCCAAAGCAGCCGCCCGGAGATGTGCAGAATTCATTTCCTCTAGAGACTCCTCGGTTGCCCCCGATCAAGTACGTCTTGTCAGCTTGGTTTTGGACAAGAGCAAGGTTACCTCGGAGACCCTGCTCAAACTGTCTCCCAGAATGTCTGCAGTGATATATCCAGGTGCTATCTTTCCCGTTGCTAAGCAATACTGGCAACACTCAGGGGACGGTGTCTCAAGTAGGCGTGCCTCCTTTTGCCGCGGCCTCTTCAGGCAAGAGCTCTTGGTAGAAGAAGGTAGCCCTCAGCCGGCCAAAAATGGCACAAATGGCTTTCAGACTCCTGGCAAGGGCCCTCGACGTTACCAAAAAGGGTCTATGGATAAGAGCACACTAAAGGCCAGTACAAATGGAACGTCGCTAGTGGACCAGCACCACGTCGTCGTTCATATCGATCCAGCGGAGGCTCTTGAAAGCTCGCAGTTCCTGGAGGAACGATTTGGTCGAAATTTAGACGTTTCTTTTGTTGACAGCGCAAAATCAGCCATCCGTCGGCGCATAGCTGGCTCACTCATGGGAGAAGTAGAACTCGGCGTTGTTCATCCACCAACAACCTCAAATTCCCGCGGCGTAATTGACCTCGCGGAAGAAGATGTGTACCTATATCCTTGTGGAATGAATTCCATCTTCCACGCCCATCAAATGATGCTCAAAGCCAGAGGTCAATTGAAGAGCATATCATTTGGATTTCCCTATGTTGACACATTGAAGATCCTTGAAAAATGGGGCCCCGGTTGTGTCTTCTACGGAAATGGATCATCTGAAGACTTAGATGACCTAGAGGCCCGATTGAAGGCTGGCGAGAGATTCCTAGCGCTCTTCTGTGAATTTCCCGGCAACCCGCTGCTGACATGTCCTGATATTCGAAGAATCCAAGCTTTGGCTGATACTTACGACTTCGGCGTCGTCGTTGACGAAACAATCGGCAATTTCATAAACGTTCATGTCTTACCCTATGCCGACCTCGTCGTCAGTAGTCTCACAAAAATCTTCTCTGGAGAATGCAACGTTATGGGAGGTAGTACCATCATCAATCCTCAGGGTCGATATTATCTATCACTGAAGAAGGTCGCAGAAGCCGAATTTGAGGATAATTACTGGGCTGAAGATGTGATTTTTATGGAACGAAATAGTCGCCATTTCGTATCCAGGATCGAGAAGATCAATGACAACGCGGAGCTCATCTGCAATATTCTGCTAGAGAGCTCTCTTGTCAAGACTTTGTATTATCCCAAACACAACCCCTCTCGGAAGCACTATGATGCTTGTCGGACGCCCAACGGCGGATATGGCGGTCTGCTCTCCTTCACGTTTCATAGGAAGGCTCAAGCCATAGCCTTCTATGATCGTATAGAAACAGCCAAAGGCCCAAGCCTAGGCACGAACTTTACCCTGACCTCACCATATGTTCTTCTGGCCCATTTCACGGAACTTGAATGGGCAGCGCAGTTTGGAGTTCCGGCTGAACTCATTCGTATGAGTGTTGGCCTTGAGGACGCGGAGGATCTAAAGTCTCGATTTGCGGTTGCTCTGAAGGCAGCGGAGGAAGCTGGCTCATAATGGAGACGCTTGGAGAAATTTTGGTGATATAAAGCATCTAGTTGATGAGACGGAGGAGATTCAGTTCAACACAGTCAAAATTAAAAGATGGAAATTTCATAGGGCTCGGCATTAGCATCTAGATTTCACTTCGCAGCGAAAGGTATGAAGTGTAGCGTAGTACAAAAAAAGGTAGTAGTAGCCATTTAGCCCGCGATAGCGAAATGCTTTGGCAGTCGGAATCAATAGTCGTGAAATGATTCCAAGAATTCTATTAAATACTTTTCTAGCCAATGATCCTGTGCCGAGAACGAAATAAAATTACACCTACCTCATGCAGCTCTTCGAGAGGCACGATCGAGCAGCCCTATCTAGAGAAAAGATATTTATAAGAGAATATAGGTGAGAAGCTGCTTGTGAAGGGCAATTGAGCGTAAAGTAATTTTTGTCGTGATTGTATTTCTGCTTGCCTGGTTATAGGACAGCCGTCTCCTACAGCGCCATTTGTATCGAGATTGGAGATGGTACCCAAAATATCATGGCATCTGGGCCATGGGTACAAATTCGTTTTACAAAATTCGTCGCTAGATGCCATACTTGTCGTGTAAGGCAGATTGGTCTGATGTCGATATGTCATTGGCAGCTTGAACGAGGCAGCGACAAAGCCACGGAAGGGCGTGTTGCCATTTTGAGCCTACTATTCGCTGAACATATTTGGGCACGTGATTTCACACCTGGATTCCATATTCGCAATTTCGCATAACGAATTGTACTTCATGGAGGCCAGTAGGTGGCGGGCCATCCTTATGTTGGTCAAAAAGCGGCACTGATCCAAGATGCTCCAGTCGAAATAACAAAAAACAGTGAAACTGCGCGATGTTGAGTGCCCGCTTTTCGTGCCGTGGTAAGGCGCGGCTAGTAAAAGTGGCCGCTCCCGCATCCAAACAAGAAAGCTCTCTGATGGAACGACAAAGGGAAGCGCCGTGGCGGGCGTGATTGGCTGGTGATAGTGCCTGGCGCCGTCTAGGTCCAAGGCTGCCCTGCGCTTGCGCCTGCGTTGCGCTGTCACGCCTGCAGAATCATAATACAATACTGTAAACACTCGCCGGAGAAGTACCCTCGTACCCTCGAACGTTCCAGGACGACACCTGCATATCGTATCGCAACCGCAACCGCAACCGCAACCACTGCCGCTCCCCCCTTTATTGCTGACTCTTCCCGTTGAAATCCCTATCCTCATCCTCAATACACAGGCTCTTGGCTCTTCACCGTTGCTGGAGTCCTCGCTCAAATCCAGTTTGCGCAGACACGGGAACCCGCATCAGCCAACCCAATCCAACCGAGACGAGACGAGACGAGTTTGTCAAAGAGTGCTCCTCCTTGGCCCTATCGCCGCCGTCGCCGAAAGCAACAGAGAGCTAGGAGCGCACTTTGGAGGCGTCCATCCCTCTGCAGAAAGATGCGCGGCCTACGATGACCAGTTCGCGCCCAAGATCCAGATCCAACAATTCAGATGTCAACAGAGCTCCCCTCCCGCTCACCTCTCCTCGCAGAAATCCAGCAGGCGCCGAGCTTACAGTCCCAGTTCCCGTTCCAGATGGTGTCCTGCTAAACGACGTGCCTGAGTATACCGTGAGCAGCTCCTCGAATCTCCTCATTCCCATATACGGAACTGGCTCGCCCTACCCAACACTCGCGGCCCCGAGCTCGCCGTCTAGGCCTCGCGCAAGAAGTGCAGCAGCAGAACCAACACCTTCACCTCTCTTCAGCCCAAGCACTCCATATCGACCGTCGACACGCTCAGGACTTCCGATGTACCAACCAGCTCAAAGAGTGACAGATGCCACCCGGCAATATGTCGTTCCTCCTCCCCCGCCGATGTCACCACCTGCCCAGCAGCCCATGATGTCTCTACCTCCCCCGCCTCCTCGACCCCTGAATCAATCACACCAGCACCCAGGTGTCATGATACCACCTCCGCCGGGGCCTCCTCCTGGTTCAAATTGGCAAGGAAGCTGGGGACGATCGTATGATGCCAGAGGCTTCCCTCTCCCCCCTCCAAATCCCCCCTCAGCCACCCAACACCAGCCATACAATCCCAGTCAGCCATATCTAGCCCATCATCCTCCGCCTCTTTCTATCCCACCGCCTCCAGCCTCTGAGCATCAGATGTCAGCAACGTACATACCCCATGGCGATTCTTTTGGACCGGGTGTTGGAATACCTGGTTTTGGTCGACAAGAACCTAGCTTTACCAGAGGGGACAGCGCTGAGTAAGGGAACCCATTTCATTCCGGTCTCATCATTCCTTTCAGCTCCCAATCCTATGAAAGGAAGCTAGCCATTTTATCCGTAAGAGCTTCTAACGAGAGCAAATGCTGATTTATATCTAGATTTTCGGCTGTTTCTGATAGCTCAAGAACCTCTAAAAACACCATGGATACTGGCTTAACCACTCCCATGGATGAGCAGACCAGTTGGTATATTGACCGGGACCGAGACAGGCCCTATCAGGTGCCGTCAACTCGATATCCAAATATTCACTTGCCAGAATATAATACCGCTGGTCCTCCGACTGCTACTTTACTCAACCGTCAAGTATCAACTAGAGGCTTAAATGCAACTACGAGCAGCAGCCATCAGCACACCGTTAGTAGTAATTCTACTACCCCTGTGTCTCCTAACGATGCTGGATCTCAGTGGCCAATGGATCGTGTACTCATGTGGCTTGCCAGCAATCAATTCTCAAGTGACTGGCAAGAGACTTTCAAGGCACTCAGCATCTACGGCTCAGTTTTTCTGGAGTTGGGCAGTGGTCATGGGGGAAGGGGTAATTTTGGCATGATGCATCAACAAGTGTATCCGCGGCTAGCAAAAGAGTGTTCGAACAGCGGCACTGGCTGGGACCAGGCTAGAGAGCGTGAAGAAGGAAAGAGGATGCGTCGTTTAATTCGAGGTATTGTTACCGGGAGGGCAGCAGAATTTCCTAAAGCTTCCCATGTCCGGCGGGACTCTTCAACAGCGAATATCCCCAGCGCTGGCACTGAGGGAACTTTAGAGTCATCACCGAATCTTGGCAGAGAAATACATATCTCAACACCCAGCACAGCGAACCCTGATGACGAAAGCCCTGGAAAGCAAATGTTCAAAAGCGCAGTAGCGCGGCAGATGTCGACTAGGAGCACTACTATGCCGACTTTGAGTACAGGCTCTGAATTCAATTCACAAAGCCGTAACTCTCACCGCAATGCCTTACGGAATATCGACTCGGATGGGGGTAGACGACACAGCCCGAGTGCCAGTAGTGAAACCGGTGAAGGTCATTTGCGAGGCCCTGCCCTCCGTGTGGACGGTAGTCCCCAAAGTGACAGTCCTGTAGGCACGTTCGCTACTCTACATTCCGCCAACAATGGAAATTTGTCTGCGTCGCCCCACAGCACGAAGTTTGGGCACCGGGCCACTAACAGTACGGATTCAATATCCTCGAATGCTGCAATATATGGTTCCGGTGTTCCTCCTGGTGCGAGCCAAGTGTTGCGTGGCGGAATGGGAGGAGCAGTTGGCGAGTTGAATCTTGTTCGGAACCAAGATGTCCGCCGGCATGGGGTAGACGGCGCCCGCCCTTCTCCACTTGAGCCTGGAGATCGATCAGCGTCCATGGATCCGCCAGGCTCTGCAAAAGAGCCGAAAGGGATATTCAAGCATTTTAGAAAGAAGAGAAAAGAAGACGGTGCAGCGCCATCACCAGAAGAACCAAATTTAGAGTCTCCAACGAGCCCTTCTCTAAATTTCAAGCCTTCTTCACTTGGAAATGGCAAGATTAGCAACTCCAGCGAAACGTCATTGCACAGACCCTCCTCAACATTTTCAGCATCTGAGCATGATCAATTCGTAGGAGGTTACAAAGGAAGGCGCAATGTTCCGGGGAGGACATTCGTGCTTGCTACCTTGGACGGATGGAATTATCGCATGTGCGATGTCACTAATATTGATTCTCCCACGGAGCTTCGAACCTCAATCTGCTCGAGCTTGGGCATTTATAACACCGAATTCGCGCAAATCTTCATCACTGACCTCGGAAGGGTGGTACATGATGAGGCCTTGGATGATCAAAAATTGCTTCTACAGCGAAGAACTAGAGCCGACCAGTCCGGAAGCTTGAAGCTCTATATTAGGGCCCCGGCAAATGCATTCTCCCCTTCTGCCACTCATTCCGCTGGGCTCGGCATGAACTTTGGAGATCAACTTGGGCCCTCGCCTGGATTACCTTCAAGCACGCCCCTCGACGAAGATGCTTATGCTAGGCTCAATAGGACAAGAAAACGCTCGAATTCGTCCCCACCAACGTCCAGGCAGAATACGATCAAAGCAGGACTGCCAACTAATCGGGAGGTGCCTGCGATGGACGAGTCTGATGCTTTACAGGAAAGACTCAAGCAATTCAAGTCTCTTGAAGAAAATGGAGAAACCCAACTTTCTGAGTCTGAGAGACAAGCCCTCCTATCATTAGCCGCAAGTGAGCACAGGGCAGAGGTAGAGCGAAAGCAGAAGGCCTACTTAGATCAGAAAAAGGCAGCCTTGCAGACGCAACCATCTGGGGATGATTCCTTTGGCATTGTTGGCCGAAATATTGATTTCGATCAGCCACGGAATTCTCCTTTCGAGGACAAGAAACTTGACAGTCTTTTCCCTCAAAGAAGACCACCGCCGCCACCAGCAGATTCGGCGACGTTGATCAAAGCCAACTCCTTAAGCAAGAAGACAGGCCAGCATCCGCGCCTCTCTAGCACGAGTATTGATAGTGATGGCAAGCGGCTTTCAGGGGGCGACTCTACGGGATGGACACCCCAGGACATATCAGAACAAGCCAAACGTAAACCCGTACCCACCTCGCCTAGTAGTGGCATTGCTGCTGCGCTCATCGGTATGGGTAATCGTTTAGGTGGTGTTGGCCACCCCAGCCCCAGCAATGCCTCCGCCTCTTCGCCCAGCAGGAAAACGCCTCCAGATAGCAGTGATCAAATTGATAAAGGAAAAGGAGCCATGTCAACTGTGGATTTCGGGAGGCCTGGCTCTGGCAGAAGTAGTCCCAGATCAGCAAGTGGTACCCCAGGGAGCACAACGTGGGGTAAAGGAGACACGTCCTTCATCGTTCCAGACTATGGGGACGAAGGCGGGGCCAGTGTTGCACGTGAACCTTCCCTGTCCCTGAGAATCGCTGAAAAGTCCTCAGTTGCCAAACTTCGTGAGGAGGATATCCGGAGGGCACCCTCTCCATCTGACCTCAGTCCGAGCAGTGGCCATACCAATGTTGGGATGATGATACCCGGGAATCGCAAGTCCTATGGCCCCAATCTTGACTTCACGGACACAGATGTCGTCTTCGAAAAGTCTCCTAATCCAGCGGAACAAGTCGATTCCGACGATGATTCTGATGATGGCTTGTTCGCAGTCCCAATAGCCTCTCGCAAATTAACGAAAAATCCAAGCATCAGAAGGAATGTCGACAATGATGAATCTGCTGACGGTAACAGCAAACGACCAAGCTTGACGATCAGAACCTCCCGATCGAAGAAAGGTCTCTCCGTGTCCTTTTCCTCCCCGCAGCTCAACAGCGCTACAACCGCGAATACCTCGAGAACGCCTGAATTCGAAGACGAGAGTGCTCGAAGTGGCAAGCGACCGTTGCGTCGAACTCCTGCTTCTGCCGAGGGTGGCTGGTCTGCGGAATCCTCGGAGGACATGAGTGCAAAGCTCTTGCGACGAGAATCATTTGCCAGAGAGGATGTTTGGGCAAGTAGACCGCCTGCAGAGGCACTTATCAACCACCTTGACGATTTCTTCCCTAATCTCGACTTGGATCAACCCGTCTTAGAAGAGGGAGCTAGCAGCTCACCACCTATATCACCAATAGCAGAACAGGACACGTTGGAGCAGCTTGCAGCAGCTCAAGCAGGCATGACAATTGGTGAACCGACAATCAACACGCTTCGCACGAATTCCTCCTACAACGACGGTGATACCTTGGGCTCTGACGAATCCACACTGAAGGCATTGGAGAGACCAGGGTCGATACAAAGCGTCGCCCAAAGAAACGTGCGTCGATCTGGTGGCTTAGGCCGGATGAAGTCAATTCGTGAGGTGGCGAAAGGAGCCCACGAGGCCAACAAGCGTTTCACGGCCCCAGTCCCGAAAGGCCAGACTGCGAGCACGATATTACGGCGCAAGAGTACGAAGATGTTTGGAGCAAACATTGTCCAGATTAAACCTCAGAGAGGAAGTATGATACTCCCGCAAATACCTCAAGACACCATTCCCAAACGACAAGCAACTTTCCGATGGTTCAAAGGTCAATTAATTGGCAAGGGCACATATGGCCGTGTCTATCTAGGAATGAATGCTACGACCGGAGAGTTCTTAGCTGTAAAACAGGTCGAAGTTAGCGCGAAAGCTGCTGGAAACGATAAAGACAAGATGCGCGAGATGGTCGCTGCTTTAGATCAAGAAATTGATACAATGCAGCATCTCGACCACGTCAACATAGTCCAGTATCTTGGTTGTGAGAGGAAGGAAATGTCAATTAGTATCTTCCTGGAATATATCTCTGGTGGAAGCGTTGGCAGCTGTTTGCGAAAACATGGCAAATTTGAAGAGACGGTGGTAAGCTCTCTCACGCGACAGACATTGTCTGGACTGGCATATCTCCATCGAGAAGGCATTCTCCACCGGGATCTCAAAGCCGACAATATATTGCTAGATCTAGACGGGACCTGCAAAATCTCAGATTTTGGAATTTCGAAGAAAACAGACAACATCTACGGGAATGATGCTACAAACTCCATGCAAGGGTCAGTCTTCTGGATGGCTCCTGAAGTGGTGCGGTCTCAAGGACAGGGCTACTCTGCCAAGGTTGATATCTGGTCTCTCGGATGCGTTGTCTTGGAAATGTTTGCTGGCCGAAGACCTTGGAGCAAAGAAGAAACCGTTGGAGCGATATACAAACTTGGAAGTCTCAACGAGGCACCTCCAATCCCCGACGACGTCGCGCTCAGCATTAGCCCAGTTGCTGTGGCTTTCATGGCTGACTGCTTCACTATGTGAGTGCTGTTTTCAAGTGGAAGTCGTGGATGATTTCTAATATGATTCATAGTGTCCCTTCCGAGCGTCCTACAGCGGACACGCTTCTTTCCCGGCATCCTTTCTGCGACCTCGATCCTAACTATAATTTCCTTGATACAGATCTATACGCTAAGATTCGCGGTGCATACTAAGTTGCATTTTTTAAATATTTAATACGACTGCGTGGTTCGGATTTCAGGATAATGAATTAACGAAGATGGCTTGAGCATGTACGATACAATTCTTCATCATTTGGGCAGTTATTTTCGAGGGCAAAGAAATAGCACTGGCGTGCGAGTGTGCAACGGGCTCAAAAATTAAACTGCTTATAATATCCTTGTAGAGATTTGGCCTTTCAGAGGGGAGCTGGAACTCGTTCACAAATATTCAATGTATATAATAATTACACCCCAAAATGGAACGGATCCAATCAGCCTGTTTTTCAAATTTGCTCAGAGAGCCCCCAACCCCTGAAAAATAACCCCGCCATAAGCTATCATTAGTGGGGCATCGCCTCAGCCTTGCGATTTTGCGTGGGGAAAAAAGTACAGTCTCTTCCACACAGCGCCTAGTTTGCGACGACGTGCTCATAACGATGGCGCCCTATGAGAGCGATTCTTCTGGTGATGAAGGCAATGACTATACGGAAACAAATGTTCTACTAGGCTACGCGGCCAACGAGCCTTCAGACGATACAATCAGCCGCATTGGAGGGAGACCAGTATGTAAAAGTCGCATTTCTATGACCAGCCTTTCGTCTTGCTCTCATCAGAAACATGGATTTTGGCTCAGATCATTGCTAAACGTGTGTCTTTAGGAATGGCTCGATCCCTCCATACCACCATCCGCAGCCCTCGCAAGGTGCAAAGTATGCCACGACCTCATGGTCCTCCTCCTCCAACTGAACGGAGACCTGCCAGAGCACTTCCCAGGACATGAGAGGCGCCTGTATGTGTTGACATGCCGAAGAAAGACGTGTCGGCGCAAAGAAGGGAGCGTGAGAGCACTGCGCGGGACAAGGATATCCGAGGTGGCATTGGGAGACAAGAAGGGAAAGCCGGCTCCTAAAGCAGAGCCTTCAAAGGCCATGGTCAACCTTGGAGAGACACTTTTTGGTACAAAGTCCTCGGCAGGTTCGTCCTCAATGAATCCATTTTCGACTAGAACATCGGAAACCTTGAATCCGTTCTCTACCTCTTCTAGTAAGACACAAAGTCCTTTTGCAACAACGAGCCCGCCTATCAAATCATCGCAGCCCTCATCTCAAGAGATTACCAATGACCTGCCAAACACATTTGCTTCAGCTCTTTCGCTCAATAATTCTAAACCAGTCTCTTATAACCCGCCTCCACCACCGGAGCCATGGCCCGCTGACACTTCGCTCCCACCTCCATATTCAGTCTACTACCTCGTCGATGCCGATTACGAGATACTCGACAAGATCGAAGAAGCTGCAGTCCCAGCCCATACTATGGAACTGGACGATTCAGCGGGAGGGAGTGGCGGCAAAGAAGACAAAGACGTATTCGAGAGTAGTATCGACAAGACATTTCAGAAGTTCGCAGACCGCCTAGCGCAGAATCCCGAGCAAGTAATTCGGTATGAATTCAAAGGCGCGCCACTGTTGTACTCAAAGACCGATGTCGTTGGCAAATTGCTCTCTGGCGCTGCCTCCAGTGCCGGTAATGAGAGGGTTCAAACAACAGGTGGAAGTGCCTGTGGTTTTCCTAGGTGCGGCAGCTGTGGTCAAGGGAGAGTTTTCGAGGTACAGCTGACACCGCACACCATTACCGAGCTTGAGAGAGAGGAGGATGAGATTGATGGAATGGAATGGGGAACAATCATTGTTGGCGTTTGTGAGAAGGACTGTGTGCCAAGTCATGTTAAAATTGGAGAAGTTGGGTATACCGAGGAGTGGACAGGAGTGCAATGGGAGGAACAGAGTATTAGGACGTGAGAGACATTAGTGATACCATAGAAGCTTAATCCAAATTTGGATGGTTTTTGGGTACCATTCAGGTGTTGTGATGTGCAACTATGTTCATAGATATCTTTCTATCCTTTTGCCATCAGCTCGCCATTGCATTCCATCGAAGTCTTTGACTGAATAGAGCCAGCTAACTCCGAACCCATAGCGCCAGACCCGCCCACCATCCCATGCAAATGTTCATAAACCAGCTGATCTTCAGGCGGGTTGCTCGTAGGCTCTTCTAATAACCCTCGAAAACTGTTCCATCTTGACATTCTCCCGTACGATAGTGCCCTTCGCTTCGTTCTCTTTGTTCAATGGAACCTTAACAATGGTCCCCTCAATTCCCCATCCACACACACCACTAACAAACTTGTTGAATGCCTCCCCTTGCATTCCCAACCATGACTCCAGGACTGATCGCTCTATTTCCCGCACCGATTGTGAGATAGTAAGTGCAATCCGAATGCGGATAAGCTCTTCAAAGCCCGCCACGTCAGCAATCAGATCAGCATAGAGGTCGTCGCTATCGAGAGTGCTCCAAAACGCAGCATACGAAGCCTGTGCGAGAAGATTGTTGAGGACATTGAGTTTCTGGACGGCTTCCGAAAGAGGAGCATCACCGGCAGCCGGGAGAGCTGATGAAGCAGACGCAGGAGTTAGGATATGCGGTGGGAGGAGGTGAAGAGCAAGCGAGAAGTCGGGAGAGGGGAAAACAGTCAACGACTTCACGAGAATGTTGGTGATAGTTTCGTCTTTGGTAAGATGAGGGTTGAACTGATATCTATTCGCCCCGAGTACGTCAGTTGCGAATTTCGACCAGGGCGGATTGAAAGGGTCAAAGATTGTTTGTCTTTCAGATAGAGCTAATAATTGAACTTCAAAGGCTAGAGGGATTCATTCTCCATGCCCGTTCAGGTAATAGGAAACGTTGAAAACGGTCATCACTTGACAGTGGGAGGAAGGGCAAGGCGGAGAGATCTGACTCACAGCTTTAAGAGAGCCAGGTTGGCGTAGCAGTCATAGGTGCGCTCTTCACACTGGGCCGTTACGTATTCCTGGAAGATGTTTGTGGTCTCAGGGTTGTATCTATCAAGGCCGTTCAGGATGGCATCGATGTGCTCGGGGCGATCCGGCGCATAGTCGAACGGAACACCCATGATTGCTGCGCCAGTTCTAACGTGCGGGGTGCGGGGAGCGGGGAGAGTCGACGAGGAGAGGGTGGGGGTGAGGGTGAAGGTGGAGATGAGAATAGGATGCGATGCGATGCGGTGAGATGAGGTGAGGTGAGGTGATTGCAGAGCTGGCGAGCAGAACGTCAAGGCTTGTACCATGGTGTACACTTGGATTTGGTGGTAAAATTTTGTGCTGGGTGTTTAAGCGAGAATTGTGGGGCCAAAGCCTACTCCGTCAGGTGCCGCTGCGCTGCGCTGCGCTGCTCGAACTCGAACTTGTCAAAACTCAACCTCGGCCCCAGCCTCATCTTCCTTTTTCCTACACATTGGTGCTCATCTTGCCTGTGCAAGTGCATGTCGGCTACTTACTTGCTTGCTTGCTGCACCAGTCGTGATCCAGCATAGCATTCCCCGTTGGCCAGGACCCAGATGCCGAGATCTCGAGAGCTTTCTCCGTGGATTGACTCGAGCCCCTGAAGAGACACCACTTGCACTTCCCGTTGATATGACTCTCAGCGCTTTCATTGAGTTCACAGGAAGTTAACTGCAGTAGAAAGCAAAGGGCCTCCATCTACGTGTCCGGAATGCGAATCCTAGGACCTAGGGTTGAAGGTCTCCTTGCCGTCCTCGACCCTTTCTAATGTCAAGGCTTTGGCCCGCTCGCTCTTCCTGTAGCACACTCTGCAATCTGCTCATGTTCATTGAATATTTAGTACTGCCTTATTATCATCATAGATACCTCGTCGCTCGAGATCTAAAACACCCAAAGCATGATCTCCGAAACTGGCGGACCAGAGTGTGGGCTAAATCCGATGTTTTATTGGGGAAGTCTAGCTTCAGCTAACGCATGCCCAGAGCCAAAGGGTGGTCCTCTACGTATTCGGGGTGAATGACGGGTGCTTCTCCATGCTATTCGCGTTTAATTCGGGATCTGAAATGCGGGGTGGAATGCGGGGTTAGTAACAAATTTTGTTTCACGTAATCGTCCCATTTTCAAAGCTCTAACGCACCGTCCAGCCTTGGATCCTTCGATACCCAATAGAGTACCAGTCTTCCGCTTCTGATTGACACCTAGAAAGACTAATTCCTTTCAGCCGGGTTCCGAATTATTAGAATTTGTTCAAGCATTTCCTTCGGTACAGCGATTGATTGGATATCTTGGTGGAGACAAAGTATTATTCTGGGAAACTATCCCGAATCTCAAAAGCTAGTAGCTCTGCTCGGCTTGCCTTGTGCTCAACCAGTCGAGACTTAGTATTCCGCTCGGCCGGGGTAAGGCGTCTAGCATTTGGCTTTTGTCTATAAGACGGGTACGGGACGACAGAGAGAGTGAACTATACTTGGGGTATTTCTTATAATTCTCAAACATCATATCAATGATGGCGACCCAAAAACTTCCCGAGCGGGTCTTCAAAACAGACTTGTCCCAGTATGGGCGTCGCAGGGCCACAGATGGTCCCTATGCGGATAATTTGGACCTCGAGGTACTCATCGTTGGAGCTGGATTTAGTGGGACTTATTTGCTCTACGAGATGAGAAATGCAGGCTACAAAACAATCCTGTATGATGCTGGATTAAGTTTCGGTGGCACCTGGTAAGTCTACTCCCCCATCGGGTTGCGAAGTGTTCCGTTGTCTTTTTCAGCAGCTGGCACTCCAAGAATGATGCTACTACCTGTATCACTATTTCGGGGCTCCATCATTAACAATACACGAAGGAGATGGAATTGCTATCCAGGCGCTAGAGTCGATAGCGAAGTTCCTATATATCAACTCAACATTCCCGAAGTCTACGAGTCCTGGACTTTCACAACCAATTACCCAGATTGGCGAGAGCTTCAAGCATACTTTAATCACGTGGACAAAGTTTGTAACCTCAGCAAGGACACTGCATTCGAAACAGTTGTGACTTCTGCGGAATTCGATGAAAGCGCTGCCAAATGGACTGTCAAGACCGCAGATGGTCGGACTGCAAAGACCAGATTCCTCATCATTGCTGCTGGATTTGCGGCCAAGCGATTCATTCCAGACTACAAGAATATCGACAAATTCAAGGGAGTCCTACACCACTCATCTTTCTGGCCTCCGGTAAGCTGTTACTCCCCAGAGTCTCGGGGCCTGTGAGCTGGATTGGAAGTCCTCTGTCGTGTATGAGCAACTATTTATTTCAGCTCTCAATACAGCTCTCTAGGCCCGGGAATATTGAGTCTTGCTTCTTCGCATGCTAACAATCCAAAAGGAGGATGTTGACGTGAAAGGCAGGAAGGTCGCCGTCATTGGGACAGGCGCATCTGGTGTACAAATCGCTCAGGAGTGGGGCCCACAGGTAAGCACAAACAGCTTCCGGTGTTTATACATCTCGGCATACTTGTACATGTCAATCATCTGTGCCATTTGCCTTCTGTCGCCTTTTGTCCTTTGCCTGTTTGGCTAGCTAATCGTGCTGTACAGGTTGATAAGCTCACACTCTTCATGCGAACACCGAATTTGGCTCTCCCTATGCGAAGGCGCGACCTCACACGAGAAGAACAAAAACAGCTATATCCCACCTACCCACAATTACTTAATTTGAGAGAAAGATGCTTCGCGGGGTTCACTTATGACTTCTCAGAGAAAAATACCTTCGACGATTCGCCAGAAGATCGCGAGGCCTTCTTTGAAAAGTTGTGGCAGCGCGGGGGCTTTGCACTATGGCTCGGCGGTTACAGCGATTACCTCTTCGACATGAAGGCAAATCGTGAAGCCTACAACTTCTGGTGCAAAAAGCAGCGGCAGCGTATCAAGAACCCAGCCAAGCGTGACTTGCTATGCCCTCTTGAGCCTCCTCATGCCTTTGGCGTCAGTACGTGATTCACATGATCGCCTCAGCCAGTACAATCGCTGACACACTTTTCAGAGCGCCCATGCCTGGAACAAAATTACTACGAAGTTCTCGATCAAGATAACGTTGAGATTGTCGATCTCTCTGAAAAGGAAGGCACAGAGATCGCCGTATTCGCCGAGAATGGCATCATAACCAAGGATGGGAAGCTCCACGAAGCCGATGTCGTGGCAGTGGCAACTGGGTTTGACATTACAACCGGAGGGATGACTTCGATGGGCTTGAAAAGTATTCATGGAACCTACTTAAAGGACGAATGGAGGGCGTCCGCCAATACATACCTCGGAACGACAATCAGTGGCTATCCTAATATGTTCCATTTGTATGGTCCCCACGGGCCAACTCTGTTGTCCAATGGCCCTACCAGCGTTGAAATCCAAGCTCGCTGGATCCGTGATTGCATCAATCTGGTCAATGCACAGAACCTGAAGTATATCGACCCGACAAAGGAAGCAACAGCCGTGTGGAAGCAGAAGATCAATGATCTGAGCAATGCCACGCTCTTACCTACTACTAGGAGCACATATGTATGAGCGCCCCCCATCCTTTGAATCTTCTTTATTAAGCGAAGCTAAGAGCGATTTCAGATGGGAGGTAGCGTACCCGGGAAAGCGTTTGAGCAGGTGAACTATGCGGGCGGAATGGCAGCATACCATTCCGACATTCGATCTGCTTTGAAAGATTGGGAGGGTTTTAGAATTGTTGTGCCCACTTTGTCGTAAGATTTCTATTTAGATGAGTTTATAGTTTGTATAAATCAAATGACTTGGTGTCGATCTTCTTCAGTTCCCTATATTTACAGTATGCAACCTACTGCTAAGTCTAGTAAATGTCGTCTATAGACTAAATTATGCAAAAATGGTACAAGGCTTCTAATTTTGTTTTGTAAATTTTATACCAGAATTAGAACAATATATAAAGTACATGGGATTATTTGATTGTGCAGATTTACGTCAAAGGCTGCTTTAATTTAGCGTTGCAATTAGATAATTAAGGGTTGTTTTACTTAATATTTGACAAGGAGGAAACAAAGGGGCCATTTCATCAGCACTTTTGCACTTTTATTTTTAAAATCACTTGGAATATCTATGCATTCTGTACATTCTGTAGTATTCTATAGCATTTGCAGCATTTGTAATTTATTAAAAAATATTTGCCCAGCGCAGCGGGCATTAGGGAGACTTATTGTTAATTTAATGTTAAAGAATTATGAAAAAATATTCCGCTTTTTTTCTAATTTTGGCTAATATAAATATATATATATATATATATTTTTTTGTTTATACACAAATTTTTAATTTTAATTATTATAATAATTATTAGTTATAATTAATAAATTTTATAAAAAAAAAAAAATTTGTAGTTTTAAATAAACGTATTTAAATAGCTTTTTTACTTTTATAATAACTTCAAAATTACAAATAATACAAACAATTAAATATATTTATTATAATTTATTTTGTTGTAAGTTTATTATAGTTAAAACTTAAAAGTCAAAGCTAACATAGTTATATAAGTTAATTTGTAATATCAAAAATTTAGTTTTTTTTTAAATATTTTATTTTATTTAAATAATTTATATTAATATAATTTATTTTTTTTAATTGTAATTTATTTTTTAATAAATTTTGGATTTTTATATTTATTATTAAATATTTATATAATTATATTAATTATAAAATCTTTGTTTTTAAGCTAACCCTTGCAAACAATATTTTATTAGCTGTAGATTTTTATATTTTGTTATATATATTCTAATGTATTTCTAATATAAAAAACTTTTTTGATGTATTTTAAAAAATATATATTATTATTATAATAAATTTTATATAATATAAATATTTTTATTATAATATAAATATTATTAAAGTTAAATTTTTGGTAATATATTTTTTTTAAATAAATTTTTATTTTTAATATTTTAGTTATTAAT
Source organism: Lachnum nothofagi (assembly GCA_003988875.1). Classification (NCBI taxonomy): domain Eukaryota; kingdom Fungi; phylum Ascomycota; class Leotiomycetes; order Helotiales; family Lachnaceae; genus Lachnum; species Lachnum nothofagi. Next base: position 404,902 of record QYSG01017778.1, read on the forward strand.
TATAAAATAGCTTTTTTAAAAAAAAACATTAAAAATCTAAAGTTACTTTAAATAAAATAAATTCTAATGTTTAGTTTTAAAAGTATAGTTGACTGGGAAAATAGCATTAATAATAATATTAATAATAGTATTAATAACCTTATTTTTCTATTTAAAAAAAAAGTTCTAAAGGGTTTTTTTTTAATATTTAAATATATTGTTTTAAAGTTTAAATTTTTTTTATTTGCTTTATTAAACTAATGTTTTTTTTTATGTTTTTTTATAGTTTAATTTTAATTTTAGCATTAATTTTAATTTTTTAATTTTTGCCGAATATTTTTTATTTTAATATATATTTTTAATTATAAATTTAATTATTTTTTATTTAATATTTAAAATTAATTTTTTTTTTGTTTTTTGGACTTGGATCCTACGCTAAAAAGTATATTACTTTTTAGTTTTTTATATATTTTTTTATATATATATTGCAAAAATAATAAATTTATATTTTTGTTAAATTTTTTAGTTTTTATAAATAATTAATTATATTTTGCAAATAATTAATAATTTTTTAAAATATATTGTGCAAGGCCAAAAAAAGAGGTAATCCCCTAATAGGATCTGGTATATAGACAATATTATTTAAAGTTTAATTAAAGGGCTAAGTATTGGATGTAATTTCATTTGTATTATTAAAAAAATGAAGTTATTTGCAGTTTATATAAAACTAAAATAATTATATATTTGATTATATAAAAATTAATTTATTTTGTTATATTTGTTTTTTTTTTAAATTAAATATTTGTTTTTAAATGTAATTCCATTTAGAAACTTAGAATTACTTTAAAATAGCTTTAAATCTATTATTTTTATAAAATTAATATTATTTGCTTTTAATATTAATAGCATTTATATGTAAATATTAGTTTTTATAAGGATTATTTCCAGTTATTTTATAATTTTTCTATTTTTAATTTTAATAATATTATTATTTTCTTATAATATTTAAAAAAAAAAAAATTTGTTTATACAAGGCTTTTTATTTTTATTTTTATTTTTAAATTATTAAAAATAATTTTTATAATATTTAAATTAGCTTTAATATTATTATCGTTTATTTACTTTATTTTTTTTATTAACAATAAGATTTATTATTTTATAATTTCTATTATTTTCTTTATTTTTTTTATATATTTTTTTTAGTATTTTAACTTATTATAAACTTTATTTCCATTAAAAAGAAATTATATTCTAAGTTTTTGTTATTATTATTATTAATAAATTGGAATTGCTTTTGGAGATTGTTATTCACCAAATAAATTTGTTATTCTTTTTTTTAAGCTTTTTTTTTTAATTTTGCTATTATTTTTTTGGAGTTATTACTATTATTTATAGTTTTAATAAAAGATTTAAAGCTTTTTTATAAATGAAATTTATTTTAATAAATATTTTAACATTGCCGTTAATAAATTAAATTAATTTTAAAAATAGGATTTAAAACTTAATAAAAGTAATAAATTATATTTATTATTTAATTTGCGTAAATGTATATAATATTATTATATTATTTTTTTAGTAATTTTTCTATATAATTTATAAATTACTTTTATTTTAAAAATTATTTATAGTTTTTTTATTTTTAAGTTTATATATTATTTTATAAATTTAATTATATTGGCTTTAATATGTCGGCTGTTTTAATTAAAAGTTTAAGTTTAGGGGTTTAAATATACTGTAAGTTGTTGTTTACTGTTGGTTATATATTTATTTAAATTTATATTATTAGTAGTTTTCGTAAAGAATCATGGCTTTTCGTTATATAATATTGGCTTATTAATGGCGGTTTTTGGGCATAACGGTCATAGATTAGTAGAAACTTATATAATAATAATTATAGGAATATAAAAATATTATTAATATTTTAGTTTTAAGGGATTATAAATAGGTTTTGCCTTTTGTAGCTAATTAAAGCTAAATTTTTATTTTTTAGTTTAAAGGTAGATTTTTGCTAATTTTCTTTTTTCTAAGGATTTTTTTTAATTTTAGTATTAGCGGTAATATTTATAAATATTAATTTTTATAATATTTTTTTATTAAATAAATTATAGTTTTTTAATAAAACTTTATAAATAATATATTTTAGTTTTTTTTTTTTTTTTTTTTTTTATTT